>JAHLJT010009419.1:29147769-29183330 GCA_031308135.1 Acheta domesticus | reverse complement strand
TTTTGTATTTCAAAATGACAGACAATGGGACGTTATTTTTCTCTTTTAGCACAGATCATAATCAGCGTTATATGTGTATTCAAATTGAAGTGTGTCTCCTTTGCGAACGTTTATTTTGAAAGCCTTTTGCCACGCTCCATTTATCTTCACACCATTACGCCAAAGAAAAAGACACGATTAGAGGGGTGACATGCTGGCCACCTTTAATACATCCGGTGTTACAGAACCTTGTATGCAGTCACCCATCCTCTAACACGTAAAACTTTTTGTTCAGGACGCCTCGAAATTTGGATATAAAGCTCGCACTTCAGACTTTATCGGAACAATTTATGCTCCTGATGACATGCGAAAAAATCAATTCGATTTTGTCGACTTCACCATCAATATAACGACTTGTAGCATCCTCATAGAATTTCATTGTCGTAGCGTGCGCTCGATGATGATCGCGTGAAGACTAATAGACTTCGAGTAAAAAAATTCCTTTTTATAACGATTCTCTCGCGAGACGGTTCCATCCCATTTTTCCGAAAAAAATTATTCTCTTCTGAGCCATCCGCCATCGTCAGGTACATCTGCAGAAGAATATTCATACGTTTCATATTTCAACGTCACATTCAAGGGAACATTGTTCAAATATTTTACATTAACGTGATCGTCTTCTTTTTGGTCGAATTGAAATTTGAGCGTGTCACCTCTACGAACTTGAAAGGACTGTCCCTTTTGCAGGTGCCCCCAATTGTCGTACGGATCGGTTGCATTCGACTTATGCCATAAAATGATTCGATCAGTGGGATGACAGTCTAACAATATTATTTTTCCTGTGTACGCAATTTTGTATTGTTTCGAATAGCCATCTAGTATCCAAAACTCATCTTCGGTGTGATGTGGATAGAGAGTTGCGGCTTTTCGTTCTATCGACGAATTTGCGTTCCTGATAAAATGAACGAAATCAAATTTAACGTTGTCAATTCTATTTGTTGTGAAACGGCGCGTCACATCCTCGTAAACATTGTTCATCGTTAGGTGTGTCATGTCGCTTGAAAGAAGGTTCGCTTGAAACTAATATTTTTTTCGTTCTATTACTCCTTTTATTCGAAAAGAGGAGGAAGCTGTTCTATCATCGTCCGAGTGGAGGATGAGGATCGACTATTACCCTAGTCGGATGATGTTTATCAATATGTATGGCGAGCGTATGAAATCTTTCATCTATATACGAATTTGTCTCTTGCAGCGCCTTAGACAACTCCTCTTTTAGATGATTTATTTTTTTCGTCAAGGCGTCGGTGATGTTGCTGCGCTGCTGAGCAAACGCTTTCATCAGCTCTTGCTTAGTCTTTTCTTGACGTCTTTCACACTCTTTATCGAGTTTATCGCAAGACGATGTCATTTCCTTTAATACACCGTCCACGTACGTTTTCGCTTGTCTCAACGTCTCATCTGATGTCGAGGAGATTTTCTCCAGCGTTTTATTGTGTCGTTTATCGTGATGTGCCGCTAACTTATTCACAACGCCATCAGCATATCGAAGCGAAGCTCGAAATGACTCATCCGCATTTTTTTCTCTTTATCCATTTTCGCAATGAAGCTTTGCTGTACCTCGTCCAATTGTGATTTATTCACAACGTCCGTGGGATGAGTGCCTTTGGCAACCTTTCGTATCATTCTGTCGT
The DNA here is from genome assembly GCA_031308135.1 of Acheta domesticus. Taxonomy (NCBI): domain Eukaryota; kingdom Metazoa; phylum Arthropoda; class Insecta; order Orthoptera; family Gryllidae; genus Acheta; species Acheta domesticus. Next base: position 29,181,660 of record JAHLJT010009419.1, on the reverse strand, counting down.
GAAAATTGTAATGCCCCGACGAACCGACTTCCGGGAGAATGTTCAAGAGACCGGCTGGAATTTTCTTCTCGTGAGTCTCCAACATGCTCTTAAATTCTTTTTTAGCTGCAGACACAAGCTCCTCGGCGTGATCTCGTTCCATCTTTAGAGAAAGCGAACTGGTGGTGGTGATCGTCAGATGATCTGTTTTCCTTTTCAAATCAAATAATTCAGTTTGTAGTTCTTTGAAGGCAGTTTCATGAATGTCTTCTTTTTTAACACTATATCTTCTATGGCATGATCTATTTTCTTTTGCAAATCCTGTAAGTGCGCTCGTAGAGCTTCGAGTTCCTCTTGCACGAAAGACTTGGAAGCGGTCGTCTCTCGGAGATCGTTCAGACCATCTTGTACGTACTTCTTCGAAGCAGACGACTCACGCAGTTCTTTGAGACCTCCTTGCACGAAATTCTTCTTCACGGCGTCACTCTCGTCTTCCGCCTCACCGATGTTTTTGAGTCTTCGCTTTTCCAAATCATAATCGTATTCCACACCGTCATCGTCGACCTCCTCTCGCTTTCGTCGTTTTATTGCAACTGATTCAATAACATGACTAATCCTTTCGTCCACATAATTTTTGGGAACAGCATCGTCGAACTCCTGAGGATGAGCGATCCGAGTGAGACGTTTACCGTAAAAGACGTAATTTCCTCCGACTTTTATCGAAGCAACGCCACCATCGCTAGATTCAGTGGTGCGACCAAAGATGTTCATCTTTCAAATTCAATTACACATGTGACGCAAATGTTTTATTTTTTGCTTTTTTATATATTGTCACGCAAAGCATCCGCTGACCGTGTAGACAATGAAACGTGCATCAAAAAAAAAAATAATAAAATGTGTCGCGGTAGGACACGAACCAGCGTACTCGATACTACGCATGGACTAGTTACCCGATTTACACTCGCACGCTGACCCCTGTGCTAGCGCGACACATTGGAAAAAGAGACCATTCTGGGTGAATACTTTCTTTATTATTATAACGAAGCTCATAAAATAAAATTATTCGAGTGTCGTACACATATTCTCAGCGCTGCGCTCGCGCTGGGCGACAGCCGGAAGCGACATCCGGCGTAGCGCACGCGCACTTCGTTAACGACGGGAAGTGCAAACGAGCTGCGCCTCGGCGCGACCGCAACCGGATGTGCAACTTCCGCCAAATCGCACGTCGGTCGCCGGTTGTGCGCGCGTGTCTGAAGAGCAAAACCTTTGCGTTGTACGACAAATAAAATGTTTTAAAAAAACTTTCAACAACAATAATTGGAAACAATATAAACACTTTACATGGATAACACAACGTCATTCGCTCCACCGTCGACATGAACATCGTTCAGCAATCGTCGAAGCTGCCTATCGTGAACGTGATCGGATTGTTGAAAAACAATCACACTGGAGATCATGGGAGTCGACACGGGGACCTCTTACCCGACAGCGTTCGAGCCCTCGTCGTCGGACCGTCGGGCTGCGGTAAAACAAATGTCGTCATGACACTGCTCACCACGCCGAACGGTCTCAAATTCGAAAACGTGTATTTATATTCGACTACCGAAGGGCAGCCCATGTACGTGTTTTTAAAGGAAGTGCTGAAAGATATTATTCCCTTTTATTCCTTCACGCAACACGACAGTATCGTCCCCCCCTCCGAAGCGAAGCCCAGCAGCGTCTTCGTATTCGACGATATTGCAACGGAGAAGCAAGACTGCATAAAGGCCTACTTCGCCACCGGACGACATAAACATACGGACGTGCTATACCTCTGTCAGACATACACCAAAATTCCAAAACAGCTCATTCGCGACAACGCTAATATGGTGATATTTTTCCGACAAGACGACAACAATTTGGAATTTATATACAACGAACATGTCGGAAACGACTTTCCTTCTTTCCGCGATTTTAAAGCCGTGTGTTGTCGGGTGTGGAACGAAAATCCGTTTTCCTTTTGCGTCATTGACAAGACACGGTCGGTGAACAAGGGAAAATACCGCGCTGGTTTCGATCGCTTTATCGAAGTCCAGCCCTCTATATAATATAGTATTTCTTTTCATTCATCTCAGTCGCAACATGGCGTATCTGCGACAACAAAGATATCGAAGAGGGAAGGGATTCATCGGACGTTTCATCAATCGAGCTATCGATGCGCTACCCTTTGAGTTACACATTCCCGGTCGTTATCAGTTTTGTGGACCGGGAACGCGACTCAGCGAACGCTTAGCGAGAGGTGATACCGGCATCAATCCCCTAGATCGCGCGTGCAGGACACATGACATTGCTTACCACGAGCACAAAGATGGTGAAGAACGAAAAAAAGCAGACGTGGAACTCGCGAAGCGGGCGTGGGAGAGGGTCGTGTCGGCTGACGCGAGTCTCGGCGAAAGAGCAGCGGCGCTCGGTGTGACCGGTGTGATGAAACTTAAATCTAAATTAGGAGGAGGCGTGAAAAAAGGAAGGGTGATGAAAAAACCAAAAAGAAGACAAGGAAGAAGAAGAAGAGGGGAAGGAAGAGGTAGTCGCGAGCAACGCGAAAATAAACAAAGGCTGCATGATGAAATACAACTGCTACGTCAAAATGGAGAAACAAAAGACGTTCTTTATACGAAAGCGAAACGCTTTCAGCAGACAGAGACAGCGAGTTCGTTACGTCGTCAACGCGCCCCCCCACACGGTCGTTCTCCCCCCCTTCGATTCCACCCCATCCCACTACTCCGCAAGAAAGACTGAAAATCGAAGTGGAGAAGACGCGATCGATTATTCGAAATAAGCTCAAAGCGCTTCGCCGATTTGAATCAAACCGCGACGACTTCCTGAAGACATACCTCACCACCCCCATGAAGAAAGCATTCACAGAAGGAAACGAAAATAACAAAAAAACAAATCAAAACCCCATCTCTGGGAAAAAAGGTGTGGATAGGGCTGTGAACACAGAGCATGATGCGGAGGAAGAGGGGGCGGTGAACACCTCTGGTGAGCCCTTTGTGTTTAACATCGATGATGCTCATCTAGAAGAAGCCAATGCATCTTTACAAGATTTGCAGCGATCGCCTAGAAGCAATAGCGATTCTGCTTTCAATTCCGCGGACCCGTCGTGGATACAATATCTGCGCACGCTCCCGTACCAGGAAGGCGCCGATGTAATTTCCGGTCCACATTTCCGTTCACATTCGAGTAGCGGCGAAAGAACCCTTTACATGGGTCATTCTAAGATGCAAATACATGAGAACGGAATTTTGACTATTGATAGAGCCAATTACGAAGCCCGGACGGGCCTTCTCGAATTGATTTTCAAAGCACAGCCGAATCTCGATGTTGTGGAAGAACGAGACTGGAATGATTATAAGAAAATCCTCCAGCACTCGCACGCGCACAGAGAAGGGTACTCAAAGATCGGTGATATACTGGCCGTCAACGCTTGGAAATACAACAATGTATTTGCAACATTATTTCCTCCTCCTTCTCCTCCTCCACGTACACCGCGTACCTTACGAACAAACACAGAGATTCAACGAAAAGCGACAACGCGAAAACGGAAAAAGGCGGGAAAAGGTCTTCGCTTCGTGACCCCTCCAGACTATAAATACTGGCGTGACCCCAACAAGCTGGTGCGAAGGCTTCGACTCTTACTCGCGTCGAAAGAAGCCGGAAACGCTGGTCACGACGGGGAAATAATTGAAATAGAGAACGAACTGCGCGATGCCGGTATTATTGTGTAGACAGCTGGCGGATCATGAAGAGAAAGAACACCGCCACCACCTCTTCGAGCGTGCGAGAAGGGTTAGCGCGAGAAATACACGCGCCAGCTCGACGGCGTTACACGAGGCGACGTGTGATTACGAAAGGGCTCGACGACCTATGGCAGGCGGATTTGGTGGAGATGCAACCGTTCGCGAAATCGAATCGGGGCATGCGATACATTTTAACCGTGATCGATGTCTACTCCAAGTACGCTTGGGCGGAAGCGTTGAGAAAAAAGACGGGAGAGGAAGTCGCGAAGGCCTTTACGCACATTCTCAAACGCGCGCGACCCAGAAAGCCTACGCTCTTACAAACGGACGCCGGAACGGAATTTTACAACAACACCGTTGCCAAGTGGTTCCGCGCGCGTGGCATTCATCATTATTCTACGTTTTCCAGCATGAAGGCAGCCGTCGTCGAGCGATTCAATCGCACTCTCAAAGAGCGCATGTGGAGACGTTTCTCCGCTGAGGGCACGCGACGCTGGACGCGCATGCTTCCCTCGCTTATCGAGGACTACAATAACACAAAACAGAACGATCGGTATGAAACCGAAAGACGTGAAGGACAATCGCCTCATGCAGACGGTTTACGCCAACGTGAAAAGTATCGACAAGCGACAATTGAAAAAATTTCACGTCGGTGACCTCGTCCGCGTGAGCACGTACAAGAGCTCTCCGTTCCGGAAGGGCTACGAACCGCGGTGGGGCATCGAACTCTTCAAAATCGATCGCATTCATCTTTCCGTTCCCATCACGTATTCGCTCGTCGACCTTCACGGCAAAGCGATTACCGCCCGATTCTACGCTCAAGAACTACAGCGCACACGATTTCCACAGCAATACTTGGTAGAGCGCGTCGTGCGCAAAAAGGGCCCACTCCGCCTCGTAAAATGGCTCGGCTTCGACGCCCGACACAATTCGTGGGTACACGAACGTGACATGATGACATAAGAAAAACGGAAGCCGCGTGACTTCCTCTCTCCGTCCTCCAGAAACGGCCTTGTTAGAAACGACTAGAACACTCGACGGAAACAGGATGTGGTGACACACATGATGAAACAGGATGTGTGTGTGTGATGTCACGTCTTCTTCTAAGGTATATATTCTTTGTGTTCCTTCATTTTAAAAATCAGTCACTTCAGAACGGTGTATGCGTGCAGATGTCCCATTGTGATTTTCTGTTTGCTGCACTATGTGGAGTTTCTTTGATACTTTTTGTCCTCGCTTTAAACATTCTCGCACTGTAAACACGCAAGAATGGGAAGACGAGCGGCCGTGGGACAAGGACGACGAACCTCCTTTTTCGACCGCCGACGCGGCCACCAACACCGACGAGGTGCGAACCTGGGACAAGGACACCGTTTCAACACCTGTCATGACCAACAACAATTCTTTTTCATTCGAACTACCACCCACGCTGGCGGGCATCGACCCACCAACGCCACCCACGCTGGCAGACACTTCGTCTTCTTTTTCGCACGAATCGCGGCCGCCGCCGCCGACTTCACCGTCTCGCCTCTACAATCGACGCGAACGGAAAATGACGAAGACGACCGCCATCGCTGACCTGCAAGGCTTCTGGAGAGACAGACAGTTTGTCTTAAAAACGCTGACTGTGCTACGCATACCGAGCGACATTCATAATACAACCATGTATAAAATACACACGTTCACCTTTCAACCACCCTGTGAAATCGAAGAACTGAACGCGTGCGATCGACGCTCGGCACATTGGCTGCAAAGCCACCACCACCGTACGCCGTGGCACTGCGGAAACATTCCGTACAACTGCAGGCACGAAACGATTCGCAGAGCTGTAGACGGCATCGACAAAATATTCGTGAAAGGAGGAACGAAGGCAGATTGGTTACGTGAGTACGTGCGTTGTTATGTGGTCGACTTAGAAGTGTTTCAATGTCCACCGCTCCACACGTGTGTAAAGATCTACAGCGAACGCTATAAAGCGGACGTGACGTGGCGTCTTGTCTTGTCGCTGCTCGATGGAAAAGGAACACTCCAAGCGCTGGCTTTAATGCATTGGCTCGCCACCACTCGACCAGAATTAATCGACAACATCGAAGCAAATCCCGTACGAAAAACGACGGGCACGATGCCATTTCCTGTCTGAACGTCTCTCTCTCTCTCTCCGTTCCCCGACCGCATTCGTTCCATCCAGGATGTGATGTCAACCTTGACGCACTTCCGGTTTTCACTTTCTGTTCTCTCTCTCCACATCATGTGTATAAGACACACAGCGTCTTCATTGGTCATCATAGTCACTGAAGCAGCCGGATGGAGCGCACCAGGAAAAACATCGACAACAAGGAAAACTTGAGTCGCAGCGAAGAACTCGAACTTCTCGTCACATTAGCGAAAAGAGAACAGCTCCAAACCATCAACGAAGCCATCAAGCAATACTACACTTCACGGCCGCACTCTCTAAAAACCCTCGACAACGAGAGTCTTCGTCATCTGCCTGTCGCGTTTCTCTGCCATTCCTCAGCAGCGCGAGAGGTGGGTGCGGTCTTCAGGCGTCTACCCGAGGACGTTCAAAAGCTCCCCTGCATTCGCGAACTTCTGCCCTGTCTGAAACACTACAACATCGGGCGCACACACATCGACGGACCGCCGCCGACCAGGCGGGACTGCACGGCTTGTCGTCGTGGGATGCACGAAAGTGTCTAATAGAGCAGCATCAACATCATGGATTGGGTGGACTGTATGATGATCGTCGGAAGTATCATTCATGTGCTCATGGTAACCGCCGCTATCGTGTGCATTCTTTTGTGAACTATTTTTTTTTAATTACTTCTGAGACGATTGGACTATTTTCTTTTTTCCACTCCACCATGGATTCGAACACAACAGATTCTACTCCTCCTCCTACTCCTCCTCCTACTCCTCCTCCTCCTCCTCCATATACCTATATGCTTAAATATGAACTTGAACCTAATACTATGTGTCCCATCTGTCATAGTGATACCGAGATATATTGGACTAAAACAATATGTAAACATGTATTTTGTAAAGACTGTATGGATGTATGGCTAAAAACATTATATGATGTGAGAGAACATCAAACATGTCCGATGTGTCGTTTCGTCTTAGTGCCCAAGGAGGAGGAGGATGAGGAAGAGGAAAGAAGAGATGTAGTAGAAGATTATGAAGATTATGAAGAATATGTTATAAGTGTGTTAACATCCATTCGGTCGTCTTTTATTCGCCATGTTGTGCGAAGCGTGGGACGGCGGTTAAATGATGCGCTGCGACGTCACAATCCATCCTATAGGCCACTCGTCGATTTGCAGAGGCGATTAGAACTAGAAATTACTGTGCGCCATATTGAGGACTTTGACGTGCAAGACCTCAGCGGACGAGACCTTCTCGTGGTGGGACTGGAATCTCCCAATCTTTGACGCGACTATGCTGTGGAGAGGGGGGAATATCTCTCTCTCTCACTGAGATTAGAAAAGTGATGGAGAGTGGAGGGGTGGGGTGAGAGGACACAATATAAGACGCTGTGTGTCAAGAGCGGATGCATCAGTACATTGGCACACACAGCCTGAACGAGACATGTGCGACAACGTCTATTACGCGGAAGAGGAGGAGGAGGAAGAGGCATGCGACAACACGCCGGCAGATGGAGAAGACAACTGTGGAGACAGCAGCGTTCTTGAGAACGTGCAACAACGACGAGGCGATGCTTCTTGCACCGTGGCGTATGTGGACGCACGCTTCCGTCAAGTATTGCAAGCGTGCGAGGATGTGCGGGCCGATCTAGAGACGTTGATTGCCAATCAGTCAAAGTGTCTACGCCAATGGGAATACGCTGGACCCTTCAACTCTGACCTTTTTCGCATTTCGAACGTCGGTCAACCTGCTGAGGCACGTGACGCTACAACCAAATCGTACGTCGATCGACGTGTGGATGAGATTCAAAAACAAGTTGAAAAAATTCCAAAACTACGTATCAGCAAACTCGGCAACCTCAACGTGCAGAAGTCGCGCATCGTCAACGTAGCGATGCCCACCCACAAAGACGATGCGGCCTCAAAACGCTACGTCGACGAGACCATGCTGCTGCAACGCGATTTCATCAATCGCAACACCCTTCGACGCACCGGGGAAAACGGCGAAGACTACCACTTTCAGGGTAAACGACTCACCAACGTCGCCGACCCCGTCCACGAAGACGATGCTGTCAATCTCAAAACACTACGGCGCCTTCTTCTTCCCGGCAATAATTAGCAGTGATGGAAAAAAAAACCGCACTTCCTGCCACTCTTCCGGCCCCCTCGTGTCACGTCCAGTGTAGCGGAAACCGCACTTCCTGCCACTCTTCCGGCCCCCTCGTGTCACGCCCAGTGCAGCGGAAACCGCACTTCCTGTCAGATGAAGAAAGAGAAAAAAAATCAGCGGTCATAAGAGCACGAGGAAGCAGTAGCACAGCACACACTTCGCTCTCGATCGTCGCTCCGTTCGCATCATCTACAATCTTTTTTTTCATCAGCATGAGCATCAGAGTCATTGACCTCAACGACGGCGACGCTTTTGGTGACACGCCGCTCCATCTCGCCGCTCGGAAGGGACACTATCGTACCGTGGTGCTCCTTCTCACCTCTGGTTTGGACGTGGACGTTTTCGTTAGGAACCATGATGGGCTGACTGCAGAAGAAGTGACGCGAGATGAACACATCAAATTGCTGCTGGCAACCGTCAGACAAATTAGACAAGGACGTGAGGACATCCGAGAGGGCATCCGGCAACGCAGACCAAGATAAAAAAGATTTTGTAAAAAATTATTGTAACATTCGATATCAAAAAAAATAACAATAAATGTCTTGTTGACCTGCAATTGTCTCTCTCTCTCGTCTTCTCATTCACCCTACGTCACCGCCAGGCAGGGCCTCCTCCTCCTCCTCCTCCTCCATCCCACTCCTCCTCCCCCCTAGTCGTCCAGTCTATTTTTTTTAATTTTTTTATTTCAGGGGTTGGTAGACAGGCTGGGCACGCCCGGCGTGACGTCACAAGGACGCGGCCTTCCCCCCGACCTTGTGACGTCACAAGGCCGCGCGGCCTATTTTTTTTATTCCGGGGGGTGGCGCACGGGCAGCGCACGCCCCGGCGGCGGCGCTGCGTGACGTCACAAGGACGCGGCCTCCCACGCGACCTTGTGACGTCACAAGGACGCGGCCTTCACCGGATGTCAACAAACCACAACCGGATGTTGACGCCGGATGTCAACAAACCACAACCGGATGTTGTGATGCAGAACCGGCATGTCAACAAACCGCCGCCATATTTGTTGTGATGCAGAACCGGCCATTCCCCACTACTACGCATTTCATACACAGAAAAATAATTGGGCTACTAATATTGACTACTAAAGTTGCATTAAAAAAGAAACTTAAAATTCATGAAAAAATACTCGCCAGTTTGCTATACAAAGGATGTTTTACGTTTAAGTCTATTTCGGTTTGAAAGGAATTCTTATTTTTTAAAGATAAAAGATTTTCATTATATTTCTTTAGAATAATTGTCCTAGAGTTATTGCATTTACGCAATATTTCTTTTTCAAAATTTTAGTTTTTGGAAGTATCACACTTCAGTGAAGACTACTGTGTCAAAAAGTCTGCAACACAGTTACAATTCCAACCATCTTACGCAAAATTAACAATTTCGCAAGAAAGATTTAACTGTGAAATTTTTATATAACGTGAAGGAGAATATTGTCCATACTAAAGTCAATATTGCAAGAGAATGATGATTAATCTGTGAAGGATACAAAGTAGAATTTCAGAAGAGAGAAGGTGGTTAACAGAAGTTACAGGAGAGAAATACGAGAAAAATCCAGGTAAAGGTGTGGACGATCACCATTTCATTGCGTTCCTTATCCTGCATTCTACAAATCAGAAGTGGCTGCGTAATCTGAAGGCGAGGGAGAAGGTGAACTGGAGTGGAGCATGGGCAGAAGGCGCGAGATGGAGAGGCGAGGACATGAAGTGGGCATTATTTTGCTAATCTAAAGCGTCTTTTCTAGGCTATTCTGACAAAAGTTGGTATTTATTGATGTTAACGAGTGTTTTACGTGTTAGAAATGTAAAAATTATTATAAGTATTGTATATTATTATGTTGTAGTTAAAAGTGATTATCTATATTTGTCTGAATATGATTGTGAGTGAATACGTGTAGGATGGTGTGTATGCGAGTGTTCCTATGTCTTTGTATGATATGTATGTAAGCGTGTATGTTTGTATGTATGAATGTTGGTGTAATACGTAAGTTTATTTACTTAAATGTTAGTATATATGTAGTTTCATTTGTTGTATATGTATAGGTATGTAAATGCAGTTGCATGTTCTAGGTAATGGCAAAGATAATTTGTTTGTTTTTTATATTGATTTTTTATGTTTTTATTGTTCATTGTGTTTTGTAATTGTAAATGTACTTTTATGTTTCTGTATTCTGCCACCGGGCAACATCAGCCCAATTGTAGAATAAACCTTATATCTATCTATCTATAAGATAGCGGGAAATGGAGATACGGGAAAGCGGGGTACGGGATGAGGGAAGGTTGGCGAGGGGAGGCATTGAGAGAGGGAGGGGAACATAGGAGAGGCGAGGGAAGGCGACGGAGGGAGTGGTGGGAGGTGATGGAGAAGGGTGCAAGGGGAGGGGACGGATGAAGGAGAGGTGGGACTGGGTGGGGTGGGACGCGTCGAATGACCAACGGCAGGGATTACTCGAGACCAGAGTTTTATTTTCGAAAACCAGCTAAAATGTTTGAATAAACGAAACACTTGCCGATTGCACTGAATAGTACCATCAACATGGGTTTGAAAAAACTGCACGCGTTTCAGTGTTCGAGATCATTTAGTATGTTACAAGAATCAAATTGACACGAACAATATGACGGGATTTGCGCGCGCATTCTTAACATCCAGTGTTCAGCTTTAGAAGTTTGCACATAATCTCCAGCGAACAAAAAATATCTAAAGCATTTTACGCCAAAATAAAGAGAGAGCTCACGCTGCATTCACACATTCACTATTGCTACAAAACAATTTCGTTCTAAATATATAATCCTATTTAACACAGTACATTTATTCCAAAGTTGTAGTCTTTCTCCAAAAAAAGGAGCTTGTTCGGGGAGGATTAGGAAGTGGAGACTGCAGCACATCGGTGTGTGGCAGCGAGCGTGGCGCGCAGCAGGGCCTGGGAACAAGTGGGTGAGGTTTGGGTCAGACGGGGCGCTTTGCGAGTCGCGGAGTGGTGGTGGGGGGGTGGAGGCTCGGGGCGGTGACGGGGGTTCGTGAGGAATGGAGGGGAAAGGGGCAGAGTGGGAGCGGTTGGGGCGGGAGGGTGAAGTTAGGGTCGGAGGGGGCGCTTGGGTTGTCGGGGGATGGTAAGGCTGGTGGCTCGGAGCCGAGCGGATGTAAGCGTGATCTATTGGAATTCGACGCACGAGCGGCTGGCAGCGGCGCCACACTGCCCAGTGAATCTCCATTTGCTACTGGCGGCCGGAACGGCCAGACCAACGCGGTCACATGCGGAACCGATTCCCCTTCCCTGACACTTTAGTATTGCCTACGTACGCTTTATAGTTTTAAATAATAATAATAACAACAGCAACAACATTGCTGAATTGTGAACTCACATTTTGCGCAAAGTATTTAGGAGGTTCCGACAACCCGTAGATCTGCTCCTTAGGAAACTGGTTGCAACCCAGGGCGGATTTTATAATCAAGAGACTCATATCATCTTTAGTCGAGAATTATAGGAATAATAATAATGATGATAATAATAATAATCCAATATAATCCATGCATGGACACAACGAATTTGGCGTTACAAACGTACAACAGATTTCCGTGTAGGGCCAGGTAAAACTTTTATCTGAACACTGAAGAACGTGAGACCATCTCCAAGACACAATGGAACATAACATTCCCAGGGAGTATTACAGAAGAGTGAGACTTGTCGTGCAGTCTGCTCTAAACTCCAGAAATTTTGGGAAGGGTTTCAGATTTTTTAATTTATTATGAGATTGATTCTGGGTGGGCGCTGCTGGCTTTAGTCTAAAGCAAGAAGCGCCCACAATTTTGGGAAATCCTTAGGAGCCTAAAATTCGGGAATAAAGCATTTAAATAGCCTAAAATTTTGGATATGGTTTAGTTGAGATTGGTTTCTGGGCGCTGCTAGCTTTAGATGGCTCTGAACTCTAGGAATAAAATATCTGCAATTGGTAGTTTGGTGCTGCCTGTAGTCGAGTACAGTTACGAACTAGTGGATTGGAGTGAGCAAGAAGTTCGACTTATGGATCGAAAAACCAGAAAACTGCTAACAATGCATCATGTCGCCCACCCTAACGCTGATTTACGTAGACTTAATGAATCACGTAAGGAACGAGGAAAGGGCATCAGACAAATTGAGACCTCCTGGCACAAAGCAATAGTTGGAATGGGAAAATATGTAGTCAGTCATCAAGATGATCCTCTATTGAGGCAGTTTATGAAATCTGACCGAAGAATGGGAAACAGGCATTGTTAGTGTAGCAAGAAGCATTGCAAAGAAAATTATCAAGACACGCAGAATGACAGAGACACTTTACTTCTGATGATACTAAACACGAAATGTGAGGCACAAAACATGTTAAAGAAATCGTGGAGAGACAAACCACTCCATGGACAATATCTAAAAAGAGTGGACAAGGTGCATATCAATAAAGATCAATCATTTATGTGACTTAAACGGGGAAGAATAAAGCCAGAATTGGAAGCAGTTCTAATAGCTGCTCAAGATCAGGAGTTGAGAACACGACATTGTGATAAAGCGGTTCTCAAAATATCCCAAGAAGACAAATGCCGCATTTCCCAGGAACATGTACAAATCATTGATGATATCGTATCAGCTTGTCCAATTCTACCAAAGACCGAATACTTAAAAAAACACGACAGGGTGTGTAGTACCTTCACTGGCAGTTCTGTACCGCCCTCAAAGTTCCAAACACATGCCCCAAGTGGTACGAATACTCACCAAAACCGGTGACGTCTGTTGGATTGTGTACGATATTGTAGGAAATTCAAACTGATTGCACGATAGCGGCAAACAAACCGAATATAGTTATCCGGGATTTGGAGAAAAAATTGTGTCTACGTTTAGATGTTTCTGTGCTTAGTGATCAAAATATCATAACTAAGGAGGCAGAAAAACGTCTTAAATACAAGAGTTTGGAAATCGAGGTCAACCGAATGTGGAGCGTAAAAGCACAGGTCGTCCCGTTAGTCATCGGAACTCTGGAATTTGTTCCTAAAATGTGTGTAAGAACTTGGCTAAATTTTCAGATCATTCAAAGGACTGGAAAGTGTAAGAAATTGCTTTATTTGGAACAGTTCACATTTTTCGAAAAGTATTCTAGAGGCACCGACAGTCCCTAGATCTGCTCCGTAGGTAGCTGGTTGCAACCTGGAGTAGATTTTATATTCAGCCGACTCATAACGTCTTTAGTCATGATATGGAGGAATAATAATAATAATAATAATAATAATAATAATAATAATAATGTCTCCTGAAAACACGCCCACTACAGAACATAAAAAGTAATTTAAAATGTTCTGTCGTACTACAGACTTCCGGTTGGTGATTAGACACAATTGTGAAAATTAAAAACACTTAACATCAACTTTAGATAAAATGTCATGTGTCACTTCTAACACTCTTGACGGTGCCAGATTTTTGACATAAACTACAGCGAATTGAGACGTGGCCTGAAGAGAATTTCAGCAGACAGCGTCCCTGTTTATTTCCTTCGGTCTGTCTTATCAATACCGTGTCAATGTCAAAGCAGTATAGCTCGACCAACTTGAAAATGATGTTTACAGGAGCGCGCCACCGTCTGTGTTTACAGTCGAAACGACAGAGACGGAGATAAAAGAATACTCAATTCAAAATTAAAATGGTACCGTGCCAGACTATTGCGAAAGAAAGCGCAATTTATTTCGTTGCAAATCTAGAATCTTCCCAATTAATATTTTAACTGTATTTATACATGCCTGCACCTCATATTGGAATAAATAAAATTATACATTTCTCTGAAAAACGATTCAAAATTTTGAAACTAATTCTTTCAATGAGCAGTAACATTCATATAAATCGTTTATTTGAACTTAAGTAGTTTCTCAGAATAAACACCAAATCAAAATTCTTTTTTATGTAAGGAGTAACTACCACAATAATGAAGAATATTGTAGATACTTAAGACAGTGAAGTTAATGTTTTGGTACTTTATTGCATACCTAACAAACCGTCTAAGGCCTAAAGCCTATAGAAAAAAAGATGAATGGAATACAAAATGTTTAAATTTAATGAATAATATTAAAAATTCAATATAAATGGAAATTGTTATATTAGTCTTGTACTACAACGGTGAAAAGTAAAGAAAGCAACTTAAAGGGACAAAAATAAAACAGTCAGTGCAAATCTTGCATGATGTGTCTCTGAAGATATATTTATCAGATGATTCACAACCTCTATGAAGGAGGCCATGGTGATTCCGTAGGAGCAGTATCTGCTCTCGCTCCCCACTCCTGGAGACTTTTATTAGCTAAACCGACTGTACAGACCCGGGTTTTCACTGTTAGTTCCACGACGCGCCGCAATCGCAGCTTTCATTCTTTTCTTGGTCGAGTTATACCTTTACCTATCATTACCATTATCATTATTATTATTTTACCATTATATCACGATTAAAGATATTATGAGTCGGCTGAACATAAAATCTACTCCAGGTTGCAACCAGCTACCTAAGGGGCAGATCCGGTGACTGCCAGTGCCTCTACAATACTTTGCGCAAAATGTGGGCTGTTCCAAATAAAGCAATTTCTTGCACTTCCCAGCCCTTTGAATTACCGGGGAGTTTAGACAAGTTCTTACTCAGATTTTGCGGAACAAATCCCAGAGCTCCGATAACTATCGGGACGACCTGTGCTTTTACCCCCCCCCCATTCGGCTGATCTCGATTTCCAAACTCTTGTATTTAAGACGTTTCTCTGCCTCCTTGGTAACGACGTTTTGATCGCAAGGTACAGCAACATCGGTAACAAATCGGTACAACAACATCGATTTTTTCGCAAAATCCGGGATAACTATATCCGGTTTGTTTGCCGCTATCGTGCGATCAGTTTGAATTTGTTGGTCGTACAATATCGTACACAATCCAACAGACGTCACCGGTTTTGGTGAGTGTTCGTACCACTTGGGGCATGTGTTTGGAACTTCGAGGGCGGTACAGATCTGCCAGTAGAGGTAGCTACACACCCTGTCATGTCTTTTCAGGTATTCGGTCTTTGCTAGGACTGGACAAGCTGAGACAATATGATCTATGGTTTCTACTTGCTCCTGGCAAATGCGGCATTTATCATCTTGGGAAATTTTGAGAACCGCTTTATCATAATGTCGTGTTCACAAGGCCTGATCTTGGGCAGCTATTACAAGTGATTCTGGCTTTATTCTTCCCCTTTTAAGCCACATAAATGATTGATCTTTATTGATCTGCACCTTCTCCATTCTTTTTAGGTATTGTCCGTGGAGTCGTTTGTCTCTCCACGATTTCTTTAACATTTTTTGTGTCTCAAATTTCATGTTAAATAGCATCAGAAGTTCAGTGTCTTTGTCATTCTGGGTGTCTTGCATAGTCTTGTTTGCAATGCTTCTTGCTACACTTACTATGCCTCTGTTTCCCATTCTTCGGTCAGATTTCATGACCTGCCTCATTAGAGGGTCATCTTGATGGCTGACTACATACTTCCCCAACCCGACTACTGCGGTGTGCCAGGAGGCCTCAATTTGTCTGAGGCCTCTTCCTCCTTCCTTACGTGACACATAAAGTCTATGTATATCAGCTCGAGGGTGGGCGACATGATGCATTGTTAGCAGTCTTCTGGTTTTTCGATCCATAGTGCGAATTTCTTGCTCAGTCCAGTCCACTAGTCCAAAACTGTATTCGGCTACAGGTACCGCCAAACTACCTATTGCAGATATCTTAATCCTGGAATTCAGAGCGGACTGCTGGACCAGTCTCACTCTCCTATAATACTCCCTACGAATTCTCTCTTTCATTCTGTTGTTCGAGATGGTTTCACATTCTTCAATGCCCAGATATTTGTAAGTTTTACCTGGCTCAAGATCTTGAATCACAGTATGCGTATCAATTTCAATGTTCTCAGACGTTGTGAGTTTCCCTCTTTTTAAATTGATTTTTGCACACTTGTCAAGACCAAAAGTCATGCAGATGTCATTGATAAAGTCATTCACGACAGACAGCATTTGGGAGAGAATCGCTTCATTCTTAGCAAACACTTTCAGATCATCCATGTAAAACAAATGTGATACTGGCCTTTCATCACCATGGAGCTTAAAACCAAAGTCAGCTTGCGACAACTGTCTCGATAGTGGGATTAAACTAATGCAAAACAGCAGAGGGGATAGTGAATCTCCTTGAAAAATACCCCTGTTAATCTGAATACTTCTGGTTTCTACTGCTTCCTTCCCACTGTGTATTAGTAACCTGGTACTCCACGACTTCATACTAGCCTTACAAAATTCAATAAGTCTAGGATGAAATCGATAGATCTCCAGGGTCGTCCAAAATCCAATCATATGGTACACTATCAAAGGCCTTTTGGTAGTCAATCCAAGCCATGCTCAAATTACGTTTGCGTTTCTTTACATTATTCAAAATGACTTTATTCAGTAGCAAGATTTCCGTACAGCCATAAGAGCCTTTACGATATCTATTTTGTTCAGCTGGTATTAGATGTTTCTTATCTAGATGTCTGTACATTTTGTCAGCTATGGCTGCAGTTATAACTTTGTACAGTACTGGCAGACAAGTGATTGGCCTGTAGTACTTCGCCAAAGAGCTGTCTCTCGCTTTGGGTAGCAAATACGTGATGCCGCGTGTGAGCCGTTTCGGGAGTTCTTTTGGGTTTTCTAAATTTTTATTAACAGCCTTTGCTAGATGAGAATGTAGTGCTGTTAATTTCTTAATCCAATAAATCTGGATCTTATCAATCCCAGGGGACTTCCAGTTTCCCGTGTTCTTAATTGCTTGGAAGAGGTCCTCTTCCGAGAATTGGTGAACATCTTCCACTGTTTCTACAAGTTCATCGCCAGCATCAACTTCAGATAGAGTGACAGCCAACATGCGTCTTTGTTGTAGGATTTGGTTTCCTCCCAGATTTCTGCCCAAAATGCTTCGACGTCATCTTTTGAAGGAGTAACAGGTTTGCCATTCGGTTTTTGAGTCAGATTGCGATAGAATCTCTTCGCGTCTGTTTCAAACAACCGGTTCTGTACACGGAAATCTATTCTACGTTTGTAACGTTTAATTCTTTGAGTCCATGCTTGAATTTTCTCTTTTAGCTTCTCAACTACCATTAGCCTGCTGGTGTCATTTTCAATTTGGTATTTTTGTTCAACATTGAATATTTTTCGTTGAACTTTAGAGGTGTGCGTTGATTTAGAAGATGCCTCAGCTAAGAG
Source organism: Acheta domesticus (assembly GCA_031308135.1). NCBI lineage: Eukaryota > Metazoa > Arthropoda > Insecta > Orthoptera > Gryllidae > Acheta > Acheta domesticus. Next base: position 29,164,347 of record JAHLJT010009419.1, on the reverse strand, counting down.
TTGATATTTCGCGCCGGGTGTCGGCTATCCGTTTCATAATTCTGTTCATCCATGGGGGTACAGAGCTGTTTACTCTGTTTTGCTGTCGGCCGTCGGTGTTCTTGGGTGGCACCAAAATTATCTGAGATACTAGATATCCAGTTGCATATATGATGTGATTGATTTCAGTAATATCTAGATCTCTGCTTTGGGTCTCGACCACCTCATTTAAGACAGAATTCACAGTTTCTATCACTCTTTTAGCTTTGGCATTTTCGTATATTCTCCTCAAAGGTTCGCGAGATTCAAACGGAAGTTGACTAACTCTTTCTCTCTCGCGCCGAAGTATATTTCGCATTATGTCCTTATCGTGTAATTCATTGCCAGATGAATTTTCACCACTGACGTGTGTTTCACTGGAAAGAGATGAACCATTCACGGGATCATCATTTTCATGTTCTACATGTTCGTCATGTGGATTGTTCGAGCGAAGTACATACTCCGCATTTCTCTCAATGTCAGCAAGTTGTTCTGCTGTGAATTTTCCACTGCTGAGTATGTATTGTCATTGACTGGCAAGCTTCTTTGAGTCTAGGGTAGGTCTCATATCTGGGTTCCGCTTTCTCCATACCTTGAAAACTTCTATTTCTGAGCCCCCATTTTTCGCTTTTTCATAGTAAAAGCACCACATCACCTCCTTTAATTCATCCCGGGTCCATCTCTGACGATGGCTTCAAACTACTGCCGGCTCTGGGTCACTGGGACTAACATCCGTGGGATGGCCAGACGTCGACAAGGTGACATTAGCTCGGTTTCTGAGCAGGTATGGGGTTTCTGAGCAGGTATGGGACATTGGTAGAACAAGCACGTTAAGATTCATTACATTTCTTGTTCTATCCATTTTGCTCATTGGTTTGAATTGAAGATTCGCAGGACGCAAGTTCGAGTTAACAGATCACACTTAACCCTCGGGTTGTTTCCTGCCATCCGTTACTGCGACCCACAGTGGCCTCGGGGCATCCCCCCGCAGGGCCCAGCACGGGGTCCCTCCGATCGCCAGTCGGCATTACTAAACCCTACGGGATTTCCACTGACTGCTGAAGGCAGCCTCCTTCACTGGCTTTATTATTTTTATTAATATTATTATTATTATTATTATTATTAATGACTGGTGTTGTAATAGTGTATTGCGTGTAAGTGCATGTATGTGGATACGACAGGACACGGAAGACGTGCGAAGGAGATCGTATGTTGGCCATGACCTCTTTATTAGGGTACTGCTCGTCTAGTATTTATCAGAAAAACACAGGAAACTGCCAATTCAAGCAATCGGTGATAAGGAATCTCTTCCAAACCAGCGGCTGTATCCAATTGAACTGTGTGTTAACTGCCGATTTGGCTAAACTATCGATACGAGCAACCGGCAGCCTGAAATCTCCTTCAAGCCTGCGGTTGAATCCAATTGGTCCATATCCAATGCCGATGTCGACTAAATTGCCCGTACGAGCAACCGACATCTTGAAATCTTCTCCAAACTAGTGATTAAATCCAATCTGGCCAATGTTGAAAACTCCACCACCGTTGGGACTCGATATCTAGGGCCTTACGGTCAGAATTGCTGCAGAGTCAGTGACAGTGCAGAGTCAGTAAACTCAGCCTGTAGAAGTAAGTTAAAAACTGGCAGGAGGTCCTCCCTTCCTATCCCCATTCCTGCACCGTCCACACCCATGCACACACACATTTCTATTCACTACACTACCCCCACACATGTTGGGGGACCAGTCGGGAGCTGAGAGATTGGCCCGGCTGAAGTGGTGCCTCGCCGGTGAAGATTTTTGGACGGGGAAAACACCTACAATTCGATGTGTAAGAGAGGGGCTGATCTCACGTTCTAGCGGAGGAGAAAAATCTTAATCTCCTGGGACAAAAATACACTACACTTACAGGATCAATATTTATTGTAACGTTTCTTTGGTGGTGAATTTTAACGAAGACATTTATTTTGTTTTTTAATAATACGTTAAAATACTGATTTATTTACAAATAGTCTTCCACAGTTCTTGTGTTCTTTACTTGGTTATTTCTTTCACACGATTCACTTCTCTCGAGTTTTTATTTTCACGATTCACTTCTTTGTACTGGTGCACTACAGTTCACCGCGCTCACTTCTTTCGCACTGTCGCCCAGTCCGTCGCACTGCCTACAGTTCACGGCGCTGACCACAGTCCTGCACTACACTGCAGTGCTGTTCACCGCAATGCAAGTTCTTCAGCTCAGCTTCACAGAAAAGTTTTGAGTTTTCGAAACATTATTAGAAGTTTCTTAGAAAATTAACCTAATGTTCATTGCCAGTTGTCCTTTAACCCTTCATTACTCGGAGTACAACTGCTCTCCATTGTGATTTGGAAAGTTATTTTCCTTAGATTGTGGAGCGTGGTGCAGTTGGTATTCACAGTCTGTGGTTAATGCCGTCACTACATGACTAATGAGGTCACTACAGCACAGCTTCACAGTTCAGTCCGCCTTCCCGGCTGCCGGCCTGCTCATTTATACTCATTGGCTGGAGCCCGCCAGGAAGGTCTCGGAACATGCGTCACTCTTCTGTGCGACCCGCGAATACCCCCGGAACCCTCTGGCTCAGAATCCGCCGAAAGATGGTGCAATTCTCGCGGCGAGCTCCGCCAGGTGATGCAATCCGCGCGGTGGGCCCCGCCTGGTGATGCAATTCTCGTTACATTATTGCTGTTATGCCCGGAAAAAAATAGTCAATCTAAGAGTAATCAATTTAATGGAGGCTTCCTCGTTGCTCAACAAGAGACTTCCGCGCAATCATGTTTTGAAATGAATTACCTAATGCTCTCGAAATTATCTTGAAATTCATTAACAAACAGACCTATCTGTGAACAAAAGGTTGTTTTTTTTCAAAAAACAAATGAAGATTTTCATGTATACCTATTTTTACTATGTAAGTAGCGTCAATAATTGGTTTTGTTTTGAAGTTATAAAAGAAAATATTTCTGCACCGACGACGTTCGTTGTTTTCTCACTAGCAATGGTCTTTTTAAACCCAATTTTCTCAAAATGTACACATAAAAATTGCCTTTAATGAGAACTTCTGAAGTAACACACGGAATTTTTATACTTCCAGGAATTAATATCAGACCAATATTATTTTGCAACATGAACCAATGGCTTTGATATATTTGTGTCATAAGCTTTTTTATTACTGAAAATAAATTAGTTACTTACGATATTCCAAAAATTATCTATAAAAATTTCCTGCGTCCCGGAGATTGCTCTGAAATGTTTGAGCAACTGTCGCAAGATAGAAACTTGTTTATTTACACATTTCCTTATGATTACGTAAACACTAATTTGTAAGTTAAAGTGCTTCAAGTAACTTCTAATGAAGTGTTTCGAAAACTTAAACATTTTCTGTTAAAAAGAGCTTTAAATTTCGCATTTTAGTAGTGCTTAAACGCATTTTTCTTAAAAGCGGCTCCAAATTTTCCAAAGAAAATTGCCATTTAGGACGAGGTTTTACTCTTTTTTATTATTCTAAAATTAATATTTCTGTTGTTCTGGTAGAAAACCAAAAAAATTAAGAAAATGTCAAAAATGTACTTTGGACAGCGATAGATGACAGCTGGCACGAGTATGTGGCAATTTCGAATAGCTAATCGAGACCCAAGGAAATAGAAAACTAAATGTCTGTGCCATTCTGTAACACCACTAGTTTCGTTATCAGAGCCCGGCAATTAATTTTTACTTTCCCATATACGTACGTATTGTGAAGGCTCTAATTTTTCCCTTTAGTATATCAGGTTCACTCTTTAAAAAAATAGAAAAATCCATTGATATCATGTAATTGTGCTTATTAACAATACAAAAATATTAAGAAAACTAACCTAATGTTCATTACCAGTTGTCCTTTAACCCTTACTCGGAGTACAATTGCGCTCCATTGTGATTTGGAAAGTTATTTTCCTTAGGTTGAAGAGAGTGATGCAGTTGGTACTTGCAGAGTCTGTGGTTGTTCAGACCTTATTGTGAGTTCGTGTCATACTCACTCTTGCACAAGAATTCAAGTAGAAAAGGTTGAAGTGTTCATAGTCGTCTGTAGCACACATTTGTACTCCGCGTGGGAACCAATTAACTATTTATTTTAGTAAGTTAACATTAAATTTTCTTTGAATTCTAAATATAATTGCATTCGTTTTATATAAGATATTAGATACTATTATGATGACATAATGTCGGATTTCTCTATTTTTGAAAGGGTTTCGACGTACTTATCGGGGAAAGTCACAGACCGATGATCATTATGATTGTTGGGAAATGGTGAAATCTCAAATCCGAGAACGGATAAATCTGCTTATGATTCCCAGACATTCCCATTCAGGTCTCGAGAACTTTTGTTTCTAGAAGAGGCTTTTGAAAACTAAGATGTAACCGTCTCAGAGAAAGCACAGAACGTTGCAAAATATGTGACAGAGCCACATAAATCCACGCGATGAACGTGTGCAAAAAATAAGTGTGTGTGTGTGTGTGTGTGTGTGCTGAACACTCAACAACATACATTGTGTAACAATTTAAAATAAATTAAAATTATGTAACATCAAATTGTGTAACAATTTAAAATAATATATTAATGTAGTTTTTTCATTGTTTTTAAATAATTTATTTTATCCTTGTTCCATTACAGACAGAGTCTTTCAAGGTGCTGAATACATAAATATAACTGATTGAAGTAATAACCAATTTAAATATGAATTAAGTTTATTGAACCAATCAGAAAGAATATTTATGTAATTCTGTAGGTTATCTCTACCTACAAGTAAATCTTTATGTGATGTATAGACTGCCGGGTTGTCTGCAAATAAAGCAATTTCTGAATTTATTACTGAAAGTATATCAGATATGAAAACATTAAACAGAGTTGGCGAGAATGGAGATCTCTGAGGAATTTAAGTTGTTATAAAGCGTATTGTTGAAATTTCAAAGTTAAGTTGAACCTTAAAACTTCTGGAAGTAAGAAAACATTTAATTATTTTTTACAAGTATAGGGAAACCATATTGTCTCATTTTAGATGTTACCACATTCTACCAGTATGCCACATTCTATGAAAGGCTTTTTCGATGTCAAAAAATAATATAAAAGTATGTTTACGTTATAAAAATTAGTGATAATACAAAGATCGGTTAATCTGAATAGTTGATGAATGGTCTAATTGCTTTGACGGAAAACAAATTGTTAGGTAGAATATTGTTGTTATTAATAAACTGGTTAATTAGGGTTAATAACACTTTTTCAAAGATTTTTGAGAAAGTGGGTAGACGAATAATAGGTAATAAGAATAATATTTATTGGGGATGTTGGATCTTTAGTAGTTTTATGTATGGGGAATATTAATGGAACTTTTCATTGATTTGGAAAATATTTTAATTTTAAACATGAGTTATACACGGCAGTTGAAGAGTCGATTACTGAAGAAGGGAGATTTTTGATAATAATATAAGACATTTTGTCAATTCCAGATGATTTTTTAGTTTTTTAATAATGAAATTCATTTCTGAAGAAGTTAATTTATTTTTTCTAGTAGTGTGTGGGATGGAGATTGAAATCCTTGTGAAACTGTATATTGAAATAAAGGATTTAAAATAATAGTATAATTAACGATTGATTCAAATTGAGAAGCTAAAAGTTCTACTTGTTATTTATCTTTAGTTGCAATTCGATTGCCTTGTTTCATTTTTCATTGTGATTAAGTAATATTTTTTTCTTATATGCATTATTACGACAATTTTCTTCAATATCAGTGTACGTTAATTTTGACAACTCTGTGAAATAATTGTTTCGTAAATGAGTTTTGGATGTATTATTTTGACATTAAATCATCATTTAATAATAAAAATTCAATAATTTTGAATTATTGGACGTAACTAAATTCGACGCAATAATCCATACTTTTACACGCAATAGGCTTGGAGCACATTTGCCCTCCGCGCGAGTATCCGTGTCGTTTTAAGATCGCCCGGGCAGCGATGGATTAATAAACAATTGTTCTGTTTCCCCACAATAGTTCTTTACGTCATCATCAAGGAACTCTTTGATTACTCACCCTCATTTACCCGGAAATTACCTGATACTGATCTCCATTACTCAGTTCCATCCGCCCCCAATAATGTATTGAATTGGATACTTGATTCCCTCGCTTGAAGGCGGTGGCTGCGACGTGAATGTTCGGGTCGATTCGGCAATGCTCGGGCCTCTCCACCAACCACCCACGCCACCAACGACTATGAGCTCCCGTACAACAAGGTGGAGACCGTTACAGTGGCACGCTCTACTCTATCATCTTCTTACTGGAACTAAAATACGAACTGTTACGATATGTGACTATTGCGTGGGATCGCGAGACGCAAGCAGGCGCGTAATGTTACAAAAGATAGCGTCGTTATTCGCGCTTTCTTCAGCGGTTTCTTATGTGTAGACGTTATGAATAATTGAACATTCAAAAGACATTTTTCGTATTTCTCAAAAATTAGCCAATTTGTATGTGCGAATGTTGGCGAGCCTAACCTGCAGCTGTACTTGGCGACACTAACGCCTCCCATAGTATCACCCTTGAGCTTTGTCTCCGGTTTTGATGGAGATTTGCAAGGCTCTGCGTGCCACGATGAGAAAAGAGGGCGCGCGTCTTCTGCCGTTCCACCAGACCGCCGTCCACTGCTTCCTATTGCCACGTGTAATTCTTCGGCGTACAGTATTTTACAATGATGAGTGACAGGTCCCGTGCCTATCTCGACGTGATTTTATGTAATTGAGTGCAATCTCATCTTATCCACGTTCACGACACCATTTACGCATTTATATAGTTTTGCATTGGGCATGCGTGTTTTTAGAACAGTCACCACGACATCATGCTCAATTATTGTTCTTTGTTGGTAATATGGTTCTTTGTTGTTGGTTCTTTTTTCGTTATCGTTCTAATTATTCAGTCTGACACTGAACAACAACTGTCTATTATGTTCATGCATCGTTAATTAGCCATGTGGTGTCCCTCCACTGTTATTCCCACTGATGCTAATGTTTAATCATTCATTGCACGCCTTCATAAAATCATATAATCCATTTTACCCTCCCATATCCAGCATCTCAGCAAATCAACAAGCATCGTGTTCTTAGTAGCGTAATTACCATTACACTCGCACCAATTCTAATTATATCATTCGCCCATTCACGTGCTCCATCTATCCTGATCTCCAGTCGACATTCTATTGAACTCTCCCCAATAGTCGACTCACGATGTCTCATCTGCCTCGTGTTAGACCCCGTCATGCTACCGGCTCGCACCGATCACCTCCGAGTTTGCGCCAAATTCAAGAAATTGTTTTTTTTTTTAATTCTACATTAATCAAGAGACCACTGCATCTCAAGGAGAAAAAGCCTTTAATAAACTATTTTATCTGCTACTTAATCATGAGTTTCCTTAAAAAACGTGAGCTCGAAGGGTATCTTAAAGATGCAAAAGGTTGAAGATCCCTGCCCTAGAGGACCACGGAACCCAGTTAATTTATTACCAATAAAAAATTGAAAAAGGGAATAAACTTTTTCAAAAAATTAATTGTTTTCTATTGTTCATTACTACAAATATTTTACAGAGAGTTTGTCTTGTCATTTATAATGTGTTATCCCCAGTGTAGAATAAAATGGTTCCGAATTGTCTGGGTGTGTTATAATTCCAATTCATTTTGTACCTTCAATTACGAAGAGAAATTGCACGTAGTATTTTTAGATAACGCACAATTAGCAACATCTTTGCAGTATACCTGTTCAAACTAAACATTTGGATACGTAACTTTTATTTATTCGAAATATCATATTTCATAATTAAAAATCTCTTCAAGAAACTCACAAAAATTTGGAGATCAAATCAATTGATGATAAAAAATCAGAAATTTTAAACATATTGAAACTTTATTATGCCCTTAATGAACTTTTGAGGGAAGTTTGGCTGTTTATATTTAACTTTATTCTTGTTATGCGAGTTAGTCAAGATAAGTAAGATCTTTTGGTGAATCTACAGCAACGCAATGAAAATCTGTTCTTCAAAGCTGATACACTGTAATATTATTTTTTGCCGGTGCTGCGCTTTACTGGCACTATAATATCTCACAGCTGTTGCATTTCTACGTAAATGTAGTCGTAAAACTACAGTTGCCCTGCATAAATACAATTTATTGTGATCGTACCAGCAAAAAAATCCTTTTAGTGCAACAGAATTTTCGACTGTAAAGTCAACCAAAGAATATACACTTACATTTTAACGCTTGAAGATCAATCAACCCAAAACATCAATAAATAAACTCCGCCAACAAAATTAACATAGTTTTTTCCTCTTGCCTTGATTTGCAAAAAGCCAGTCAATAAAAGCACACCGAATTCTCTCAATTAAACCAAAGCAAATTGCTTTCACGTTTTCTCTTAAATGCGCTACGACTCTTTCCCTTTTTCTGTGATATCACAAAAAGGTCTATCAATTGAAAGCTGCCTTTGTGAGTCTGAAGGCAAACTCAAGTTCGTGCATTGACATTGACCACTGCAAACTCAGTGGGATCAAAACGAGCAGCCTCGTTCTTTTGGAAAGCAAATATCATCGTACACAAACGTCATATCGAAAGCAGAGTTCAATAAATGAATACGAAACGTTTCCCTTTTCACGACAAAACCGTCGTATGTGGGTGTATGTGGGTATGTATATGTGTGTATGTGTATGTATGTATGTGTATGTGTGTCACAAAAACCTCCTGGGTGGCGCCTTTAGCGTTGCTCGAAGCGTGGCCAGTTCGGTCCAACAACCACATTGCAGCCAACTCGCGCATTTTTTTATTCGTGGGCCTCGCAAACGTGGATGGGGTTTTGAGTTTCTTCAGAACAACCTTTCATTCCACCCTTTCCCCCCCACCCCCTTTCCCAGTTTCACTTTCAGCGAACATCCGTGCAGACAACTGTAATTGAATGTTCCGGATTTTGATTTCGTCGACACTTCAACAAAAAATATTTATTTTGTTATCGCATTTCTCTCACGTTGAACGCCCATGAATATGCATGGCCCATATAATAGAATTTTTCTGGCGAAACTCATTTCGTGGCACGCTCTTACATAACGAGAATATTTTTTCCATCTTCCGGAGGTTGCGGTGGAATTAATAGGCCCCTGTCGTGGATGGTCATGCGTACATTCTGGAATAAGCACCAAAGCACTACATTGAAGCGGAGAACAAGCGAGGATGGATGAGTATTTTTAGGTAAGAGTACGAATAGCAGCGAACGTTAATAGAAAATGTAAGACGAAACAATCTAAGAAAGCCATAAATGAAGATAAACTGCAATACAATGATGAAAGAAAATATTTTATTAAGAATAAAAATCTTTTTCACTTAAATATGAAAATACTATTAGAAATAGGGGAAAATAAAATAGCAATGTTAATGTGAATGAGAATATCACAATGCTTAAAATACAAAGATCAACGGACAAGGGATAAGTGGACTAATAATGCTGAAGGAAAATTTTGAAAGAGCCATGACACCAAAAATAAAGTTCACAAAGCATTGTGTTATATAACTATGAAAGTATGTATTTTATATCTATAAAGACTAAATAATTACACGATGGACTTCGCAGCACAAGACAACTTGAGTGAACAATTCAAGGATCACGATTTATTTGATAAAACGTATGTGCCAATTCGGAAATATTTGTGGTCTAAAACTCTCCAAATTTTAACTAGCCATTATTCATCAAGGATAATTTGAAGACGAACTCGTGAGCATGAATTTAGATTATGTAGAATTTTTAGACAGAGGAACAGAACGATACACATGACAACAAAGTTCGAGGGTCCCGCAAACCAGGTAGAAATATAATGAATGTGTTTGAAAGAGAGTTGAAAAGATAAGAAACAAATTAAATAAAAATAACATGGTTAAAGTGCACGAAAAGAAAAATAAACAAAATACACAACGATAAGAACTAAAATAACTATTAGACGAAAGTCTACAAAATATAAATACTGGAGGGAGTAAATCCCAAAGAAAACTTACGGGGATATGACAAAATAGAAAATTAAAAAATAAATGTAAAATGTAATGGATCCCTAAGCAAAATTATATGATTGTGATACCACATAGGATAAAAACGGAGGCAAGAGAGATCGAAATGCATGAACATCCAGGAAGGGGATACGGAAGGCCGGAGCTCATCTGGATGCAACAGAGTAACGCCGCATTTCCGGCCTCTCCGGACCGGAGGGACGCATTCTCGATGCGGAAGAGTGAGGAGAGGGGGGGCGGTCTGGGACGTTCGTCGCAAATGCTGTATCGACGAGCGCAACGAATGGATCCCTATGAATATTCATCCGTCACTGCGGAAGGCCACACCAGCAATTATTAGCGTGTTTGGAGCGCGGTGCTAGAATGTTAAGTTGCCGAGAGCGCGCTTCAAGTATTTGGAATCGCGTTTCGTTCCGCACTCGCACGGCATGGCTCGTTTTGAGACAAATGACGTTTTTTTTAAAAATAATAATTGCTTTGTGGGTGTGTAGCTCTCATGCATTATTCACTTCCGGGTGAGCGTGCGGGAATATTTATGCGCAGGATGACGTGTGCATGATAGGTTCGTTGCTTCTGCGGTTTCACTAAAGCCCGCCTGGAATTCGAAACGAGTGGTCACGTCTTTATTTGAACTTTTTTAACTCACCAATTTAATTTCCGCTCTCTGTAAATGTCTTTTTTTTATATGGAAAAATAAATATAGATTTCTGCATCAATGCTACGAATGCCATATAATTATTAGGAGAATGTCCCACTTACGTTTAACGAGGTCATTTTTTTATACATAACATTTTCTGAATTAATCGAAACGTTCTTGTGCAATTCCCTAAGGATATATGAATATCTGTTATTTCTGTTAACTTGCTGATGGCAACATTTTATCGTCAATCATGGGGGCTGGACACTGCTAACAGCCTGCGGAAATCTGGCGAAAGGGCTTGCTCTAAACGTGCGCGCAATTGTTAGAGAAAAAATAAATTTGAAGTCACTAAAACGTTATGAAGTTTATAAGAAACTGTCCTTACAGTCTTCAACTTCAGAGTAAATAATTTATTGTGATTTTTACTTTCTTGCCTTACTACCTATTCATGTAGTCAAGAGACAGTGTAGTAATGCTGCAGCGGAAATCGGCGATCATTTAACCAAACACATGTATCATCTCGTAACTAAATAGTGAATAAATCTTGTTCCTTTATATAGTAAACTATTTCCTCAAACACATTGTGTAATAAGGTTTCACGTTTTGTGGGTCCTTGGCAACAAACATCTGTCGATTGGCAGCAAAATATCTCTGTCCTGCCCCTGTGCCAGTCCGATCCTCCGTCCGTCCGTGGTCAACGCAAACTCTTAAATCGTTCAGACTATTTGTCCAAAAAATGATAACTCCTGATTAACCCTTAAGAAACTGAAGGCTATTTGAGATTAAAATGTATATTTTGATTTTTGGCAAACTGTATTGAAGCCTTAACAAGAAGTTCAAAATTTGTCAGAAGTGGCTCCAGATTTTTTAATCCTTGTCCTCAAATAGTGTAAATCACGCTTTAAAATGGCAGGTCGCAGATCGAATGAAACGTATCTAAATTTTCAAAAAAGTGCAAAAGTTCAAAATTTGAGCGATGTCCTCTTACAATATTGAATCTGCAATCTATCTCACTGCAATATTGAAGATAGAAATATTCTTTGTATTAAAATCTGTTGGTTTAAAGATTGGTCTTGAAATAAAGTCATGTATGTTTTTTTAAATGAATAGTTTTCGATATTTGTTCAAGTTTTTAAGCGATTAATTTTTGCAAAATCACTATTTTTTCTTTAAGTTTTTTTCTCGTATGTAGCAAAGAACGGTAAAACTACTGCTACTACAACAGCGCATACTTTATTGCATTATTTGTAATGGTGCAATATTGCAATATTTGCAATATTATACTACTATACCAACCAGAAAAAGTGTTTCCAGCCAGCGAAACATTCTTCCGGGCCGGCACTCGCTGCCACTCTTGGACAACGCTGGAAGCAACGGGTGAGCTGTAGTGACGCTGATAGGCACAGAGGCTTTCTATATTCAATGTTGGTGGAGATCACACTGTACATTTCTTGTGATGCATGAACGAAGCTGGAATTAGGAAGTGAACTCTTAATTGAACATTTCCAGACCCATATTGTAATGGACGTACACTTTCTCTTCCTCTCCCTATCTCTCAGTCCTCTTTCTCTCTTCTCTCTCATCTGATCTCTTCTCTTCTCTCTCTCTTTCTCTCTGTTTCACCAATACATTCCAGTGGTTTTACTGTAGTATTATCACAGTGTACGTGTACTAAATACCATTACTATCTTTTCCTATCCTTAGTAACTTGAAACTATGGATAATTTCATTACTTATTCATGTTATACAAAGTAGATACCTTCAATTAATATCGTTGAAAAAGTGCTGATTCTGAAAGCAATGAAATTCATGAATTTAAGTTCAGTGAAAAAACCATGCCGATTTTTTTAAATTAGTTGTGTAATCATATGCACGTATTATGTCGTGTGTAAGTTTGAAAACAAACAAAAAAAATCGGATGATCAATCTTCTCATGTTATATGCACCCGATTCTGCAGTAATAAAACTAAATTTTTGTCACAGCAATGGTCAACACCGTTCTTCTCGATCAATCCGCGACGTTGATTAATGCATTTGAAATATTCATGATTTGTAGCATTTCATACGACAGACAGATGGTACTGTTAAACTGAAGAAAGAAAACAAAAGTTCAGAATTTAGCTTCTATCAATGAATGTCACACGAAAGCACATACCGAAGTTATTAAGCAAAAACTCAGCGAATAGGGACGGCCGTTGCGGGAGCACATATGCAGGGTAAACAATGAATCGCAAAGACGATGTGGGTAGCTGTGGAAACGCAATGACAGAGAAACTGGTTTAGCAGCGGAATTGCGGAGTGGCTTCAGCAAGGGAGATAACGTCGACGCCAAACAGACGCAACATTGATAGAAGTAATGTTTGTTATGTCTGTATTAATGCAAGGAATACCAATTAGACATGACGCATGACCAAGAGGATAATGGATCCGGCAAATTAGGCGGTGACGGTGAATGAGGAATGGTGGTGATGTGCACAGGATGACAGCGTGAGTGGTAGCGGTGTAATGGGCTAGTAAAATGACAGAGCTTGAGGGTAGCGGGACAGTGGAAATGAGCTGTCGCAGTTTACAGTAATAGTAGGATGATATAATAGTTGATTAGTGGATTACAATGGACGTGAATATCTAGAGAAGCATAATAGCAGTGGGGCTAATAAGCCGGTTAGAAAAGATAGTTGGGTAGTGGTGTATCGGAGTAACAGGCTCGATAAATAGCGAGGTGCAGGTTAGCGACTAGTTGAGCACTGGAGTAACAGGGCAGAGCAATAGCAAAGGGCAGGGTATGAGGAAGTAGGGTAGTGGAATATCGGAGTAGCAGGGTCGAGAAATAGTGAGGTGCCGGGTCGCGTGTAGATGAGTACTTGAGTAACAGGACAGAAAAACAGCAAGGTACAGGGTAACGGGGTAACAGTGATGTGGAGAGCGAATAATCGAAAATAGTGACAAAATGAGATATTCCGATGGCAGTGAACTGCAGTGACGGAATAGCGCAGTACAGAAACATGGTTTTAAATTGATGGATAAGCAAAGAAGCGGGAGAGTAGGTTAGCGAAGTAGCAGAGAACGGGAAAGCAAAGGACTATGTCATTGGGTAAGCGAAGAAGTGGAATCAACCCTGTACGTACAGTGAACTTACGGCAGTGAGTAGCATACTTTGCGGCGAGGCAGGTGGAGAGGGACACGACGAGGGAGAGGAGGGGGAGGCCCTTGCAGAGGTGACGGATAAGATGAGAACTGATGGTTAAGCAAATAAGCGCGAGAGTGGGATAGCGAGGTAGCTGAGAACGGGAAAGCAAAGGAATAAAATACCAAATAAAGAAAGAAGAGAAATCATTTCTGCAAGTACAGTGAACTTACGGCGGTGAGTTGCAAATTACGCGGCGAGGAATGAGGACAGGAACACGATGATAGGTTGACTGATTGATTGTTCGTGATTCCGGGCGCGTCAACTACTTAGGTGATTAGTCACATAAGTGTAGTGCGCGTATGTTCATGGGGAGGTGGCGGTGATGTTTCCCCCCCTCAACCAGGTATCTCCTACCAGTGAGGCACCGCCCCAGCCGGGACAAGCTCTAAGCTTCCGACTGGTCTCCCGGCATGTGTGGTAGTGTAGTGCAAGTGTGTGTGTGTGTGTAAGGGGAAAGAATAGGACAAGGAAGAGGAAGGAAAGATGGCGAGCAGTCCGTGGCCCATTTGATAGAGCACTGCTACGGCATTCGCCTGGTATTGATCGGAGAAACCACGGAAAACTACCGATCAGAGCAGCCGGCCACTAGAATTCTCCTCCAGACAGCGACTGAATTCCACCTAGCTGAAAAGCAAGTCGAAAATCCTTCCGCCGTCGGTATTCGAAAAGGAAGACGAGAAATCATTTCTGCAAGTATAGTGAACTCACGGCGGCGAGCTGCACATGACGCGAGGAATGCGGAGAGGGAGTCATTGATGGAGAGGAGGAGGCCCGTGCAGAGGTGACGGATAGGGGGCGAACCCGCGCGCCGGTGGCGGCAGCGTTGCCGTCCGGACGGCGCAACCGATAGCCCCGTCCCACGCCCCGCGCCCGTCGCCCATGAATATGAATTAGCGCCCTCTAGCAGCGGACGAGCGAAAAAAGAGCCGTCCGCGGGGCGCGTCCGCTGCCGACCAGCGCGCTGCGGTTTGCGGCTGCAATCGAGTTACAGTCCCCTCTCCCTCCCCCGCCCTCACCAAGCCACCGCCACGCCCCCCCGCCCCGCCGCCGCCGCCGCGGTTCCCGCTCTGCGCAATCATCCCTGCCATTTTAGGCCTTTGTCCGCCCTAGTGACCTCTTTCGAGTCATTTGCTTTTGTCGCCCTGTATTACAAGGGTATTCAATGATTATTTGGCTTTTGATTAGAGATTCCGGTCGCGTCAGCTGCTAAGGTAATTAGTGCCGTAAGTGCAGTGCATGTTGTTTTCTGGAGAGGCGACGAAGTTTTCGCTGGATGGTGAAATCTGGCGCCGACATACCGTCGGCTTGCGGGTTGTTGTCTTTAACCAGGTATCTCCAACTAGCGTGGCACCGCCCCAGACTGGGGGGAGAGCAAGCTCTGAGCTCCCGACCGGTCTCCCGAAATGTGTGGTAGTGTAGTGCATGGTAGTGTACGTATGTGTAAGTAAGGGGTGAGGATAGAACAAGGAAGAGGAAGAAAAGATCGTGCGCGGTCCGTGGCCCGTTTTTTAGGGTATTGCTCCGGCATTCCCCTGATATTGATCGGACAAACCACGGGAAACTACCGATCAAAGAAGTCGGCCGCTAGAATTCTTCTTCACTCAACGACTGAATTCAACCTAGCTGACAACCTACTGTCAAAAACTCTCCCACCATCGCAACTGTAACGTAGGATCTCCCGGTTAGAGTCACTGCAGTGACATCAGTTGACGCCCCAAGCCATTTCTCCTGTTGATTATTTGGTGTTTCCGAGCGCTTCAACTGTTACGGGCATTCATTTCATAGATGTAGTTCAGTGGTGACAAGGTATTCTACTGGTGGCAGTGGCACGCGTCGTGGCAGCGTAGCATGCCACGATCTTCGCTGTGGAATTATATTTTGCTCTTAAATTTATTTCCTTTGAAGACGTAACGAAAGAACAATAGGAATTTCGGAGTTCATTTTGGTAAAATATAATTAATCAAGCAATAAGTGGATAACAAATATTTTAAAATAGTAATGGTAAAAATATTTTTTAGAAAGAATTTTCCCTTCTTCTCTAACCTTCATAATTTTAACTAGATATTTAATATGTTCATATATCATAATGCGTTGTGTGATGGTCACTTTATGTAACTTCATCTTCATTGATTTATTAAATCACTGTTACCAACATCGCAGTAATCAAAATGCTAAAGAATAAAATACTCTTTACAATAACATTTAAATATATGGCATGAAAAATAAGAGTTTATATTAACGCCCACGCTATGTGAAAATAATTTAATGAGCAATAAGAAATACAGTGTCACTTCTGAAATCACCTAGAGCAAATGGCAAAAATTTTCCACCATACTACATCAGAGCAGAGAAGAAGTTACATCTCAAAACTTGCAACAAAGGTATTGCTGTAAATCTGTGGTTATAAGTATACTGTTAATGACAGTTCACCTGAACAAAAAAACACACAGTTCAAACAAAAGCAACTTATTTCAGTGATTTTATCGGTCATTGTTCTGAAACCGATAATTACGGAAGGAAAACACTGAATATTGCTGCTTAGCTTCCAAACTTCGACGGGCCAATACATTTCTCTAAACGAAACTGTTCAATGAATTTCTGAGCTTGCTTTGGTTATTTGCTCAATAAAACACAGCAATTATTTCCTCAAAGC
>JAHLJT010009419.1:29115269-29142769 GCA_031308135.1 Acheta domesticus | reverse complement strand
CGTGGTAATACGTGGACTCTTTCTGAAAGGGAAAGATAAGAGATAATAACACAGATACGTAGCTGATTTGCTTATGCAAATATTTATTACACCGGAGCGAATATTTTCTTATAAGTTTTTGAAAAAATCACTTATTTCCATCTGAATTCAGAATTCAACTTATAAAGTTAGAGTAGGGATAGCAGAATTTAGAAAAACGTTCACAATATACACTTCGCCCCGTGTCCATCACACACTGTTTTAAGTGTTTTTGACGTTAAATAAATAAACCAATATATAAATAAATTGTAACTCTATAATAAAGGCCCACATACTACAGTTCCAAAGGAAGTAAAGCTTTGAATTAGCACGGACCGAAACTCTCCAATGGACTCCTGCTCGTTAACGAGAGAGCCTGTAGCTTTGCGCTCACGGGTGGGCTTTCGCCTCCTGTTTAACCGCATGCACGACTGTGGCGCTCCCAAGGACCGCCGGAAGGTATATCCGCTCTGCAGATACAGAGAGAACGAGTAAATAGCCAAATTTGGGCAGGGAAGTGGACAACAGGAGAGGGCGAGAGAAGGGACATGGTGGTGAAAGAATAGGAGGATAATAGAATGTGCCAGAGGTTAGGCGAGATGTCGTGCGGCTGATGAAATAATGCGAGTATATGCATGAATGGGAAGCCGGACCTGAAGGAGAGCATAAACGGTAGAGGGAATAATTGGACGGAGTTATGCATCAACCGGCTAAGCGTCATTTTTGAAAAAAATGAGATATGGACGCCATCAGTTGAATTGGACCATGCTCTAAGTGTACGCAAAATTTTGGCACCAAATCTGTAAAAATAGCCTTTTAATTATTGAAAAATGTGAACGCCATCAGTCGCATCAGGGATATTATGTTTTGCAACAACCGGCTATAAACCTATATCTTCAAATCTGCTGTTCTTAATTTCACATTATGCAGGTAAGCGCCAGATATTTCACTCAAGTTTGTGTATTTTGGCGCATCAATGAATGAAATAATTAAATTACAGTTTTAGAGCTGAAAATGTAATAAAACCTTTGAACACGATTATCTCAAAACTTGTATGATGTCGCATAGTTGGTTGATTCATAACACTGTCCAGTTGTAAACACAAGATCAAGGTTCGCATGTCAATTTTTTCAGATCACCCGCCCGAGAAAAATGCCCGCCCTTTTTTGCTTTTTGGGCTCGCGCCTCCTCTTACACTGTAAGTAAATTCGAAAACATGGACGAAAGGAAGATAGTTTCTAGCAATAAATGCGGACAAGAGAATTAATAATACGGCAAGCAAAAATTTTATCAAGACCTAGGCCAGGTAAGAAGCCAAGAAAACTAACAAGACGTTGAAATAAAGGCAAACCGAACTTCTAGAAAGTGCAGGATGTTTCATTCATCGGTTGATTTTTCTGGGAACGTCAACAT
Source organism: Acheta domesticus (assembly GCA_031308135.1). Lineage (NCBI taxonomy): Eukaryota > Metazoa > Arthropoda > Insecta > Orthoptera > Gryllidae > Acheta > Acheta domesticus. The sequence goes on along the minus strand of JAHLJT010009419.1, from coordinate 29,141,338 downwards.
CTATGGTCATTAGAATAGTGAATGTTTTACTCCGGAAGATGGCAATGATCCTTCCCCGCTGGATGGCGAAATCCCGCGATAACTTATACGTCAGCTTGCCGGGAATTTTCTCTACAGTCATCTCATTCAGTGGGAAACTACCCCAACCGGGACAAACTCGAAGCTTCCTGCTTCCTTCCTTTGTACCAACATGTATGCATGTAAGTGTGTGTGTGTGTGTGTGTGTGTGTGTGTGTGTGTGTGTGTGTGTGTGTGTGTGCGTGCGTGTGTTGGTAAGTTAAGAGAGGAGATAGAATGAGGGATTGGAAAGAAACTTCGTGCGGTGTCCGAAACCCGTTTGTTATGGTACTGCTCCGCCATTTTTGGATATAAGATAACTACGCATCAAAACAGCAGGATACTACAATTCTCCTCCAGATCGGCTAAATTTGAGTTAGCTATGACACCAGTGTTGAAATCCTCTAAAGAATCAAAACATAGGACCTGCCAGCTACATTCGTTGCAGATTCAGTGGTAATACTGTCTCTGGGCTCAACTCATCCGGAACAGGATGTTTGGGAAAATGAGCGGAAACGAAGCGAGGCGAGCAGATTGAGAGCACACGAAACTTCCTCGCACATATCCAAGCGCCCTGCTACGCCCCATACGAGGAAAGAAACCTTTGGCGCTGGCCGGAACCCTCCACCTGAGCTCTGATGGCTAATGAGCGGCCTTGCAACCTCGCATGTTCTCCTCCTCAAATTCAACCGCACGCGGAGAACGGTCGAAAGGAAGGTAGCCTTACATCAACAAAGCCGGAAGAGACTTATCAAGGGGACGAGCAAAAATGCGGGGCAGATCCAGCGCAAATTAAAGGACAAAAGTGTGGACTGACCGACGAATCAAATGCGTCGAATACGTGAACTTTGTGAAGGAGAGCCAACGTTCCAGGAAATGACCGCGAATGAGACACAAGCTACAGATTAGGAGCACATGAAACCCACTTCGCCCAAACATCCGAGCTGGGCGCCGCCGCGCCCCTTGTGTGGAAAGCGGAGCGCGCAGCCTTTGTATCGGCGCTGGCCGGCAGCCTCCGTCTAAGCCCCGGTGGCTAACGAACGCTGTTGCTGCTCTTCTGTCGCTTTAACCGCATGCGCGACCGCCGCGCCGTCGGCGGCGCCGGAGGGAAGGCAGGCCCTGCGCCGGCGACGGAGGGGAGGATCGCCTTGCGACCGCGGCGGCCTTTGCGGCGCCCGGGAGGTGCCTTGTTACGGGTAATGGAGATACAAGGGCCCGCGGCCACGCGTCTGAGGCTTTGTGCGGCGACGGCCAAATCCATGTCGTGGTACAGGATACGTGTGGCGGTGGTGTTAATATTAATATTATTGTTTTTATCATTGACCATTGTAGGTTTACGAACATGCAGTTGAAATTGGAAAGTGAAAACGTGAGATTTGGTCGGAGTTAACTTAAAAAAACAACAACAAATCATTGTTGTTGCCAACGTCTCGGATGCGTTGAGTTTTGTCAACGTCTCGGTTTATTTTTATTGCGTGACCAAGACTGGTGATAAACATATAGACCAACTGTAAAACATAAATAGGGAATATGTATGTATGCATGTATGTATGTATGTATGTATGTGTGTATGTATGTATGTATGCATGTATGTATGTATTCATGTATGTATGTATGTATGTATGTATGCATGCATGCTTGCGGCCGTGGCTTAAGGGGTACGTGTGGTTAGCACAGAACCAATCCTACGCCGTATCTATGGTCTTCTCAACGTGAGAAGTGCGTTTTCTCATCGTCGCACATCAACAGATACTGGGATGAAATTGCAAGCACAAGGAACAATACAAGGAAAGCACACAGTTAATTTTTGCCCCGAGCGGGAATCGAACCCGGGGTTGCGCCGTGGAAAGCGAGGCTAACTAACAGGACACCGAGATACAGCACATACACTTAATTATCCATTGAAAAACGTAATGCATGTTAGTGATAAAGAAAATTGTACCAATCGTACTTCTCAAAAAATACAAAATGGTTATAACCTCTCATAGACATGCATAGCAAAACTTAAGAACAACTGCACATGGAGTAGTTACAGGACGAGGGTCTACCCCGTACAAACACATTTGAGGCCGAGGCATCGTAGCAAATATTTGAGAAATTCTTCCGCGATGCAGTTGTGCGTTTAGGGTCTCATAATGTAGTCACTCATGCATCCGAATACAATATTCCAAAATGTTTGCAAATTCCATGGTTTGAATTTATAATTGGCACTGATCTCATCCCATGATATCAATTTCCAAATTTATCATTGCTATCATTACTATTATTCTCCATATGTAATACGCTAAGGAAAGATTATGCTTTAACAATTTGTAAGAAATAACTCACACAAAACACCGTGTTAAATGTCTCTGGTCCTCTATCAAAAACCTTTAAGTCGATGAACAATCACACAGAGGTCAACGTAGGTTCGCAGAGTATCAGGCGCACACGAGCACAAATCGCACAAAGATAATAAATTTTTAATTATTTTTTTATGTGAAGAACAAATATCGTACATTAAAAAAAGTCGTGTCAATTCTTGTGTGATTTGACGTGGAATGGGTCATGCAACACATTGCTGGACCATGCGTTTGTATATACACTCCCTAGTGCTTGAATTTAAGAACAACCTATCCCCGAACTGAAAAAAACTATCCTCTCTTAAGCTAAATACAACTTTACACACACACGCTTGCGCGCTATACACCAAGACTTTTTCTAAGATCTTGACACAACTGTGGCCACGCTAGACAATGTAATTAAAATAATGACAGATAAGCTTTTATTCTACTTAATTTAACTATTTTAATTTTTCATTTTATTATTTAAAATCCCACCTAGGGAGTACATGACCTTGTCGTTGGTGGCGGAGCTTGAGTATCCCCATGACCCCAAGAGCTATGCCGGCGGTAGCGTAGCTACTGGTAGGGCCTCCCTTGCCGGACAGGTCGAAGGGTAGGGATCTGACTAAGAAGTACTCCAGAAGAGGACCTCAACGGCGGCTTCAAGAAAGAAGAGGCAGAAGAGGAACTCTAGACGGGGCGAGAGACCTCGAAGCCATGGAGACGGCAATCCCTCTAGGACAAGGGAAGTCCGAAATAACCTCCGCCCTCCTCGGGACAGAGGTTGTGCGGAGAGGGCTAGTAACCCACCCACGTAAAAAATGATTTACTAGCAGTATCCAAAAAAATGGCCTCGGAATGAAAACTATGACAACTAAGGCAATAAAAATGGGAGTACGAAAACGGATATCGGAATATTTTAAAAGAGCTACCTGGAATGTAAGAATGTAAGAACATCAGGGAAAGGAAATGAACTGGCTAAAATTTTTGAAAAGATGAATGTCAACCTAGCTGTAGTTACAGAAACAAAAAAGAAATTAAAAGGATCAAAATATGTAGAAAATTATGCCATATTTTATAGTGGAGTTGACCAGCAAGAGAGAGCTGCAATAGGAGTAGCCATATTTGTAGACAGAAAGTGGGAATCAAGAATTAAGGAGGTTCAGTACGTAAATGACCGGATAATTTTGCTAAAATTAAAACACAAAAGAGGACATCTTGTCGTTATTGGTGTGTATGCCCCGGAGGAAGGAAAGAGGGAAGAAACAGAGGAATTTTACAGAACCATGCAGATACTGTTGGACAAGTGCAATTCAAGATATAAAGTCCTTCTTGTAGGTGATCTAAATGCAAGAGTGGGAAATGAGAGTATACCAAAGACTGTAGGAAAGTGGGGAGAAAGTGTAAAAAATTACAATGGAGAAAAATTGAGGGAATTCGCAGCTTTCAATGAACTGTATATTGTAAATACATTTAAAAAGAAAAAAGACATTCATAAATATACATGGTCAGCACGAGGTAGTAGATCCATAATCGATTATATAATTGGAAATCGAAGAATATCAAAATTAATAGAAGATACAACAGTTAAAAGAAGCTGCGATATAAACTCTGATCACTTTCTAGTAGTATCCCGTATAAAATTATTAAGAAGATGGGTGAAAAATAATTCAATATTCATAGCGAATGATAAAGAAGAACTATACCTCTTAGACGAAAGCGTGAGAAACCTATATCAAAATACAATAAATAATCATCTTCAAAACTTTATCACAGAGGAGGAAATAGAAAAAGAATGGCAAAACATACAGCAAATAATAATGGAATCCGCAGATGAGACAGTAGGACGGAAAAAGAAATTTCAAAAAAGAAAAGGTTTGAAAATTTGAAATTATGATATCGAAAAAAGTGTTCAGCTCAAACACAGGAGATACAAAATAAACCTTGACAACCCTACTGAAAATCACAAGGAGGAATACAAAAAAGCTAGAAACAAAGTAAAAACAATTATTAGAAAAGCTCACGCCGATTCATGGGAAAGATTTATTGGAAGAATAGAAAATGATATATACGGGAGAAAAACATTAGCCAACAAAGTAATGAAAACATTGAATAGTAATGAAAGAGAGAATGTACAAATTAATGCAATTGAAAAGAAAAGATGGGTGAAACATTATAAAGCATTATGGTACGATGAAAAATGTGAAATATTAAAAACATACACAACTACAAATACAAATGACCTAACGATAGATGAACTACATGAAGCACTTAACAAATGTAAAAATCGAAAAGCACCTAGTATGAATGGCATAAACACAGAACTACTAAAATTCTCGGGAATGTTATTTCATCTACGCCTGCTTCATTTCTTTGATATGTGCTGGAGAAATAAACAAACTCCTAAAGAATGGCAAAAAGCAAAAGTAATCTCACTTTATAAGAAAGGTAACCGAGGAGACCCAGACAATTACAGAGGAATAAGTCTATTGGATACAACATATAAGATCTATGCGAGAATAATAAATGAAAGATTAAAAATAATAGCAGACTACCTTATATCAGAAGAACAAATGGGATTTCGAAAAGGCAGATCGACTGCTGATGCCATTTTCACATTAAAAAGAATAATAGAAGAAAGACGTGAACACAACTGTGAAACACACCTACATTCGTGGATATACTAAAAGCTTTTGATAATGTCAATAGGAGCCTTCTGTGGAACATAATAGAAAGAAGGGGGTATCCAAAACATTTGATAGAGGTGATAAAAGGACTATATGAAACAACGAGTATTAAGTTGGTTATAAAAGGAAAATTGACAGAAGAGATTCCCACCAACAAAGGTGTAAGACAGAGCTGTTGAATATCACCGACACTTTTTAATATATACATGGACGGCATGTTTAGAATATGGAAATTTAAGATAGATCGAGGATGATGGTATGATAGGATGATGGATGTGCTATGATTTTAGGAAAATATTTTTAAATTCTATTTTATATGCAGATGACAAAGTGATAATACAGGACACTGAAGACAAAATGCAAATGGCAGTATATAAATTAAATCAAACTGCAATAGAATATGGTTTTAAAATATCCACAGAAAAAAACTAAAACTATGGCATTTAAAGGAAAATACCCAGTGAGAACAAAGATTGTGATAGAAGGAAAAAGTATAGAACAGGTAAAATATTTCAAATATCTAGGTTTCCACATCTCGTTTGAAAGAGATATAGATTTAGATAAAAAATTAAATAAATTTAGAAATATATGCGGCACGATACACAGACATCTAAAAAATAAAACTAGGATAGAAAAAAGAATAAAATTCTTCAACACAGTAGCTGTGCCAGTGATAATGTATGGAGGTGAAGCAAGAGTAATATCAAAAAAAGATAACTCTAAAAGCCAGGCAGCTGAAATGAAATTTTCGAGAAGCACTCTAGGTTATAATATTCTAGATAAAAAGAAAAGCACAGAGATAAGAAATAAACTGGGGGTCGAACCACTGCTGGAGAAACTGGAAATAAATCAGAAAAGATGGTATGAACATCTTATACGAATGCCCGACAGCAGACTACCAGCACTCGCAGTGGACTACAGATGCAGAGGAAGAAGAAATGTAGAAAGGTCCAGAAGGAAGTGGACACCGGAACAGGTTCTTGAACCTAACTCTTGAAGTGCAGAAGAAGAAGATTATTTAAAATAGTAGTGTTTTACTACTAAATCGGCTAATAAAACGAGCTATAACACACCTGAGAACCACTACTATGATATACCAAAAACACCCACGACATTTTTGTCATGAAAATTACGAGAAGAAACAGACATATTTGGACATTCCGAAACCAAAGAGTAGACGTTGTCAAGGCTACGCGTCAACAAATATAGGCATTCTTTGCTATATATCAATGATATTAAACATATCTCTCCAAGGCCTAATCGTAATGAGATGGAATAAACGTGAAGGAGGCTTTGGGAATTCGTGCTTGGGTCTCCCCAAGTTTTCTAGCTTGTCTTATGATAAACAGCGAGTTGAACACATCGAACGACCACGGTACGCGGAAATTTTACTTGTTATCGGGATTTAAGTTATTGGGAAAAGGACTTTGAGGCGACGTTTTGGAGGTTTATGCTTTTAAAGCAACGGGGTTCAAAACGTTATTCAAAATCTTAACAGGGAATTTTGTGTTTTGGAAAGAATTCATTTCAGGGGTATGATTTAAATAGAGTTCGTATTACCGAAGAGTTTAAATAGAGTAGCTTTGTAGCTGGGTAAAAGAATATTAATAACATCAGTAGATGATAATAGCAGTCGCGCATAGGGTTCTACACGGAACCGAAATTAGGGCCAGTCGCGTTGCGATGCAATCTATCGAAGGGATTAAGAAATTAATGAAATAGAGATATCACGGGCCTTCAAAAATTTAAACGGACCATCGGAGACGTCACTTGGACTACACGGAAAACCATACGAGACGATTTTCAGCCGAGAAGACCCATTTGAAAACCATCGTAAGCTTCCGAACTTTCTAGATCAAAATCCGAACGGTACAATCCATAATCAAAGAAAATTTCAATTCAAGTAATGAGATCTCGCATATTGTAAAATTAGCGACAATAAATGTTAATTGTTATTGTTTTCTAAAAGAGAAAAGGAAAAGAATTCATTATAAGTGTCATCAACTTGACAGTAAGTTTTATCTTGCAGAGAAATTCCAGGGATCGTGATTCTGTACAGAATAATTCGTACATATACAACAGGTAGGGGAAGTTGTATGTCAGAACCCACGAATGTAAATGAAAGTGATCCAATAATATTCAAAAAACAAAAAAATCAGCGGTATAATTAGTTAATATTAGAAAAGTAAAGGAGCGTTGCACTACCTTTCAATTAAAACAAAAACAATGAATTCTGGTTGAGTGGAAACATCAAACATTTCTAAACGAAAACCCGAGTTTTAAATATATAGGTTTTATTGTGAATTAGGAGCCCCTCTTGAAGAGGTCATTGACATTTCTGAATGATTATCTAAAACGTGGATAAGAGCGACAATGATAACAAAATAAAAGATGAAAAATGGAGGAATATTAGGCAAGGGAAACTTGAGCTCCCAGTGAAAGAACGCGGAATGTTCGCTTTGTCCACATCAAATTTCATATATTGACCGCTGTGTGATCAGAACCTCTGTGATAGTTTGTATTTTACGAATGAGAGCAGCAATGAAAGCGCAATGTGTAATATTTCATTTATTACGCTTATAAAGCATTTTGTGCTTAATTTGTATGATAATCTCACTTTGTTAAATATGTAAGGAAAATTGTTTTTGTCGAAACGTTTTCTGCCTACAAATTCCGTCGATAATTTTTTTTGTGTACAGTTCACAAATCCCGACATACATACACACATACATACATACAAATCAAATCAATCCCAAGAGCATTTGCAAACTTTGAGTTTCTTGTAAGCCTATCTAAGTTCCTGCTTTATCAAATTTAGTTCTTTCATTGAGAGAACTTTGCCATCAGTTTAACAGGTATCTAGGTTCGTAAATATTTAGGAACAATAAGATATTAATCATTCGTGCTTATATTTAACATATGGGATATGACTTCACAATGTTCTGTACAAATAATTTCATACAAAAGCATTTCAAAGTTCTAAGCTTTTTTTTAGTCCCACATCTACAGAGGAAGTTTTCCATTTGAATCAAGATTATTAGACTAATTCAAAAAACGATTATTACTTGAACCAAAAAGTTAACCGACTATTTTTGATTTGCAATCTTTAAAATTTTAAAATCATTATTGTATTTTATTTCGGGGTTAGTTACTCCAGATTGACGAGAGTACACCGACTGGAGAATATATTGCGCAGTTTGCACGTCACATCCTAAGTCTTATCCTCATGTTGTAGTTGAATTTTGGTAATAGCATCCTTGCCAAGTACTGTTCTCAAAGTGTTTTTGAAATCACTTCTAATTTTAAACAGATACCGTAAGAGAAGAAAATAGCTTGTAAACTTCTTCACAACTTAACTAAAACAATTACAATAACGTTTGGCAAACTGAATGAACGGTGCTGAAAAGAAAATTAGCAGTTTCCCACAATATCAAGAATATTTGCTCATAGTTACTAGTTTTCTGTAATTTGATGGCGATTATTTTCTTAGAAGGTGACCAATATTTTATTGTTATTGAAGTCTTGAATACAAAATATTGATAAATTAGAATAATAATAATAATAATAATAATAATAATAATAATAATAATAATAGGAGCATTATATTAAGCTTGCGAGAAAAAAGTGAAGAAATTACTGTAATAGAATGTTACATTTTAGTTCTAAAAGACTATCCATAGCGTAGGCAAAATCTCTTTATTTTATTAATTAAAATACTTTTAAGTTTCTGATGCATGATTAGAGAATATTTTTACTTTTCATAAGATATTCCTTCATATCTTTATTATTTCTGAATAACATTTTTTATACGCACTTGCATAGTTAATGTTATTGTTTTATTTGTGCCCATTTGGCTGCTTTAATGACTAGATTTTAGATTTATTACTAATTCTTTAATTAAGTTTGAGAATGTGATGGCAGAATACACTCATTTAACGTTACAGACCTAACATCTTTACAAAATTATTTGGACCCATTTGGATTCTGGGATCGGAAATCTCCGGAATCTTAATCGAAACCCGTCAGAGATAATTATTTTCACCCAATTTCTTGCGCTGAATTTCTCGCTTCATTGTTCATTTTTTAATGAATCAATTTGTATATCTTTGATTTTTCAAAGAATCAATTCATTCCCCCCACAAGAAGAAAATCACAGCACATGGAAAGTATAGAGACGGAAACTGACCCACGTGTTTTCGTCACGTGATTTTTTAGTGAAGGTTCACCTTAATGTGAGAATTTTACATTTCCTTTTTTTTTTTTTTTGAAGCAATCATTCTGACCAATTATAAGTTCGGTGAATGCACCTTATTTCTGTGTCAATATTGTTTCCTCTGCCAAACGCGCCATCAATTCGCCTGGATTGCCACATATGTCAGAAGGTTCCACATCACATATTTTTTTCTCTTCACGTTTCATCGAAGCAACTTCATAGCACATTCATTAAGCTCCAGCTTGGTAATAAATCGTGCAATTCTTATGTTTCAAAGGAACCCCCCCCCCCAGTTCACCGCGATACATCGCAGTTTGGAGCACAGTCCCGGCTAGGAGTCCACAACGTCCACCGGCGCTGTGGTCGCACTCATTCTCGCCAAGATATCAAGATTTTGTACTTACAAGAAGTGAAATAAAGTCGCTCATCGACAGTGTACACGAGCGGCAGTTTTGAGTCAATGTTTACATTTATTTTAACACATACAATACTGTGCTACTAAAATTCATACTTCCTTAATTATTTACTCTCTGACACACTACGCTTTTTAGTAAAGTGAAACTACCCCCCCCTTGTTCACAGCACACACACATACCATACACACACACACACACACACTTTTTTAAAATGTACTTAATGAAAAATTGCAACGGGAAAAAGTACTCTCAGGCGTTTGATCGGGCGTAACTCAGAAAATTGTTGTCAAAATGATTTTTTTCTGAATCGTTTACAATGAGTTTTTGGAGTTGGTTATCTCCTGACCTACGGCTCTTTGTTAATGAACGCTTAACAATATTACAATTTAACTCACGCACTATATAGAATCTTCATGGTGCAAAAGCACAGTTCTGATATAAAGACACTTTATATTGAACACAAACGATTATAAAGTCTAAAATTTGTACGCGGATAAATGAGTAAAAGCCTAGGTGAAGTTAACCTCCGTCGTTACTGCCTTCAGATCTCCCCTGTATAAATTCATTCGTTTATTCTTAAGACAGACTTAGTTCCAATTTGGCATCTGCAAAAGTTTGTTAATTTTTAGATCATTTAAAGGAAGAGCTAATAGAGACTGAGCTCATTAATAGCCAGAAATAATTACTCTAGCATTTCTTCAAAGTTGGATTAGTGATGCAATTTCCCGAGAGCCTCCTTGCACCGACGTTCGAATATTTATAGCAGAAAAGTTAAATATAACTCTAGGGTTAATGTTCAAGTTCTTCGCAGCTTCGTGAAGTTAAACTCAGAGCAAGCTACTAGCAACGTTTTCACAGTTTTATTTACTCATTCTCGCGAGCGGAAGTTTTTAACTAAAGGAAATTTGAAGTTTTAATTAATATGGTGGAAGCACTGGTTCAGTTTAATAGAAACAAATGTGATGATTGTCAATATAACATTTGAATTAAAACGCTTCGAGCAATCCGTCATTGCTTTTTCTAAGAAGATAAAATACGCGAGTTTACATTGGGAATATTCAAATATTAGACGAATGTAAAAAAATACACAAAATGAATTTGGTTTTGAGCAAAACGTTATTCTATTAAGTTTGACATTATAATGCTTGCAGTTTGTAGTAAAAATCCATCTAGAAATGTTTTGCGAATTATTTACTCGTATTCTTTCGTGTCCTTCGACACCATTACTCTCAAACCTTCGTCTTGAAAAATGTGACACATGCATTATAACCAATAAGAATGACCTACTAACTAATAACTATGAATCTTTTTTATCAACATTATTATTAATTTCACAAGAAACTTGTTTTTTTATTCGAAAAATAATGGTTGGTTTTCATATAAACATTACTAAATTTGCCTGCACAATCTCAAAAAAAATCTCGCAAATAAAGGTGCAGTATATCGAACCATGGGACGCGAATTTTCACAAGTAATTTGGTTCGTCGCGTTGCGTCTCGTGGCCTTTGACACCTGCGTTAGGGTGTAAAGCGAATCGGCGCTTATTTGCATTAAAAAATCGGAATTATCACGCTGCATTGATGGACATTATAAGCTCTCACGAGCGGGACTGGGACGCACGAGGAGGGGAGATGAGGAAAAGGATGGTGGAATAGGAAACGATGGCGGGGCGAGAGGCGGAGCGGGTAGTATTGAGAGCTGGACAGGGGAGGAAAAACGTGACACGCGGCAGAGCTCTGCACAGTGCAGTGCAAAATGACTTGCTACAGGAAAAAATGTGATACAGTGGCGGAGCAATGGGCGGAACGGGCTAGAAGAGGGATAGTAGTGTGGTGGAAACGCTTGTGTGGTGACCGGTCTATGGAGGTGGGAACGGCGGGAAGAGAGTCGAGGCGAGAGAGGCGAAGGAACATGATTGGATCTATAGAAAGTTCAGTGTAGAGGTGAACGTGTGATGAGGATGCGTGTGGCGGTCACGCGTGAAATCAGGACGCGTGTGACAAAAACGTGTGAAGTGGGGACGCGCGCGGCGGGGACGCGTGCGACGGGGACGCGAGCGGCGGGGACGCGAATGGTGGGGATGCGTGGGGGGGGACGCGTGCGGCGGGGACGCGAGTGGTGGGGATGCGTGGGGCGGGGACGCGAGCGGCGGGGACGCGTGCGGCGGGGACGCGTGCAGCGGGGACGCGTGCGGCGGGGACGCGTGCGGTGAGGACGCGAGCGGCGGGGACGCGAGCGGCGGCGACGCGTGCGAAGGGGACGCGTGCGAAGGGGACGCGTGCGAAGGGGACGCGTGCGAAGGGGACGCGTGCGAAGGGGACGCGTGCGGCGGGGACGCGAGCGGCGGGGGCGCGAGCGGCGGGGACGCGAGCGGCGGGGGCGCGAGCGGCGGGGACGCGAGCGGCGGGGACGCATGTCACTGAGCCGCGTTGGACGGGAAACGAATGAGGTGGGAGGGCAAGTGGTGAGGACTGATGTGGTGGACACTCCACGCGGCGGGGCGGGACGGTGTGGTGCTGGAGGTAGGGAGTAGGGGAAGAAATGGGAGAGCCGTGTTTGTACCCGGGAGAGGTGGAGGGGCGGGCATGGGAGAGGTGGGGGGAGGGTTTTGCCAGGGATTTTGCGCCCAGGTGCGCCGAAGCCGTTTTCCGCTCCGTCGGCTGCGAATCAAGCAAATAATCCTTTTTAATGCGCTACCGGCCCACATACACGCTCTCTGCGTAGGAAATTAAAAACGCATTTTCATTTCGGGACAGCGCTCTGCATACGCGCGTTTTTCTCGGGCTGTTTTACTTTCAATGGAGTGTCTCCAGTGGAGAGCGAAGGATGTGAAAGGATCAAAGGGAATGGTGGGGTGTAGTAAATACCAAGATTTGGGATCTGCTATTCAAACGTTAGTTGATGGCATCGATAAAAATCACGTTGGCTGAAAACGTTGGCTTTCAAGAAAATTGCAGCACGTAATAGATAAACGTATTTCTTTTTGTTTAAAATATCTCGATGTAAGTGGAAGAGGCGGAAACAAATTATATATTGACACAGAAATATTCCTGTAACATTTATGAATAAAAATGTTAAGACCTGTTATGAGTTTAAAGACCTAGGGGAAGAAAACTAGAACAGAAAATTTCACTTAAGTGGAACTCTCCTCGTCTGTGACATGAAAATGACAATTAATACATTGAATATGATTCAATGGCACCTGAAACGAGTTTATTTTCATTTGAAAAACATATAAATACTATTTTAATGCTTCGGCGTAGTTTGACTATTTGATGGAGTTAAACGGTGGAGAACAATTTTATAATCATTTAAGTTTTTTGATACTTTCAGAACCTAATCTTGAGATGGTGTAAACCACACCTGAATGAAAAGATTTTTGTCTGTTTTGTACGTCTGTTTCCTTCCTTTAGAATCCTCGTAAGAATATTAAGAATACAATTAGGAATAAGCATCAGCAACTTAAAACTTTCCAAGAGTAGGGACGCCGTCATAACGAAAAGAACACTGACCCTTCAAAGAATACGTCGTTGATCGAAAGAAGAAAGATTGCTGCAGTGCAGTCGGAATCGAACGTTCCAACGATGAAGCAATCAGGCAGCTTCTCGGGAATTAGAAAGTAAATTCTTTCGTACTTGATTACAGGTAGTTCTGAACTCATGAGCAAAACTTTCGCATGTCGGCCTCGTAGCCGAGATCGCTAAACAGTAGTGCTGTAGTGATCTCAGACTGAGAGGTCACGGGTTAGAGTCCCGCCTCGGGCATGGTTGAATGTGTTCGTCCTTTCACCCCTATCATCACTATATCGGTTCATCCTCGTACCATAACGTTAAATCCAATAGAAGTCACTAATGATCTAGTAGTTGACGCGACCTTAAATAAAAAAACCTTGTTCAACCGAGCCTCCCGCTGAGTCCAGAAAGGACCAGGGACGGACTTCAAGAAACAGGGCCCCTCGGCAATGAATAGATTGTAGCCCTTGAAAAGAATAAAATTTATTTTTAAAACAGTATTAGTTAAATATTCAGTCAAAATTGTTAAATATTTGTTGCTATTATTTGTCTAAAAGTAAAATAATTTAAAATTTTACCATAGTCATTATGATATTTAATTACTATCATCTAGGGATCCTGTGAGGTTGGGTCTTTAGGAAGGTGCCTAGTTTATCTAGGTGGAAGTTCGCCCTTGAGAGCACAAAGGATGTGCGCCTTTTGGCATCGTGCTATCGAATTCTACGGATCTAGAATCTCACTGGCTCTGGCGCCTGCGCACTGGGTTGAATTGGAGAAGCCTATAGCAGTGATGTCAAGTTCGATGCCACAGGCAGAAGTTCTTGGCTCGGGGAGCATGAAGAAATCACCTCTCCACGCAATTGATCACCTCGCCACAAGAGAGCACTAGGCACTTAAATCGCCCCGAACTCTTTTACGCTTTACACATGAAGTATTTACACGATGAGGCGCGAAGAACGTTAGTTTTTTTTTATCAATATTTCCACTTTTATTTTTATTTATATTCTTACTTTGACGTCATCACTATTGGAAAACGGCGGAGTTACGACTGATTCTTTCCTTTCCCGACAAATGCGCCGAGAAGCTCGTAGCATGCCGCGAAGCAAGCCACTTCCTCTTGTACCGTGACATCACAAGCCTATACCATTCAGGACTTCAGCTCTTGCATTACACTTCTCGCGAGGAATCTGTGTAAACGGCCGACGTCACCGAGGAAGAAGTCCGCTACACTGAATGCCGTTTCAAAAACATGGACTTCTTAGTTTTTCGAGAGATAGTCTCGGCAAAAAAATATATAGTCACATTTCGTATAAGAAAGCACAGGAGAGAACCAAAGTGAAAAAACTACTAATGTAGCAAAAACAATTTTTTCTACTCCCATTGTATAATGCTGTCATTGGATGGCTGCAACCAGTTGCAAAATGATGGTCATTTCGATACAGTTTTCATTATGATACAGGTTCTTGACCAATCACAGAGTCGCTTACAAACCAATATTGTCACTTCATTAATCATTGAGAATCTTTGCAGTAAATGTTTCGTTCGAGTGTGTATATTAAAATTGCATTTAATATTATTTATGCTTCTCATTCTTAATTTCTTTTATTAGTAGTGATTTTTACGTGAAATATTAGTTAAAATAAATTGGATTGTAATTTCACTTTGATCGTATTTGACTAGCGCAGTGGTAGTTATTGCAGAGAACATTTGAGTGATGTGAAGATCTCCACGCGAGTCATTTTGTGTTATTTGCTGCTGCCGTGTGGTTGTGCTTAAAAACAGGCCAATTCTTTAGTTTAAAATATTTAGTGAATGGTGGTTCTTTCTGGTGGTGTTGACATTTCAAGAAATGAAAGAAAATGCGAAAATGGTGACGTCGGAATATTAATCCCGGAACTTTTGAAGTCCCTCGCAAGCGCTTTGGTAAAACAAAACCATATGTGCGTGTAGGGTAGAGAGGTGCCCGCCTGGTGGCCTTGGCCGAATCTTGAGTGTCGACTGCCAGGAAACGATTCAGTGGAGAAGTTTAACTTATAAAAGTTACCATTAGTCGTAGAAAAAGTACCGTATGAAACTCGATGTAATGGGTATTAATACACTCGTGTGAAGTTTACGATACTCGCTCGTTCCTCGCTCGTATCGTAATTTCACACTCGTGTATTAATACCCATCATTACATCATCGTTTCATAATGTACTATTTTGGGTGATTACAATCCCTAGCTCACTTTTGGATCGAAGGCATACGTTTTTATTTGTTACCTCCCTTTATTTGGCAAAATTGATTTAAATATTTATGTTATAATTATGTAATTACTTAAAAATAATGTTATTTAGAATCACATACACACTTCAAAAATATATAAAATAATAACAAATGTGTTTATTATTTAACAACGAACTATGATGACCCTCTCCCCACAAATGGTCGGCCGGATACGCCCCTACAGACTAAACTGTCTCATGTTTTCTAAATAGATAGAATATGCGTAGGTGGCTCTACCGCGCATGGCAGTGTCTCTCTTCTCTCCGAGGTATCTCGCGCGAACTTCATTATGTGTCTCTAGATAAAGAGAGTAGCAATCTGTACGGCTGCCACCGCGTAATATTCATTCACCCGATAATACCGCCAGGTTGCATTTAGGACTTGATAAATGATAACAAATGACTTTAATTACAGAGAGTTTGTTCTTTAATGTAAATTTTGAGCCTGTACGTCGCTCCAAATATACATCATTCCACCCCTCGTGACAGTTGAATATAAAATGCTCTAATCTCCTTATTTAAGAATGCTACCGTGGCACGTTCCCCCAGCGACCGTTGAAACATCTTGTATGTAAATTGTATAATTTGTCTGTGAAGTTTAATATTTAACAAAATAATGTGTGTTAACAGTACTTGTGTGTTAACAGTGCTACCACGTGTGTTCTTTGAAGAGAGCGAGAGCGAGAGCGAGAGCGAGAGTGTGCTGTTGAATGCTTGATGCTCAAAGTTCAGAAATGCGCAGCATTATATAACTTTTTCCTGTACTGCGTAAAAAAGAAAGTAAAATGTACTTGCTATAGCAAGATATGATTGGAACTCTTTGTGCTAAGTTGCTCATCTGTTGTGAACGACTGTCCTAAGGCAAACAAGACTTCAACAAGATACATACGAGATTTAAAAGATGAGAGAATATTTTGTCTGGTCCGTGGATGACGAGATGGTCGACAGTCACACGACAAACTTTTGTTTGTTACGAACCTATAAATGCAAAGAATATCAATTCTTTAAGTGAAACAATCTAATGTATTATGTCACACGGCAAAAACGTGCAATTTCCACAGAATACCGTTCATATAGTAATGCCCAAATTAGTGATTTTAAAGTACAATGTGATTATAAGAGAACATTCTGAGCATGACATTTAAGGCCTCAATCTTTCACGTAGTCCAAGAGTGATTCTTGCTTGCATTTCTAAGAGAAGTAATATTGTACCCTTCTTTCAAACTCCTACATTAACAATTAAATTCAATTTGACAATGGATTTTCGTTCTCAACAGTCATTAATTAAACTTTTCGTACTGATTTTGTATTTGAGATTTGTTTTCCGTTTTAATATCTTCTGATTGCCCTCAGAGTGTGTGAGCAGAAATATTTAATTAAATTCATCAATTCCATAGTGAAACTTTACATTGCTGTGCAAACAAATCTTCAACTTTGGGAGAACTGGTCTCATTTCATTTAAACATCTGCCAGAACCGCAAACAATGCATCATTGGTAGGAAAAAGAGTAAATGGAATGGATTCGGCTGCTCCGGAAGTCACATTGAGATTGGAAAACTGATCACAGGTGTTGGCGTTCAAAATAATTAGATGCTTCTACGCTTATAGATTACTCAGTTTTGTTTTATCGGGCTTTCAATGACTCTGTGCCGGAACTAAAGACTTTTCAATTTCAGAAAACTAATACTGCAGATACATCAGAACCGATATCCAATATAAACAGAAATGCTTGCAGCGTAGTTTACTGGATAATAAAGGCCGTGCAACAAAATAGAACAATCTAACAAATATCACTTCGCACTAATTTCAAGCCCCTTAGCTTTCCATTACAGGAACGTCAGCAGCAGAGATAAATGTACACTGCCTGTGATCTCATCGACACATTAATGCAGGGGAATCCAACTTGCAAGGCCACAATGGCCACAACTAAAACCTTTAATACGATTGCGGGCCGTAGTTTCATTACTAAGACGATCCATACCTGACTTCCCCGCATTGTTGATCTCGGCTGTTTGCTCGGCTTCTCTGAAACGTGAGGGAGGAGGGTGGAGCCATGCGTGGTATCAGGATGAATCATGCACATCGCAGTGAAACACGTTGGGATGATTTTGAATTTTTGAATTTACTAGAAAATAAAATTCCATAAATCTAAGCTTATCCTATTTTTACATTAAAGGGGTGTTGACCTCGGCAGGTTGCGTGCTCTAGGCGCAATGTACCCGCCCGACATGAATGAAAGAGACCTTCACTAGTTTTCACTAATAAAACACACAAAAAAAAGTTGTGAGAACCAGTGACTTGAAACATGTTTCTCTATGTATTTTAACATGCTAAATCGAAATCTGAAGCCAGAATTGCGCCATCGCCTTTGAATTTATTTTAAATCATAAAAAACCATCATACCGTTTCTTGGTTGTTGGAGTTATTGTCAGACCTAAAGACTTGAAACATATCTCTTCATGTACGCCAACGCTCTGAATCTGAAGCCACAATTGCGCCTTTACCTTCCATTCTTTTAATTGAGAAAAACACCGTGAAATTGTACATTGAAAATTTGAAACGTTTTTTTGCGATTTAAAAAAATCGAGGATGGCGTAATGCTGGCTTCAGATTCGGAGTGTGTTGAAATACATAGAGAAACGTTTGTCAAGTCTTTGGGTCTGAATTTTTTGTGTGCGCCTGTGAAACCTTTCGCAGGCCCTTTTTTGCGATTTAAAAAATGGAGGGTGATGGCGTAATGCTGGCTTCAGATTCGGAGTGTGTTGAAAGACATAGAGAAACATATCTCAAGTGTTCGGGTCTGATTTTTTTGTGCGCGCCTGTGAAACCTTTTGCAAGCCCTTTTTGCGATTTAAAAAAATGGAGGGTGATGGCGTAATGCTGGCTTCAGATTCGGAGTGTGTTGAAATACATAGATAAACATAGATATGTCAAGTCTTTGGGTCGGCATTTTTTTGTGCGCCTGTGAAACCTTTCGCGGGCCACAAAAAAAGGCACTGCGTGCCGTCAGTGGGACAACCCTGTTCTAATGAAAACGAGACCGGCGCTCCAAACACCGCAACATCGGAAGGAAAGAGCCTGGCCGGAGTGGCCGGGCTATCGGCAGTCCGGCGGCGGATCGAAGGGGAGCGAGGGCGATCGACAGCCCGTGGCTGACGGCAGGTCGGGGGGAAGGGGAAGGGGGAGGGGGAGGGGGAGGGGTCGGAAGGGCCTGCCCGATTAATTGAGGGGAATGCCTCTCAGCATCCCGGGGCCAAGCGCCGCCCGCTCGCCGCCGGAGCCAGTCTTTGTCCCGGAGATTGGGTTCAGAGACTCGCGTAAATGAAGGACCCCATTGCACCGCGACGGCGGGAGGGGGGTAAGCTGAAGTCCTTTTGTTCTCAGATGCAGGGCACGGAAACAGAAACGTTCGATGCGATGGGACTGGCGGTTAACCGGATGAGGAGTTGCAGATTTCAACAAAACCAAGTGACTGTGTGCATATTGAAGAATTTGTTACAAAATTCTTGCCGGAAAGTAATTGAACTGGCTATATCGAACCGCGCGTTGGGAGGAGGAAAGCTGTGATCTTTTTGTCGTAAGTCGTAGGGAACGAAAACGGCCGATTTAATTAAACTAGTGGCTCTCCGAGTTACGAGCTGTCGATTTTGAAACAAAATTGTCACCGAGACGTTCCGCAGCCGTATTTGTTCTATAAAGTGAATGACACGAGAAAATACAAATACGTCAACAAAGTGTGATAATTTCGTGCCGGGCAACGCGTATTTTTAGTTAAGCTGGATGACATTACATGTGTAGAAATGTTAAGTTTTCGCACTATTTCTGTGTAGTTCTGCCTGTATAATTATTCCTTCACGGAAGATCTTCAAGCGAATATATTTTATGTATAATTAAATGCTATGGTATTATATGAGTAGAATTGCTGTTAAACTTATTTTCAGTGAATTATCACACTCTCGATTTATAAAAATCTGTTAGAATTAAAAACATCGTTATTGACGGCCCATGGCTCACGTTTAGCTTGGCATTTTGATAAATTGAAATTAATTTGAATTTGATTACACCAGGTGATTAAATATATAGACTTTCTTATAGATTATCACAAAAAAATAATTACGTTAAGTAAATAATGGAGTATTATCTCCAAATCAAGCTATCTCAGTTTTTAGAAAATGAAGTAAATCATACACGAATGCAAAAATTAAAAAATAAGGAACCATAAAGAATTTCTTGATAGATTGAATATTCTGTAGAAAACTAAGATATATAAAAACTTTAAAAGATCGAGAAGCGAGAAAACTTTAAATTATTTGTTGAAGGAACTGAAGATATCCAGATAGTTCTTCACAGTGCCAACATTTTTAGATATTTACAGGCATTACAGAGTAATTGCGCCACCTGTATCATAACCACATCTCATTGCTCTATTACGCCAAAAAATATGATGATTTTAAAACGGAATTTGGGTCAAAAGTGATGTGCCATGATTAGGAAATCAAGCGACCTTTAGTTAATAATAGTTACACATAAGAAATGAAACAATTTGCAATTAAAGTCGGTTTAGAATCTCCAGGTAATATTCTTCAATAAATGCTTCATACTTTATCTCTCATACACCTCTTCATTCTCATATAATTATCGCTATAATTTACTCATCAATTCCTCACTCAAGGATCTCAATGACCTATGTAGTTCAAAAGACCATAAATCCAACAAAAATAAATAAAACAACTTTTAATGTTGACGGTTCATAGTTTGTTCCGTATCCGTAAACCTGGCGCATCTATCTCCTTTACATGCATTGTGACCTCTGTTTTTCCGCAAAGCAATCAGGACTGCAATTCTACTCCCCGCGTTATCGACTTTTTTTGCGGAAGAGTTTTTCTGGTCTTCGTTGGCTCCCATGCCGCGTTGTCTCCAACGAAAATCAAACATTGAAATAAAAGCAATCAGTAAATCACCGGAACACAAAGAGTCCAAGGGGATCTAGTTAATTATTTTTTAAGGTATAGAATAGTAAAACAATACTCACAAAAAGAGAAAACTTGTTTCTGATCTCGAAACTTGAATGAAATGCCTCTGAAATATGCGGATATTAGAAAATTGTTTTGATTGCAAGGACATGTTACAATATCCGAAAGGCATGTAACGTAATTACTAGTAGCAAAATAACGCTTCATTTAAAATTTTAAAATGTGCTTAATTTGAAGAGTACATTATATTCTTCATCCTGCAAATAATTTAGTTTATTGGTTGCATTAACGAGATGATAAATGCAATGTAGCTTTTTCTCACAAAGGTTTTGCAAGTGACTATGGAATGACCCGGCGAAAATTATATGGAAATAGAAACATCTGGACATAAAGTAAATATAATAATACGAAGTACAATATTCAAGATTACGAGGCATCAGTCACTGTGAAACTTGAGTTTCAGAAAAGGCATCGTACATAAATGTCTGGGAAGCCTGACTGTCTAGAGAAATTCAATTACAAATCTACAAGAAAACTATGATATCCGCGATACATAAAAAAAGATAACAAAAACACAGAATAAATGGAGAAGAAACTAAAAAAATTATGTTACGAGGAAGGTTGTAGGACCAACTTAGAATACTGAAGTTTAAAGAGTAAGGAAAAATGTGGAAATGCAGAAACACTTCCAAGAAGCGGATGTGATTGCTCCCAGAGACCGAAGAAAAATCGCTTACAGAATCAGAAGGGCAGAAGGAATGTGCTGTGTTTGATATCTATTGTGATTAATCGGACATCAAAATTGTGCAACATATATTGTCAATCGTAGCATAATAAAAGATAACATAATTTTATTTTTATGTCTTTCCTTTTGCTCTTTACAAGCGAATTGATGATCTGTCTCTCAAGAAAACAACCTTATCTCAATACGACTAGACAATATCTGTAGTTAAGGCTTCGAAAGAATAAAAGGGAAATATTTTCAGACTGGATTTCACTAACAAAACTGTTTCCTTTTGTTGCAAACGCATCATCTTGACATGTTAGGGAATTTATTATTATTTTTTGCCAGAGAAGTCTCGGAAATACACAACATTGAAATGGGATGCAAATAATGTTTCGAGATTTGTGAAAACATCTGAGAATGAAGTGCAGTCATGAAATAAAAAGAATCCATAAATTGGAAGAAAACAACACCGCATCACATTATTGAATTCTTACTCTATTGAAACCAATTTTTGGGACTTCGCGTACTCTGTGACGGTAAACAAAAGACAGTTTTGACATATTCTCTTTGAACATTTTTGGGAATTAATTTGCATGCATTCTTAGTCCATTGAGCAAGCAATTTGATTGAACACGTTCTATTCATTAGTGTAATAGATCAAAACAGGGAAGATTTCCTATTCTTTAATCCAGATTAAAATGAAAGCTGGTGCTCACTCTTCTATACACAAACTTTCCCAGAAAAAATGTTACAAACTCCTTACATGTAGAGGACTCTAAAAAGAACCATTTTGCCAATAAAAATTTAATGAGAAAATTCAAATCACGGAATCATATGATTACGTACTTTGCGGGATTTCCCGAAGTTACTATTAATAATGTCAATGTTTTTAATTACTGTTTAAAAGGTACAGTGTTTCATAATTACCAAAGTGGAGATAGTTCGTATACGTCTAATTACAGTCCAATTAGCAAAGTCGATAGACTGTAATATGTTAGAATATCAAATAGCTGACAATTTTTATCTTGTCTGGAACGATAATAACCTTCTAGTTGAAATAAACATGACTGTAGTATTCTCGTCAGCTAGAAATAGTGGGCTTAGTTAGGTAAGTAATAAAGAATATAGATAGGTAGATAGATAGATTTATTTAAAATGCAAATGAGTATAACTCGGTGGCAGCTAATTACAAAAAACATAAAATACACAGTCATTAAATATTAAATTACATTAAGAGAGAAAAGAAAGAAAAAGAAAGGAAGAAAGAAAAAAAACTTCTATAGTCTAACTCCGCACTGAATGTTTATACAATCAGAATCACACTGCACTTCACTTCACTTCACTTCACTTCACTTCACTTCACTTCACTTCACTTCACTAAGACCTGAAAACATTTCCTTCTTTATTTCTCTGCTATACACTGCACGACATCTCACTTCACAAATAGAACACTTATGCATCGCTATATAACCCAGTATTCCCCCTCATTTACTTAACCCTTTCACTGTTAACGACGCACCGGTGCGTCAGACTTCGCCGTGCCACCACTGCTACGACGCACCGGTGCGTCGCGCTGCTCTTTCGGGTTCGGGCTCTTTCAGGTGTTGTGGAAGGCATGGAATACTTCAACTTCGTCAGTGCCAGTAAGCCTGGATCTAAAAGAATGACGGAAAGTAAATATGCACCTTAGTAAATACATAATAACTAACAACAACCGAGAGCGCGCGCGAGAGAAGACCGCACGAAAAAGTATTCAGCACTGCGGAGCGGCCAGCGCGCCTAATGCGTAGCAGTGAAAGGGTTAATAATACCCTAAATTAATTTCCTAAACTGTTGAACGCTTTGAGGAAAGGGTTCAAAGGTTTTTGCAGGCAATCTATTCCATTCCGTAATCGTTCGATTTGTAAAAGAAAATTCCCGACATCCGTTCTCTGCTGTCTTAAATTTATTTTGTGCCTGTGATCCACTCTACTTATGTATGTAGGAATACATAGCCGCCGATTAATTTCTTTCAAGCTGGATGACCATTATAAGCTTTATACAAGGCGCAGAGTCTTGCTACTGATCGCCTGTTTTTTAGTGAATCCCACCCTGCCATTTTCTTGTCCTGAAAGTAATTTTAGCTGCCTATAATGCTGAATCCTTTCCAAGTGTTTACACTGCATAATTTTGTGCGGATCCCAACAAATTGTTCCATATTCCATTATCGGACAAACAAGAGATAAATAAGCAATTTCCCTCACGTTTGCGGTACTCTTTTTAGGATGCGCATTACAAAGTGAAGAGATCTCCAGGCTTTCCCTGTTCGTAAGTCAGGAAGTAGCCTGTACGTAAGTCATTCATTAGTTTAAAAAATTTGACTATAAATTTTCCTTTTACAGATTTTTGAAATAGTAGTTATAATAATTTCCGGGATTGGCCTCTTGCCTTAATGTTCTCTTATCTTCAAAGTTCCGTGAAACAAAACTCATCAATAAATCACAAATCACACCAGTGTGACGGTCTACGTCGGTGCCTTCAGTAGAAAGATTCATGTTCGTTTTCTTTCTGCCGAAACACTAGCGGTCGCAATCTTACTGATTACGTACTCTACACTGGGATTTTTCCATAGCTGATTCTCAAGGCTCGTCTTCACGATGGAATGTACTAACATGGCCTTTCGCGGCTCGCTCGGTCCTATCGCGAGATGTCTCATGATTGCGACCGTATCAAACACTGCTTGATCTTGCGACATTCAGCGGCATGACCTATAAGACGCGAAATGCCGTGATACATTCCATCATAAAGACGGGCCTTAAGAGACAGCTATGGAAAAATCGCGGTATAGGGTATAGCTCACATGGTAGTTTCACTTACAACAAAACAGTAACATACTATACTTATATTTACGCACTTCAAAACATATAAACCTATACTCAATTTCCATTAAAAGCCAAGATTTCCGTTTGAAACACTGCTTTCTTTCAAGCTAGGTCCCGCAACTCAGCCGGTGCAGGCCCCACGAAACGCACCGAGCACACTCGATTGC
Source organism: Acheta domesticus (assembly GCA_031308135.1). NCBI lineage: Eukaryota > Metazoa > Arthropoda > Insecta > Orthoptera > Gryllidae > Acheta > Acheta domesticus. The sequence goes on along the minus strand of JAHLJT010009419.1, from coordinate 29,117,137 downwards.
AATCCGAGCTTCCCTGACACCCCGCGCTCCTCGCACGCTGCGATGCTTAGCAAGCGCGGGCATATTCATAAACTGCTGTGTAAAACGATACAGCACTTTTGATAATTTAGAATATTATGTTATAAATAAAGTAAGATTTATTTTATATTACAAATAAAGTGTTTTTAAGTTAGAAAGTTCGCATTGAGTTATTGCGTCACTGGCTACAAACCAATACCAATTCGCAAGATATCGCGAATTCAGTCGGTCAAGTATAAAGGCTTGATGTAGTCGTTGTAGAATGTTCCAAAGCTTTACATTAGTTCCTACTCCGATAACTACTTAGGTCATTAGTCCCGTAACCGAGCATGTTACTAGGCGGTATGTGATGGTTGTTCCTGCTGAAACACGCGATTTTCCGCAGACCAAAGCGTTTTCTCGCGGGTTTTGCCTGAATCACGGTGCCTGAATTTTTTGAAATAAATATTCTTAAAAAACTTCCAGAAAGTTTTTATGTGAATATCTGTCATTAATAAATAATTTTATTGACTCTTTGAATTGAAAAAAAATTTAATGGAACAATAAGAAACAAAAACATAATTTTTAAATGGGAAATAAAAAAGGTAATTTCCACTTTGTAAGCTATTTGTAATTTATATTTGTATTTGAACAAGGATTTTATTTTAACATAAGGGATTTTTAGTTACTTTTTCTCTCAAAGAATGCCCAATACAATATTGTGCAAGGTCCACAGTATCTAAACCCCTATGGGCAAATGTAATTGAAATTCTATGAGGAATGATAAATTCAGCCATAGTTAGTATTCGTATTTTAATAAATCACTTTTCTCTACAGCAAAATCTTTTGGTTTAATATTGCACTCCCCTGCACAGTAGTAATGCAATTTTGAACGGGTCTCGTATCTTATTTCCAAAACATTTAAATCTCTTCAAGACCAACTATTACAAAACCTATGTCACGTGGAAATCTCTTTTGAAGATTTATTCCAACGATATAATTTTATTATTGAAGGTCTAAATGATACAGATGTGAGACATATCAAGCAGTATTTCATTCCAGCTTTAGCTTGATACTTTACACATTCTGCACCTAAAACTTAAATCAATAAATACCATTAATATGCATAAAATTATAGTGAAAACTTTGCACCCAGCAAATAACTTTTACTCATTACTTAATCCTACTGCTGAAAATAACATTGCCAATATTGCAACCAATCAAAAAATATTAAAACACAACATTTGATCCTGCAGTTCCTTTACCAAAGCAAAAATAAAATAGGGGAATATCAGAAAAAAATACAAAGGATTGGGATGAGGATAAAGGAGCAGGAGGCAATGATTAGGATTTCTGTTAACTAAACCTATAATGCTATGTAATGTTGGATGAGAACAAAACTACCGATCTTTTATTGAGCATCTAATAATCTAGGTTTATCCTATCTTGCACGGGTTAATAAAAGAAAAAAATCAGAGAGAAACAAGCATTGAAATTTTCTGAAAGCTTTTTATTATGTCACTGTGTGACATTGGGAGGTATATTTACTTTTCTACTCCCGTTGTATAATGCTGTCATTGGTTGGCTGCAACCAGTTGCATAATGATAGCCATTTCGATACACATTTCATTATGATCAGGTTCTTGACAATAACTGAGACGCTTACAAACCAAGTATTGGCACTTCATTCATCATTAAGAATAGGTGCAGTAAATGTTTCATTCGAGTGTGTACATTAAAATTGCATTTAATATTATATTATGCTTCTCAGTTTTAATTTCTTTTATCATAGTAATTTTTACGTGACATTTTATTTAAAATAAATTGGATCGTAATTTCACTTTAATCCATTTGACTAGCGCAGTGGTTGT
>JAHLJT010009419.1:28705674-29115169 GCA_031308135.1 Acheta domesticus | reverse complement strand
GGTTTGAAAATTTGAAATTATGATATCGAAAAAAGTGTTCAGCTCAAACACAGAGATACAAATAAACCTTGACAACCCTACTGAAAATCACAAGGAGGAATACAAAAAAGCTAGAGAAACAAAGAAAAACAAATTATTAGAAAAGCCTCACGCCGATTCATGGAAAGATTTATTGGAAGAATAGAAAATGATATATACGGGAGAAAAAACATTAGCCAACAAAGTAATGAAACATTGAATAGTAATGAAGAGAGAAGTGTACAAATTAATGCAATTGAAAAGAAAAGATGGGTGAAACATTATAAAGCATTATGGTACGATGAAAAAGTGAAAATTAAAACATACCACAACTACAAATACAAATGACCTAACGATAGATGAACTACATGAAGCACTTAACAAATGTAAAAATCGAAAAAGCACTAGTATGAATGGCATAAACACAGAACTACTAAAATTCTCGGGAATGTTATTTCATCTACGCCTGCTTCATTTCTTTGATATGTGCTGGAGAAATAAACAAACTCCTAAAGAATGGCAAAAAGCAAAAGTAATCTCACTTTATAAGAAAGGTAACCGAGGAGACCCAGACAATTACAGAGGAATAAGTCTATTGGATACAACATATAAGATCTATGCGAGAATAATAAATGAAAGATTAAAATAATAGCAGACTACCTTATATCAGAAGAACAAATGGGATTTCGAAAGGCAGATCGACTGCTGATGCCATTTCACATTAAAAGAATAATAGAAGAAAGACGTGAACACAACTGTGAAACACACCTACATTCGTGGATATACTAAAAGCTTTTGATAATGTCAATAGGAGCCTTCTGTGGAACAATAGAAAGAAGGGGGTATCCAAAACATTTGATAGAGGTGATAAAAGGACTATATGAAACAACGAGTATTAAGTTGGTTATAAAGGAAAATTGACAGAAGAGATTCCCACCAACAAAGGTGTAAGACAGAGCTGTTGAATATCACCGACACCTTTTTAATATATACATGGACGGCATGTTTAGAATATGGAAATTTAAGATAGATCGAGGATGATGGTATGATAGGATGATGGATGTGCTATGATTTTAGGAAAATATTTTTAAATCTATTTTATATGCAGATGACAAAGTGATAATACAGGACACTGAAGACAAAATGCAAATGGCAGTATATAAATTAAATCAAACTGCAAAGAAATATGGTTTAAAATATCCACAGAAAAAAAACTAAAACTATGGCATTTAAAGGAAAATACCCAGTGAGAACAAAGATTGTGATAGAAGGAAAAGTATAGAACAGGTAAAATATTTCAAATATCTAGGTTCCACATCTCGTTTGAAAGAGATATAGATTTAGATAAAAAATTAAATAAATTTAGAAATATATGCGGCACGATACACAGACATCTAAAAAATAAAACTAGGATAGAAAAAAGAATAAAATTCTTCAACACAGTAGCTGTGCCAGTGATAATGTATGGAGGTGAAGCAAGAGTAATATCAAAAAAAGATAACTCTAAAAGCCAGCAGCTGAAATGAAATTCGAGAAGCACTCTAGGTTATAATATTCTAGATAAAAAGAAAAGCACAGAGATAAGAAATAAACTGGGGGTCGAACCACTGCTGGAGAAACTGGAAATAATCAGAAAAGATGGTATGAACATCTTATACGAATGCCCGACAGCAGACTACCAGCACTCGCAGTGGACTACAGATGCAGAGGAAGAAGAAATGTAGAAAGGTCCAGAAGGAAGTGGACACCGGAACAGGTTCTTGAACCTAACTCTTGAAGTGCAGAAGAAGAAGATTATTTAAAATAGTAGTGTTTTACTACTAAATCGGCTAATAAAACGAGCTATAACACACCTGAGAACCACTATATGATATACAAAAACACCCACGACATTTTTGTCATGAAAATTACGAGAAGAAACAGACATATTTGGACATTCCGAAACCAAAGAGTAGACGTTGTCAAGGCTACGCGTCAACAAATATAGGCATTCTTTGCTATATATCAATGATATTAAACATATCTCTCCAAGGCCTAATCGTAATGAGATGGAATAAACGTGAAGGAGGGCTTTGGGAATTCGTGCTTGGGTCTCCCCAAGTTTTCTAGCTTGTCTTATGATAAACAGCGAGTTGAACACATCGAACGACCACGGTACGCGGAAATTTTACTTGTTATCGGGATTTAAGTTATTGGGAAAAGGACTTTGAGGCGACGTTTTGGAGGTATGCTTTTAAAGCAACGGGGTTCAAAACGTATTCAAAATCTTAACAGGGAATTTTGTGTTTTGGAAAGAATTCATTTCAGGGGTATGATTTAAATAGAGTTCGTATTACCGAAGAGTTAAATAGAGTAGCTTTGTAGCTGGGTAAAAGAATATTAATAACATCAGTAGATGATAATAGCAGTCGCGCATAGGGTTCTACACGGAACCGAAATTAGGGCCAGTCGCGTTCGCGATGCAATCTATCGAAGGGATTAAGAAATTAATGAAATAGAGATATCACGGGCCTTCAAAAATTAAACGGACCATCGGAGACGTCACTTGGACTACACGGAAAACCATACGAGACGATTTTCAGCCGAGAAGACCCATTTGAAAACCATCGTAAGCTTCCGAACTTTCTAGATCAAAATCCGAACGGTACAATCCATAATCAAAGAAAATTTCAATTCAAGTAATGAGATCTCGCATATTGTAAAATTAGCGACAATAAATGTTAATTGTTATTGTTTTCTAAAAAGAGAAAAGGAAAAGAATTCATTATAAGTGTCATCAACTTGACAGTAAGTTTTATCTTGCAGAGAAATTCCAGGGATCGTGATTCTGTACAGAATAATTCGTACATATACAACAGGTAGGGGAAGTTGTAGTCAGAACCACGAATGTAAATGAAAGTGATCCAATAATATTCAAAAACAAAAAAATCAGCGGTATAATTAGTTAATATTAGAAAAGTAAAGGAGCGTTGCACTACCTTTCAATTAAAACAAAAACAATGAATTCTGGTTGAGTGGAAACATCAAACATTTCTAAACGAAAACCCGAGTTTTAAATATATAGGTTTTATTGTGAATTAGGAGCCCCTCTTGAAGAGGTCATTGACATTTCTGAATGATTATCTAAAACGTGGATAAGAGCGACAATGATAACAAAATATAAAAGATGAAAAATGGAGGAAATTAGGCAAGGGAAACTTGAGCTCCCAGTGAAAGAACGCGGAATGTTCGCTTGTCCACATCAAATTTCATATATGACCGCTGTGTGATCAGAACCTCTGTGATAGTTTGTATTTTACGAATGAGAGCAGCAATGAAAGCGCAATGTGTAATATTTCATTTATTACGCTTATAAAGCATTTTGTGCTTAATTTGTATGATAATCTCACTTTGTTAAATATGTAAGGAAAATTGTTTTTGTCGAAAACGTTTTCTGCCTACAAATTCCGTCGATAATTTTTTTTGTGTACAGTTCACAATCCGACATACATACACACATACATACATACAAATCAATCAATCCCAAGAGCATTTGCAAACTTTGAGTTTCTTGTAAGCCTATCTAAGTTCCTGCTTTATCAAATTAGTTCTTTCATTGAGAGAACTTTGCCATCAGTTAACAGGTATCTAGGTTCGTAAATATTTAGGAACAATAAGATATTAATCATTCGTGCTTATATTTAACATATGGGATATGACTTCACAATGTTCTGTACAAATAATTTCATACAAAAGCATTTCAAAGTTCTAAGCTTTTTTTAGTCCCACATCTACAGAGGAAGTTTCCATTTGAATCAAGATTATTAGACTAATTCAAAAAACGATTATTACTTGAACCAAAAAGTTAACCGACTATTTTTGATTTGCAATCTTTAAAATTTAAAATCATTATTGTATTTTATTTCGGGGTTAGTTTACTCCAGATTGACGAGAGTACACCGACTGGAGAATATATTGCGCAGTTTGCACGTCACACCTAAGTCTTATCCTCATGTTGTAGTTGAATTTTGGTAATAGCATCCTTGCCAAGTACTGTTCTCAAAGTGTTTTGAAATCACTTCTAATTTTAAACAGATACCGTAGAGAAGAAAATAGCTTGTAAACTTCTTCACAACTTAACTAAAACAATTACAATAACGTTTGGCAAACTGAATGAACGGTGCTGAAAAGAAAATTAGCAGTTTCCCACAATATCAAGAATATTTGCTCATAGTTACTAGTTTTCTGTAATTTGATGGCGATTATTTTCTTAGAAGGTGACCAATATTTTATTGTTATTGAAGTCTTGAATACAAAATATGATAAATTAGAATAATAATAATAATAATAATAATAATAATAATAATAATAGGAGCATTATATTAAGCTTGCGAGAAAAAAGTGAAGAAATTACTGTAATAGAATGTACATTTTAGTTCTAAAAGACTATCCATAGCGTAGGCAAAATCTCTTTATTTTATTAATAAAATACTTTTAAGTTTCTGATGCATGATTAGAGAATATTTTTACTTTTCATAAGATATTCCTTCATATCTTTATTATTTGAATAACATTTTTTATACGCACTTGCATAGTTAATGTTATTGTTTTATTTGTGCCCATTTGGCTGCTTTAATGACTAGATTTTAGATTTATTACTAATTCTTTAATTAAGTTTGAGAATGTGATGGCAGAATACACTCATTTAACGTTACAGACCTAACATCTTTACAAAATTATTTGGACCCATTTGGATTCTGGGATCGGAAATCTCCGGAATCTTAATCGAAACCCGTCAAGATAATTATTTCACCAATTTCTTGCGCTGAATTTCTCGTTCATTGTTCATTTTTTAATGAATCATTTGTATATCTTTGATTTTTCAAAGAATCAATTCATTCCCCCCACAAGAAGAAATCACAGCACATGGAAAGTATAGAGACGGAAACTGACCCACGTGTTTTCGTCACGTGATTTTTTTAGTGAAGGTTCACCTTAATGTGGAATTTTACATTCCTTTTTTTTTTTTTGAAGCAATCATTCTGACCAATTATAAGTTCGGTGATGCACCTTATTTCTGTGTCAATATTGTTTCCTCTGCCAAACGCGCCATCAATTCGCCTGGATTGCCACATATGTCAGAAGGTTCCACATCACATATTTTTTTCTCTTCACGTTTCATCGAAGCAACTTCATAGCACATTCATTAAGCTCCAGCTTGGTAAAAATCGTGCAATTCTTATGTTTCAAAGGAACCCCCCCACCAGTTCACCGCGATACATCGCAGTTTGGAGCACAGTCCCGGCTAGGAGTCACAACGTCCACCGGCGCTGTGGTCGCACTCATTCTCGCCAAGATATCAAGATTTGTACTTACAAGAAGTGAAATAAAGTCGCTCATCGACAGGTACACAGAGCGCAGTTTTGAGTCAATGTTTACCATTTATTTTAACACATACAAACTGTGCTACTAAAATTCATACTTCCTTAATTATTTACTCTCTGACACACTACGCTTTTAGTAAAGTGAAACTACCCCCCCTTGTTCACAGCACACACACATACATACACACACACACACACACACTTTTTTAAAATGTACTTAATGAAAAATTGCAACGGGAAAAAGTACTCTCAGCGTTTGATCGGGCGTAACTCAGAAAATTGTTGTCAAAAATGATTTTTTTTTCTGAATCGTTTACAATGAGTTTTTGGAGTTTGGTTATCTCCTGACCTACGGCTCTTGTTAATGAACGCTTAACAATATTACATTTAACTCACGCACTATATAGAATCTTCATGGTGCAAAGCACAGTTCTGATATAAAGACACTTTATATTGAACAAAAACGATTATAAAGTCTAAAATTTGTACGCGGATAAATGAGTAAAAGCCTAGGTGAAGTTAACCTCCGTCGTTACTGCCTTCAGATCTCCCCTGTATAAATTCATTCGTTTATTCTTAAGACAGACTTAGTTCCAATTTGGCATCTGCAAAAGTTTGTTATTTTTAGATCATTTAAAGAAGAGCTAATAGAGACTGAGCTCATTAGCCAGAAATAATTACTCTAGCATTTCTTCAAAGTTGGATTAGTGATGCAATTCCCGAGAGCCTCCTTGCACCGACGTTCGATATATTATAGCAGAAAAGTTAAATATAACTCTAGGGTTAATGTTCAAGTTCTTCGCAGCTTCGTGAAGTTAAACTCAGAGCAAGCTACTAGCAACGTTTTTCACAGTTTATTTACTCATTCTCGCGAGCGGAAGTTTAACTAAAGGAAATTGAAGTTTTAATTAATATGGTGTGGAAGCACTGGTTCAGTTAATAGAAACAAATGTGATGATTGTCAATATAACATTTGAATTAAAACGCTTCGAGCAATCCTCATTGCTTTTCTAAGAAGATAAAATACGCGAGTTTACATTGGGAATATTTCAAATATTAGACGAATGTAAAAAATACACAAAATGAATTTGGTTTTGAGCAAAACGTTATTCTATTAAGTTTGACATTATAATGCTTGCAGTTTGTAGTAAAAATCCATCTAGAAATGTTTTGCGAATTATTTACTCGTATTCTTTCGTGTCCTTCGACACCATTACTCTCAACCTTCGTCTTGAAAAATGTGACACATGCATTATAACCAATAAGAATGACCTACTAACTAATAACTATGAATCTTTATCAACATATTATTTAATTTCACAAGAAACTTGTTTTTTTATTCGAAAAATATATGTTTGGTTTTCATATAAACATTACTAAATTTGCCTGCACAATCTCAAAAAAATCTCGCAAATAAAGGTGCAGTATATCGAAACATGGGACGCGAATTTTCACAAGTAATTTGGTTCGTCGCGTTGCGGTCTCGTGGCCTTTGACACCTGCGTTAGGGTGTAAAAGCGAATCGGCGCTTATTTGCATTAAAAAAATCGGAATTATCACGCTGCATTGATGGACATTATAAGCTCTCACGAGCGGACTGGGACGCACGAGGAGGGGAGATGAGGAAAAGGATGTGGAATAGGAAACGATGGCGGGGCGAGAGGCGGAGCGGGTAGTATTGAGAGCTGGACAGGGGAGGAAAAACGTGACACGCGGCAGAGCTCTGACAGTGCAGTGCAAAATGACTTGCTACAGGAAAAAATGTGATACAGTGGCGGAGCAATGGGCGGAACGGGCTAGAGAGGGATAGTAGTGTGGTGGAAAACGCTTGTGTGGTGACCGGTCTTATGGAGGTGGGAACGGCGGGAAGAGAGTCGAGGCGAGAGAGGCGAAGGAACATGATTGGATCATAGAAAGTTCAGTGTAGAGGTGAACGTGTGATGAGGATGCGTGTGGCGGTCACGCGTGAAATCAGGACGCGTGTGACAAAAACGTGTGAAGTGGGACGCGCGCGGCGGGGGACGCGTGCGACGGGGACGCGAGCGGCGGGACGCGAATGGTGGGGATGCGTGGGGGGGGACGCGTGCGGCGGGGACGCGAGTGGTGGGGATGCGTGGGGGCGGGGACGCGAGCGGCGGGGACGCGTGCGGCGGGGAACGCGTGCAGCGGGGACGCGTGCGGCGGGGACGCGTGCGGTGAGGACGCGAGCGGCGGGGACGCGAGCGGGCGGCGACGCGTGCGAAGGGGACGCGTGCGAAGGGGACGCGTGCGAAGGGGACGCGTGCGAAGGGACGCGTGCGAAGGGGACGCGTGCGGCGGGGACGCGAGCGGCGGGGGGCGCGAGCGGCGGGGACGCGAGCCGGGAGGTGGCGGCGGGGGGCGCGAGCGGCGGGGACGCGAGCGGCGGGGACGCATGTCACTGAGCCGCGTGGACGGGAAACGAATGAGGTGGGAGGGCAAGTGGTGAGGACTGATGTGGTGGACACTCCGCGGCGGGGCGGGACGGTGTGTGTGCTGGAGGTAGGGGAGGGGAAAAAATGGGAGAGCCGTGTTTGTACCCGGGAGAGGTGGAGGGGCGGGCAGGGGAGAGGGGGGGGGAGGGTTTTGCCAGGGATTTTGCGCCCAGGTGCGCCGAAGCCGTTTTCCGCTCCGTCCGGCTGCGAATCAAGCAAATAATCCTTTTTAATGCGCTACCGGCCCACATACACGCTCTCTGCGTAGGAAATTAAAAACGCATTTTCATTTCGGGACAGCGCTCTGCATACGCGCGTTTTTCTCGGGCTGTTTTACTTTCAATGGAGTGTCTCCAGTGTGGAGAGCGAAGGATGTGAAAGGATCAAAGGGAATGGTGGGGTGTAGTAAATACCAGATTTGGGATCTGCTATCAAACGTTAGTGATGGCATCGATAAAAATCACGTTGGCTGAAAACGTTGGCTTTCAAGAAAATTGCAGCCACGTAATAGATAAACGTATTTTCTTTTTGTTTAAAATATCTCGATGTAAGTGGAAGAGGCGGAAACAAATTATATATGACACAGAAATATTCCTGTAACATTTATGAATAAAAATGTTAAGACCTGTTATGAGTTTAAAGACCTAGGGGAAGAAAACTAGAACAGAAAATTTCACTTAAGTGGAAAACTCTCCTCGTCTGTGACATGAAAATGACAATTAATACATGAATATGATTCAATGGCACCTGAACGAGTTTATTTTCATTTGAAAAACATATAAATACTATTTTAATGCTTCGGCGTAGTTTGACTATTTGATGGAGTTAAACGGTGGAGAACAATTTTATAATCATTTAAGTTTTGATACTTTCAGAACCTAATCTTGAGATGGTGTAAAACCACACCTGAATGAAAAGATTTTTGTCTGTTTTGTACGTCTGTTTCCTTCCTTTAGAATCCTCGTAAGAATATTAAGAATACAATTAGGAATAAGCATCAGCAACTTAAAACTTTCCAAGAAGTAGGGGACGCCGTCATAACGAAAAGACACTGACCCTTCAAAGAATACGTCGTTGATCGAAAGAAGAAAGATTGCTGCAGTTGCAGTCGGAATCGAACGTTCCAACGATGAAGCAATCAGGCAGCTTCTCGGGAATTAGAAAGTAAATTCTTTCGTACTTGATTACAGGTTATTCTGAAACTCATGAGCAAAACTTTCGCATGTCGGCATCGTAGCCGAGATCGCTAAACAGTAGTGCTGTAGTGATCTCAGACGAGAGGTCACGGGTTAGAGTCCCGCCTCGGGCATGGTTGAATGTGTTCGTCCTTTCACCCCTATCATCACTATATCGGTTCATCCTCGTACATAACGTTAAATCCAATAGAAGTCACTAATGATCTAGTAGTTGACGCGACCTTAAATAAAAAAAACCTTGTTCAACCGAGCCTCCCGCTGAGTCCAGAAAGGACCAGGGACGGACTTCAAGAAACAGGGCCCCTCGGCCAATGAATAGATTGTAGCCCTGAAAAGAATAAAAATTATTTTTAAAACAGTATTAGTTAAATATTCAGTCAAAAATGTAAATATTTGTTGCTATTATTTGTTCTAAAAGTAAATAATTTAAAATTTACCATAGTCATTATGATATTTAATTACTATCATCTAGGGATCCTGTGAGGTTGGGTCTTTAGGAAGGTGCCTAGTTTATCTAGGTGGAAGTTCGCCCTTGAGAGCACAAAGGATGTGCGCCTTTGGCATCGTGCTATCGAATTCTACGGATCTAGAATCTCACTGGCTCTGGCGCCTGCGCACTGGGTTGAATTGGAGAAGCCTATAGCAGTGATGTCAAGTCGATGCCACAGGCAGAAGTTCTTGGCTCGGGGAGCATGAAGAAAAAATCACCTCTCCACGCAATTGATCACCTCGCCACAAGAGAGCACTAGGCACTTAAATCGCCCCGAACTCTTTTACGCTTTACACATGAAGTATTTACACGATGAGGCGCGAAGAACGTAGTTTTTTTATCAATATTTCCATTTTATTTTTATTTATATTCTTACTTTGACGTCATCACTATTGGAAAACGGCGGAGTTACGACTGATTCTTTCCTTCCCGACAAATGCGCCGAGAAGCTCGTAGCATGCCGCGAAGCAAGCCACTTCCTCTTGTACCGTGACATCACAAGCCTATACCATTCAGGACTTCAGCTCTTGCATTACATTCTCGCGAGGAATCTGTGTAAACGGCCGACGTCACCGAGGAAGAAGTCCGCTACACTGAATGCCGTTTCAAAAACATGGAATCTTAGTTTTTCGAGAGATAGTCTCGGCAAAAAAATATATAGTCACATTTCGTATAAGAAAGCACAGGAGAGAACCAAAGTGAAAAAAACTACTAATGTAGCAAAAACATTTTTTTCTACTCCCATTGTATAATGCTGTCATTGGATGGCTGCAACCAGTTGCAAAATGATGGTCATTTCGATACAGTTTTCATTATGATACAGTTCTTGACCAATCACAGAGTCGCTTACAAACCAATATTGTCACTTCATTAATCATTGAGAATCTTTGCAGTAAATGTTTCGTTCGAGTGTGTATATTAAAATTGCATTTAATATTATTTATGCTTCTCATTCTAATTTCTTTTATTAGTAGTGATTTTTACGTGAAATATTAGTTAAAATAAATTGGATTGTAATTTCACTTTGATCGTATTTGACTAGCGCAGTGGTAGTTATTGCAGAGAACATTTGAGTGATGTGAAGATCTCCACGCGAGTCATTTTGTGTTATTTGCTGCTGCCGTGTGGTTGTGCTTAAAAACAGGCCAATTCTTTAGTTAAAAATATTTAGTGAATGGTGGTTCTTTCTGGTGGTGTTGACATTTCAAGAAATGAAAGAAAATGCGAAAATGGTGACGTCGGAATATTAATCCCGGAACTTTTGAAGTCCCTCGCAAGCGCTTGGTAAACAAAACCATATGTGGTGTAGGGTAGAGAGTGCCCGCCTGGTGGCCTTGGCCGAATCTTGAGTGTCGACTGCCAGGAAACGATTCAGTGGAGAAGTTTAACTTATAAAAGTTACCATTAGTCCGTAGAAAAAGTACCGTATGAAACTCGATGTAATGGGTATTAATACACTCGTGTGAAGTTTACGATACTCGCTCGTTCCTCGCTCGTATCGTATTTCACACTCGGGTATTAATACCCATCATTACATCATCGTTTCATAATGTACTATTTTGGGTGATTACAATCCCTAGCTCACTTTTGGATCGAAGGCATACGTTTTATTTGTTACCTCCTTTATTTGGCAAAATGATTTAAATATTTATGTTATAATTATGTAATTACTAAAAATAATGTTATTTAGAATCACATACACACTTCAAAAAATATAAAATAATAACAAATGTGTTTATTATTTAACAACGAACTATGATGACCCTCTCCCACAAATGGTCGGCCGGATACGCCCCTACAGACTAAACTGTCTCATGTTTTCTAAATAGATAGAATATGCGTAGGTGGCTCTACCGCGCATGGCAGTGTCTCTCTTCTCTCCGAGGTATCTCGCGCGAACTTCATTATGTGTCTCTAGATAAGAGAGTAGCAATCTGTACGGCTGCCACGCGTAATATTCATTCACCCGATAATACCGCCAGGTTGCATTTAGGACTTGATAAATGATAACAAATGACTTTAATTACAGAGAGTTTGTTCTTTAATGTAAATTTTGAGCCTGTACGTCGCTCCAAATATACATCATTCCACCCTCGTGACAGTTGAATATAAAATGCTCTAATCTCCTTATTTAAGAATGCTACCGTGGCACGTTCCCCAGCGACCGTTGAAACATCTTGTATGTAAATTGTATAATTGTCTGTGAAGTTTAATATTTAACAAAATAATGTGTGTTAACAGTACTTGTGTGTTAACAGTGCTACCACGTGTGTTCTTTGAAGAGAGCGAGAGCGAGACGAGAGCGAGAGTGTGCTGTTGAATGCTTGATGCTCAAAGTTCAGAAATGCGCAGCATTATATAACTTTTTCCTGTACTGCGTAAAAAAGAAAGTAAAATGTACTTCTATAGCAAGATATGATTGGAACTCTTTGTGCTAAGTTGCTCATCTGTTGTGAACGACTGTCCTAAGGCAAACAAGACTTCAACAAGATACATACGAGATTTAAAAGATGAGAGAATATTTGTCTGGTCCGTGGATGACGAGATGGTCGACAGTCACACGACAAACTTTTTTTGTTACGAACCTATAAATGCAAAGAATATCAATTCTTTAAGTGAAACAATCTAATGTATTATGTCACACGGCAAAAACGTGCAATCCACAGAATACCGTTCATATAGTAATGCCAAATTAGTGATTTTAAAGTACAATGTGATTATAAGAGAACATTCTGAGCATGGACATTTAAGGCCTCAATCTTTCACGTAGTCCAAGAGTGATTCTTGCTTGCATTTCTAAGAGAAGTAATATTGTACCCTTCTTTCAAACGCCTACATAACAATTAAATTCAATTTGACAAGGATTTTCGTTCTCAACAGTCATTATTTAAACTTTTCGTACTGATTTTGTATTTGAGATTTGTTTCCGTTTTAATATCTTCTGATTGCCCTCAGAGTGTGTGAGCAGAAATATTTAATTAAATTCATCAATTCCATAGTGAAACTTTACATTTTGCTGTGCAAACAAATCTTCAAACTTTGGGAGAACTGGTCTCATTTCATTTAAACATCTGCCAGAACCGCAAACAATGCATCATTGGTAGGAAAAAGAGTAAATGGAATGGATTCGGCTGCTCCGGAAGTCACACATTGAGATGGAAAACTGATCACAGGTGTTGGCGTTCAAATAATTAGATGCTTCTACGCTTATAGATTACTCAGTTTTGTTTTATCGGGCTTTCAATGACTCTGTGCCGGAACTAAAGACTTTTTCAATTTCAGAAAACTAATACTGCAGATACATCAGAACCGATATCCAATATAAACAGAAATGCTTGCAGCGTAGTTTACTGGATAATAAAGGCCGTGCAACAAAATAGAACAATCTAACAAATATCACTTCGCACTAATTTCAAGCCCTTAGCTTTCCATTACAGGAACGTCAGCAGCAGAGATAAATGTACACTGCCTGTGATCTCATCGACACATTAATGCAGGGGAATCCAACTTGCAAGGCCACAATGGCCACAACTAAAACCTTTAATACGATTGCGGGCCGTAGTTTCATTACTAAGACGATCCATACCTGACTTCCCCGCATTGTTGATCTCGGCTGTTTGCTCGGCTTCTCTGAAACGTGAGGGAGGAGGGTGGAGCCATGCGTGGTATCAGGATGAATCATGCACATCGCAGTGAAACACGTTGGGATGATTTTGAATTTTTGAATTTACTAGAAAATAAAATTCCATAAATCTAAGCTTATCCTATTTTTACATTAAAGGGGGTGTTGACCTCGGCAGGTTGCGTGCTCTAGGCGCAATGTACCCGCCCGACATGAATGAAAGAGACCTTCACTAGTTTTCACTAATAAACACACAAAAAAAAGTTGTGAGAACCAGTGACTTGAAACATGTTTCTCTATGTATTTTAACATGCTAAATCGAAATCTGAAGCCAGAATTGCGCCATCGCCTTTGAATTTATTTTAAATCATAAAAAACCATCATACCGTTTCTTGGTTTGTTGGAGTTATTGTCAGACCTAAAGACTTGAAACATATCTCTTCATGTACGCCAACGCTCTGAATCTGAAGCCACAATTGCGCCTTTACCTTCCATTCTTTTAATTGAGAAAAAACACCGTGAAATTGTACATTGAAAATTTGAAACGTTTTTTTGCGATTTAAAAAAATCGAGGATGGCGTAATGCTGGCTTCAGATTCGGAGTGTGTTGAAATACATAGAGAAACGTTTGTCAAGTCTTTGGGTCTGAATTTTTTGTGTGCGCCTGTGAAACCTTTCGCAGGCCCTTTTTGCGATTTAAAAAATGGAGGGTGATGGCGTAATGCTGGCTTCAGATTCGGAGTGTGTTGAAAGACATAGAGAAACATATCTCAAGTGTTCGGGTCTGATTTTTTTGTGCGCGCCTGTGAAACCTTTTGCAAGCCCTTTTTGCGATTTAAAAAATGGAGGGTGATGGCGTAATGCTGGCTTCAGATTCGGAGTGTGTTGAAATACATAGATAAACATAGATATGTCAAGTCTTTGGGTCGGCATTTTTTGTGCGCCTGTGAAACCTTTCGCGGGCCACAAAAAAAGGCACTTGCGTGGCCGTCCAGTGGACAACCCTGTTTAATGAAAACGAGACCGGCGCTCCAAACACCGCAACATCGGAAGGAAAGAGCCTGGCGGAGTGCCGGGCTATCGGCAGTCCGGCGGCGGATCGAAGGGGAGCTGAGGGCGATCGACAGCCCGTGGCTGACGGCAGGCGGGGGGAAGGGGAAGGGGGAGGGGGAGGGGGAGGGGTCGGAAGGGCCTGCCCGATTAATTGAGGGGAATGCTCTCAGCATCCCGGGGCCAAGCGCCGCCCGCTCGCCGCCGGAGCAGTCTTTGTCCCGGAGATTGGGTTCAGAGACTCGCGTAAATGAAGGACCCCATTGCCACCGCGACGGCGGGGAGGGGGGTAAGCTGAAGTCCTTTTGTTCTCAGATGCAGGGCACGGAAACAGAAACGTTCGATGCGATGGGACTGGCGGTTAACCGGATGAGGAGTTGCAGATTTCAACAAAACCAAGTGACTGTGTGCATATTGAAGAATTTGTTACAAAATTCTTGCCGGAAAGTAATTGAACTGGCTATATCGAACCGCGCGTTGGGAGGAGGAAAGCTGTGATCTTTTTGTCGTAAGTCGTAGGGAACGAAAACGGCCGATTTAATTAAACTAGTGGCTCTCCGAGTTACGAGCTGTCGATTTTGAAACAAAATTGTCACCGAGACCGTTTCCGCAGCCGTATTTGTTCTATAAAGTGAATGACACGAGAAATACAAATACGTCAACAAGTGTGATAATTTCGTGCCGGGCAACGCGTATTTTTAGTTAAGCTGGATGACATTACATGTGTAGAAATGTTAAGTTTTCGCACTATTTCTGTGTAGTTCTGCCTGTATAATTATTCCTTCACGGAAGATCTTCAAGCGAATATATTTTATGTATAATTAAATGCTATGGTATTATATGAGTAGAATTGCTGTTAAACTTATTTTCAGTGAATTATCACACTCTCGATTTATAAAAATCTGTTAGAATTAAAAACATCGTTATTGACGGCCCATGGCTCACGTTTAGCTGGCATTTTGATAAATTGAAATTAATTTGAATTTGATTACCACCAGGTGATTAAAATATATAGACTTTCTTATAGATTATCACAAAAAAATAATTACGTTAAGTAAATAATGGAGTATTATCTCCAAATCAAGCTATCTCAGTTTTTAGAAAATGAAGTAAATCATACACGAATGCAAAAATTAAAAAATAAGGAACCATAAAGAATTTCTTGATAGATTGAATATTCTGTAGAAAACTAAGATATATAAAAACTTAAAAGATCGAGAAGCGAGAAAACTTTAAATTATTTGTTGAAGGAACTGAAGATATCCAGATAGTTCTCACAGTGCCAACATTTTTAGATATTTACAGGCATTACAGAGTAATTGCGCCACCTGTATCATAACCACATCTCATTGCTCTATTACGCCAAAAAATATGATGATTTTAAAACGGAATTTGGGTCAAAAGTGATGTGCCATGATTAGGAAATCAAGCGACCTTTAGTTAATAATAGTTACACATAAGAAATGAAACAATTTGCAATTAAAGTCGGTTTAGAATCTCCAGGTAATATTCTTCAATAAATGCTTCATACTTTATCTCTCATACACCTCTTCATTCTCATATAATTATCGCTATAATTTACTCATCAATTCCTCACTCAAGGATCTCAATGACCTATGTAGTTCAAAAGACCATAAATCCAACAAAAATAAATAAAACAACTTTTAATGTTGACGGTTCATAGTTTGTTCCGTATCCGTAAACCTGGCGCATCTATCTCCTTTACATGCATTGTGACCTCTGTTTTTCCGCAAAGCAATCAGGACTGCAATTCTACTCCCCGCGTTATCGACTTTTTTTGCGGAAGAGTTTTTCTGGTCTTCGTTGGCTCCCATGCCGCGTTGTCTCCAACGAAAATCAAACATTGAAATAAAAGCAATCAGTAAATCACCGGAACACAAAGAGTCCAAGGGGATCTAGTTAATTATTTTTTAAGGTATAGAATAGTAAAACAATACTCACAAAAAAGAGAAAACTTGTTTCTGATCTCGAAACTTGAATGAAATGCCTCTGAAATATGCGGATATTAGAAATTGTTTTGATTGCAAGGACATGTTACAATATCCGAAAGGCATGTAACGTAATTACTAGTAGCAAAATAACGCTTCATTTAAAATTTTAAAATGTGCTTAAATTTGAAGAGTACATTATATTCTTCATCCTGCAAATAATTTAGTTTATTGGTTGCATTAACGAGATGATAAATGCAATGTAGCTTTTTCTCACAAAGGTTTTGCAAGTGACTATGGAATGACCCGGCGAAAATTATATGGAAATAGAAACATCTGGACATAAAGTAAATATAATAATACGAAGTACAATATTCAAGATTACGAGGCATCAGTCACTGTGAAACTTGAGTTTCAGAAAAGGCATCGTACATAAATGTCTGGGAAGCCTGACTGTCTAGAGAAATTCAATTACAAATCTACAAGAAAACTATGATATCCGCGATACATAAAAAAGATAACAAAAACACAGAATAAATGGAGAAGAAACTAAAAAAATTATGTTACGAGGAAGGTTGTAGGACCAACTTAGAATACTGAAGTTTAAAGAGTAAGGAAAAATGTGGAAATGCAGAAACACTTCCAAGAAGCGGATGTGATTGCTCCCAGAGACCGAAGAAAAATCGCTTACAGAATCAGAAGGGCAGAAGGAATGTGCTGTGTTTGATATCTATTGTGATTAATCGGACATCAAAATTGTGCAACATATATTGTCAATCGTAGCATAATAAAAGATAACATAATTTTATTTTTATGTCTTTCCTTTTGCTCTTTACAAGCGAATTGATGATCTGTCTCTCAAGAAAACAACCTTATCTCAATACGACTAGACAATATCTGTAGTTAAGGCTTCGAAAGAATAAAAGGGAAATATTTTCAGACTGGATTTCACTAACAAAACTGTTTCCTTTTGTTGCAAACGCATCATCTTGACATGTTAGGGAATTTATTATTATTTTTTGCCAGAGAAGTCTCGGAAATACACAACATTGAAATGGGATGCAAATAATGTTTCGAGATTTGTGAAAACATCTGAGAATGAAGTGCAGTCATGAAATAAAAAGAATCCATAAATTGGAAGAAAACAACACCGCATCACATTATTGAATTCTTACTCTATTGAAACCAATTTTTGGGACTTCGCGTACTCTGTGACGGTAAACAAAAGACAGTTTTGACATATTCTCTTTGAACATTTTTGGGAATTAATTTGCATGCATTCTTAGTCCATTGAGCAAGCAATTTGATTGAACACGTTCTATTCATTAGTGTAATAGATCAAAACAGGGAAGATTTCCTATTCTTTAATCCAGATTAAAATGAAAGCTGGTGCTCACTCTTCTATACACAAACTTTCCCAGAAAAAATGTTACAAACTCCTTACATGTAGAGGACTCTAAAAAGAACCATTTTGCCAATAAAAATTTAATGAGAAAATTCAAATCACGGAATCATATGATTACGTACTTTGCGGGATTTCCCGAAGTTACTATTAATAATGTCAATGTTTTTAATTACTGTTAAAAGGTACAGTGTTTCATAATTACCAAAGTGGAGATAGTTCGTATACGTCTAATTACAGTCCAATTAGCAAAGTCGATAGACTGTAATATGTTAGAATATCAAATAGCTGACAATTTTTATCTTGTCTGGAACGATAATAACCTTCTAGTTGAAATAAACATGACTGTAGTATTCTCGTCAGCTAGAAATAGTGGGCTTAGTTAGGTAAGTAATAAAGAATATAGATAGGTAGATAGATAGATTTATTTAAAATGCAAATGAGTATAACTCGGTGGCAGCTAATTACAAAAACATAAAAATACACAGTCATTAAATATTAAATTACATTAAGAGAGAAAAGAAAAGAAAAAGAAAGGAAGAAAGAAAAAAAACTTCTATAGTCTAACTCCGCACTGAATGTTTATACAATCAGAATCACACTGCACTTCACTTCACTTCACTTCACTTCACTTCACTTCACTTCACTTCACTTCACTAAGACCTGAAAACATTTCCTTCTTTATTTCTCTGCTATACACTGCACGACATCTCACTTCACAATAGAACACTTATGCATCGCTATATAACCCAGTATTCCCCCTCATTTACTTAACCCTTTCACTGTTAACGACGCACCGGTGCGTCAGACTTCGCCGTGCCACCACTGCTAACGACGCACCGGTGCGTCGCGCTGCTCTTTCGGGTTCGGGCTCTTTCAGGTGTTGTGGAAGGCATGGAATACTTTCAACTTCGTCAGTGCCAGTAAGCCTGGATCTAAAAGAATGACGGAAAGTAAATATGCACCTTAGTAAATACATAATAACTAACAACAACCGAGAGCGCGCGCGAGAGAAGACCGCACGAAAAAGTATTCAGCACTGCGGAGCGGCCAGCGCGCCTAATGCGTAGCAGTGAAAGGGTTAATAATACCCTAAATTAATTTCCTAAACTGTTGAACGCTTTGAGGAAAGGGTTCAAAGGTTTTTGCAGGCAATCTATTCCATTCCGTAATCGTTCGATTTGTAAAAGAAAATTTCCCGACATCCGTTCTCTGCTGTCTTAAATTTATTTTGTGCCTGTGATCCACTCTACTTATGTATGTAGGAATACATAGCCGCCGATTAATTTCTTTCCAAGCTGGATGACCATTATAAGCTTTATACAAGGCGCAGAGTCTTGCTACTGATCGCCTGTTTTTTAGTGAATCCCACCCTGCCATTTTCTTGTCCCTGAAAGTAAATTTAGCTGCACTATGCTGAATCCTTTCCAAGTGTTTACACTGCATAATTTTGTGCGGATCCCAACAAATTGTTCCATATTCCATTATCGGACAAACAAGAGATAAATAAGCAATTTCCCTCACGTTTGCGGTACTCTTTTTTAGGATGCGCATTACAAAGTGAAGAGATCTCCAGGCTTTCCCTGTTCGTAAGTCAGGGTAAGTAGCCTGTACGTAAGTCATTCATTAGTTTAAAAAATTTGACTATAAATTTTCCTTTTACAGATTTTTGAAATAGTAGTTATAATAATTTCCGGGATTGGCCTTCTTGCCTTAATGTTCTCTTATCTTCAAAGTTCCGTGAAACAAAACTCATCAATAAATCACAAATCACACCAGTGTGACGGTCTACGTCGGTGCCTTCAGTAGAAAGATTCATGTTCGTTTTCTTTCTGCCGAAACACTAGCGGTCGCAATCTTACTGATTACGTACTCTACACTGGGATTTTTCCATAGCTGATTCTCAAGGCTCGTCTTCACGATGGAATGTACTAACATGGCCTTTCGCGGCTCGCTCGGTCCTATCGCGAGATGTCTCATGATTGCGACCGTATCAAACACTGCTTGATCTTGCGACATTCAGCGGCATGACCTATAAGACGCGAAATGCCGTGATACATTCCATCATAAAGACGGGCCTTAAGAGACAGCTATGGAAAAATCGCGGTATAGGGTATAGCTCACATGGTAGTTTCACTTACAACATAAACAGTAACATACTATACTTATATTTACGCACTTCAAAACATATAAACCTATACTCAATTTCCATTAAAAGCCAAGATTTTCCGTTTGAAACACTGCTTTCTTTCAAGCTAGGTCCCGCAACTCAGCCGGTTGCAGGCCCCACGAAACGCACCGAGCACACTCGATTGCATCCGAGCTTCCTGACACCCCGCGCTCCTCGCACGCTGCGATGCTTAGCAAGCGCGGGCATTTCATAACTGCTGTGTAAAACGATACAGCACTTTTGATAATTTAGAATATTTATGTTATAAATAAAGTAAGATTTATTTTATATTACAAATAAAGTGTTTTTAAGTTAGAAAGTTCGCATTGAGTACCTTGCGTCACTGGCTACAAACCAATTCGCAAGATATCGCGAATTCAGTCGGTCAAGTATAAAGGCTTGATGTAGTCGTTGTAGAATGTTCCAAAGCTTTACATTTAGTTCCTACTCCGATAACTACTTAGGTCATTAGTCCCGTAACCGAGCATGTTACTAGGCGGTATGTGATGGTGTTCCCTGCTGAAACACGCGATTTTCCGCAGACCAAAGCGTTTTCTCGCGGGGTTTTGCCTGAATCACGGTGCCTGAATTTTTTGAAATAAATATTCTTAAAAACTTCCAGAAAGGTTTTTATGTGAATAATATTCATTAATAAATAATTTTATTGACTCTTTGAATTGAAAAATAAATTTAATGGAACAATAAGAAACAAAACATAATTTTTAAATGGGAAATAAAAAAGGTAATTTCCACTTTGTAAGCTATTTGTTAATTTATATTTGTATTTGAACAAGGATTTATTTTAACATAAGGGATTTTTAGTTACTTTTTCTCTCAAAGAATGCCCAATACAATATTGTGCAAGGTCCACAGTATCTAAAACCCCTATGGGCAAATGTAATTGAAATTCTATGAGGAATGATAAATTCAGCCATAGTTAGTATTCGTATTTTAATAAAATCACTTTTCTCTACAGCAAAATCTTTTGGTTTTAATATTGCACTCCCTGCACAGTAGTAATGCATTTTGAACGGGTCTCGTATCTTATTTCCAAAACATTTAAATCTCTTCAAGACCAACTATTACAAAAACTATGTCACGTGGAAATCTCTTTTGAAGATTTTATCTCCAACGATATAATTTTATTATTGAAGGTCTAAATGATACAGATGTGAGACATATCAAGCAGTAATTTCATTCCAGCTTTAGCTTGATACTTTACACATTCTGCACCTAAAACTTAAATCAATAAATACCATTAATATTGCATAAAATTATAGTGAAAACTTTGCACCCAGCAAATAACTTTTACTCATTACTTAATCCTACTGCTGAAAATAACATTGCCAATATTGCAACCAATCAAAAAATATTAAAACACAACATTTGATCCTGCAGTTCCTTTACCAAAGCAAAAATAAAATAGGGGAATATCAGAAAAAAATACAAAGGATTGGGATGAGGATAAAGGAGCAGGAGGCAATGATTAGGATTTCTGTTAACTAACACTATAATGCTATGTAATGTTGGAGAGAACAAAACTACCGATCTTTTTATTGAGCAATCTAATAATCTAAGGTTTATCCTATCATTGGCACGGGTAATAAAAGAAAAAAATCAGAGAGAAACAAGCATTGAAATTTTCTGAAAGCTTTTTATTATGTCACTGTGTGACATTGGGAGGTATTATTTACTTTTTCTACTCCCGTTGTATAATGCTGTCATTGGTTGGCTGCAACCAGTTGCATAATGATAGCCATTTCGATACACATTTCATTATGATACAGGTTCTTGACCAATAACTGAGACGCTTACAAACCAAGTATTGGCACTTCATTCATCATTAAGAATAGGTGCAGTAAATGTTTCATTCGAGTGTGTACATTAAAATTGCATTTAATATTATATTATGCTTCTCAGTTTTAATTTCTTTTATCAGTAGTAATTTTTACGTGACATTTTATTTAAAATAAATTGGATCGTAATTTCACTTTAATCCTATTTGACTAGCGCAGTGGTTGTTATTGCAGAGAACATTTGAGTGACGTTATGATCTGAACGCAACCCGTTTTGTGTTATTTGCTGCTGCCGTGTGGTTGTCCTTAAAAACCGGCCAATTCTTTAGTTTAAAATATTTAGTGAATGGTAGTTCTTTCTTGTGGTGTTGACGTTTCCAAGAAATGAGAGAAAATGTGAAAATGGTGACGTCGGAATATTATTGCCGCAACCTTTGTAATCGCTCGCAAGCGCTGTGGTAAAACAAAGCCAACTGCGGGTGTAGGGTAGAGAGGTGTCCGCTAGGTGGCCTTGGCTGAATCTCGCATGTCGACTGCCACGAAACGATTCAGTGGAGGTTTAACTTATAAAAGTTACCATAAGTCGTAGAAAAAGTACCGTATGAAACTCGATGTAATGGGTATTAATACACTCGTGTGAAGTTTACGATACTCGCTCGTACCTCGCTCGTATCGTAATATCACACTCGTGTATTAATACCCATCATTACATCATTTCATAATGTACTATTACTGACCAGAAGCAATCAAGGGATCCATTCCAGCATTTGCTCAAATTATCCTGGAAACTGGACAAAACCAGGAACGGAATGGCTGTTTGCAAATCAATTAGTTGAAATAAAACAATATAACGCCATAACACTGAAATAATAACAACATATACATATGAAAAATGAAAGAAGAAAAACAACACTAAACACACAGTTTTTTAAAATAACATTAATCAGTATTGCCAGCGATTGGACGTACACTCAACTCCTCTTCAGCAAGTTTTGCATCCAAATATCTAATTACATTGTTCAAAACACGGGTGATTTTAGTAACTCGTGGTTTGCCATTGACTTGAACACCAAGGCAAACTGCAACACCCTTCTTTCCATTTAACTTGTATTCATGGACAAGTTCATCAATTGTGATGCTATGGCCAGCCATCTTACCCAACATAAATTTGGAGAGCCCCATACTGCTCATGCACAATAATTGCCCCAAATTCTCTTTCCTGCGCTTATTAATAATCAGTCTTCTGAAAAATGCCTGAACTGTCGTTTCATTATTTTGAAAGGATACATCCTCCACCTGGAAGTGATGGAGTAATCCCTCCAAAATAATGCAATCAGTTAAAGCGCAGTGCGCACCACTAATAATAGGTGTCCATTCAGGACCGGTTAGGTAATTTCTGGCAAGCAAATCTTGTTTTCTTGCATCGCCACTGAGTAGTGGCACAGTGTCACAAAAGCTATACACATTGGAGCAAAATTCTTGCACAAAATTTTGACCGCAGTGATTCAGACATTTCACAATGAGGGGTGCATCAAATCTTACAATGTTGTGCCCCAGAAGCATGGTTTGAGAACCCAAGCTCTTCAAAAAAGTAAGGAAGGCTTGAGCAACATCTTCAGTGCGTGATGTCTCAAGCCTTTGATGGTGCCGGTACAACGCACCATTGTCCACACGAAGTCCGGTAATAGCAGTAGCTCGAGGATCAATGGGTTGCCTTGGAATCATGTACTGATTGAAGGTTACGTCCTCACATTTTGCAGCAATTTGTATAATTTCAGATTTGGATCCAAGACTAGTTGTCTTTGTGTCTATCACAACAAACCTGTACAATTCATCCAAGGATTTGTTATCAGGCACCCAGTCTGTATTTGTAGTAACAGCCACTGATCTCTGCATTGTGGATGCCATCTCAGATACATATGTGTACCCTTCCTTCCTTTTCAGCCCCGCTGTCTTGCAGGACTTCTGCGACTTGAGAAAAAGGCGTCTACCTTTAAATTTTCGTGAATTCTGAACCTTCACCTTCTCCTCACGCAGTTCTTGCTGCCTTTCTCTATATTTACGTGTGACCCCTCCAGGAGACGGTCCAACAGCCTATTAATTTGGACAATGTGGCTTGATCCCAGATTTTTTGTACTGACAGCACAACTCACACTGACATGGGCATAAGAATGAGCATAATGGATTCTTTTGCTGGCCTTTACTGCACACATGCTATTGAAAGATTCATTTGGTTGCTACGATGCACCAGGTGCTATCTGAGCTGCCTTTGCAACCTGCGTTGCTAGCAGAACATCGAAGTCAGCACGCCATGCTGCACAATGGAAAGGTTTGCCTCCTGGAAGGGCCTTGAAAACATAGGATAATTCTTGGCTTTACACCACTCATCACACATACCATGCTCTCCAAAAGTGTGAGCTGAAATATTTTGAAGAGCTCTCTTGATATTTTCAATATTGTCCTTATTCTGGGCTACTGCATATGAAAAGCACATTTTCAAGAATTTGATGGCTGAGGAATGTATGCTTTTTGGCAGCCAAATACAGCTTGTTGCTGAAATTTTTGGCGTTATGGTTGGTATCAACCCATTTTTCCACAAGATGTGGAGTTTCCTTCTGCACCGCAGCAATGGTCGAAGAGTCTTCATTTTCTATTAAAACTCCAACTCTAACGTCAGATTCTTTAAAAGTAGGATTTTTTGCAATTAGGTTAACTGCGCAGTTGGGTTCCATGGCTTTGGAACTTCACTCTAGTTCTTCCTGCAGAAGTGGTCACTCTGTGGGTGCCCCCGGCTACACAGGGCACATCGTGTGTTTTGTGTGTCAAAGGCAATAATTTTTTTCGTTTGAAAACGAATTACTGATCCTTGTCCTGAAACACAAAAGATGCAAAATCAGTGAATATTATATCATAATATAATTTATGATAATTTCATAAATTAAACAAGCTACTTTAATAATATGTTAATAATAAGGTTTTGTGTAAAGAAATGTTACCATTGGGACTGTTATGACAGCGACCATTTCCGCGTTTGCACCAACCAAAATCATACGTGGCAATAATCTCAACATCTGAAGTATTACATTCATCGGACACATCAACAGATGTACTACTTCGTACGGGTGTCATATCCCGAGCCAGTTGCAAGAAAGCAGTGCGACGTTGGATCGCATTCCGTTTCTTCACCTCAGAGAGAAAATGACCAAAAACAACTCACGAACCACAACCACATTCAGTGCCTTCTCTATTGCTGAATTTCTTCTCGTGACAAGGACATCTTTCAGATTTCCTGAATCTTCTATCCTGACTGTCGCGGAGAGCCCTGCAGAAGCAAATACTCCTGGAGAGCTTGCGCGGTGGGGGTTGGCGGTGGGATCGGCGCCCGCGGCCGTTTCACCCGCTCCGCTGCGGCGCCAACCGCCCGTGCACAGAAAGCGCAGTAACGTTGCGCACAAGCGGCGCGGTGCGGCGCGGCGCGAGGACGTGCTAACGCGTCAGGGGATCTGCTCCCGCGGCGGCGGAGGGGCGCCATTTGGACAAGCAGGACGAGGAGGGCGGGTGGAGAGAGAGGCAGGGGTGGAAAGAGGACAGAGGGTGAGAGGAGAATGAAGACGACGCACAGAGAAGTAAAGTCGGGGTGGCGGACCCAGCAGAGACGGACGTGCAAGCGACCCAGGGGGAGGGCGGGGAGGCGTGGAGGGGAGGAGGCGGGGACGGGAGGTGTGGATGCGGTTTTGTGGGGGATGCTTGGTAAAAGGGAGGTGGATTTGCGGGAGAGGAAAGAATGCAGGGGAGGTGGGAAGGCAAGGCGTTGGAGAGGTGAGGCGGATAGGTGAGGAGGCGGAGAGGTAAGAAGGCGGAGCGGTGAGGAGGCGGAGAGGTGAGGAGGCGGAGGGGTGAGGAGGCGGAGAGGTAAGAAGGCGGAGAGGTGAGGAGGCGGAGAGGTGAGGAGGCGGAGCGGTGAGGAGGCGGAGAGGTGAGGAGGCGGAGGGGTGAGGAGGCGGAGCGGTGAGGAGGCAGAGAGGTGAGGAGGCGGAGCGGTGATGTGGGAAGGTGTGGAGGAGGAGTGAAAAGGAGGCGAGAAGATGTGTGGCAGGAAGATCTAAAAGTGTGGAGATTAGAAGGTGTGGAGGCGGGAAGGTGTGTACGAAGTAAGGTGTATTGGCAGAAAAGTGTGAAGGCGGGGATTAGGAATCGGAGAGGGGAGGAGACGAGATGAGAAAGAGGGAGGTGAGGAGGCAGAAAGGAGACACGAGGTGAGGTGATGAGAAGCAGCCCTTGGGTGCAGGGGACTCAGGGGAGAGCGGATGATGCGGGGGCGGGGAGGAGGAAGGGAATTGAGGAGATGGGGGAAGGCGAAGGCAGAAAGATAGGGGAGGGAGATTGAAAGGTGAGGGAGGTGGAAAGGCGGGGGTGGTTGGAAAGCAGAGAGGCGGACGTGGTGAGGAGCAGCCCAGCGCCATATTTTGGCGGGGGCAGCGAGAACAACGGGGACAGCGTCGTGATAGTTGGGGCTGTGAATGAGGCGAGGGTGAGAACGGCAGTACTGGCGGCGGCAGAACGGCCTTGAGACAAAAGACCTCAAAGATCTCTGTGAGTCGTAGAAAAGGAAGAAATAAAGAGCTCAGTGGCGAGGATTAAGAAGACGTTGGGGGAATTTTGGGTAATCGATATGTCTATTGTCGCGGCAATTTCATGGAGAGAGATTTAACAGTAGAATAAAAAAAAATATAATAATGCTTAAAAATATGTTTAAAAATAGGGATTTGGTGATCTGCTCTGCTTATTAATACGTGT
Source organism: Acheta domesticus (assembly GCA_031308135.1). Lineage (NCBI taxonomy): Eukaryota > Metazoa > Arthropoda > Insecta > Orthoptera > Gryllidae > Acheta > Acheta domesticus. The sequence continues at coordinate 29,088,863 of JAHLJT010009419.1, read as the reverse complement.
TTTTCATAAAACATTTAATTTAAAAATTATTTACTATATAAAACAATTATAATAATTTTACTTTCTTTTACTACCTCTACTATTTTTCGTAGTTTTCGTAGTTTCTCCAGTGCTTCATTTTTCAATGTTCAAAAAAGTGAGTGGTTCGTTCCATTTCAATACAATGCACGAGTAATTTTAATGTTCTATCGATGCGTGTGAACATTCTGTAATTTAAAATGAAATAATTCAATCATCACCTTCGTAAATTACAACCGGCAAATCCGGACCGTAAATTCACGTCACGGGACAGGTATTATTTCGGAGTTCTGTATACCGTTCTGTCCTGTATGTGTTTTTACCGTTTTGTCCTGACCTGTGGCGCTACAGCCTGCTCTGGGCCTTGGATCCAGTTTTACCGTTCTAGATAACAATAAATCTGGCAAAATCTCGGAGATTTGTTAATCATTGAAGTAGCTATCCCCAAACCATCGTGCTTCTGGCACTTTGATATCATTAGATGCGGCTGTTGTATGAATTGTAGAAACCAACAGCATTGTGTTTTTTCGGTACAAACTACGTATGTTCATGATCTTCAACATTTAAATATTAAAAAAAAATGAATGTGATTCGATTTACAAAAGAAATAAAGAGCAGTGCATATGAGGGAATTTGTAATTGGTTGCTTAGTCACAATCATATTCTTCAGTTTTTATACGATATGAAATCCTGAAATACGTGTTTTAGATGCACACAAATTGAGATTCTCTGCATATTAATGACACGGATAGAGAAAAAAGACCCGAGTTAGCTGTGGATTGTGTAGAAATAATTCCACAATAATCCCTGCTGCGCTGTGGCAAATGGGTGAGAGAAGAACGTGGCAAAAATTCGTGAAGAAGTTTGAAGCATAAACATTACGAAGTTGTTATTTTTTTAGTTCAAAAATTCTACCCTTAAAAATGTCCACTTTAAAGTAACAACGCTGTCTTAAATAGATTGACTTGACGTATTACATAGAAGTCCCGAATGTTTAAACTAGTGGTGTAAAAATAGCACGTATTTTCTCGCCCATATTTTCACGCAAAATTACGCGACAAGTACTCAAATCATCATCGCATATATACATTAAGTAATAAATAGCTTGGTTGTTTGAACACGTACTAAACTTCACTCATTAGAATCATATTAGGCAGGATAAGTCTTTTGTTGACGTATGAGTTCTATAAAGTGGTCGTGTGTTAAAAAGGATATCTGGGTAACTCCGATGGCTAGAATTTTGCGCAGCAAGGCCGTAACGAGAGAGAGAGATATCGGAGCATTTGATAAGGTGCCACGAGTGAGCATGATATATCAGAGAGGAGGCGAGATGAGATCGAATAGTGGTGGATCAAAACGGGACGCGTCCGTGCCAGAGGGTGAGAGGCGCAAGGCACGTAAACTTGTGACGGAATGCAGCAGCGAGAAGATGAGTGGGAAAGACGTAGACCCAATTGGAAACTGTGTGGAAAGCGAGAAGAAGCTGAGAGAGAAAAGGCAGCTCGCGGAGTCAATAGTGCGGGTCGGGTGGAACGCACCAAGCAATACAGCGTGCACAGAAACCGGGAAGGACTAGGTGCCAAAAGACCAGAGAGGGAAAAGGACAGAGAGGGAAAAGGACAGAGAGGGAAAAGGACAGAGAGGGAAAAGGACAGAGAGGGAAAAGGACAGAGAGGGAAAAGGACAGAGAGGGAAAAGGACAGAGAGGGAAAAGGACAGAGAGGGAAAAGGACAGAGAGGGAAAAGGACAGAGAGGGAAAAGGACAGAGAGGGAAAGGACAGAGAGGGAAAAGGACAGAGAGGGAAAAGGACAGAGAGGGAAAAGGACAGAGAGGGAAAAGGACAGAGAGGGAAAAGGATAGAGAGAGAAAAGGAAAGAAAGAGAAAAGGTCAGTGAGAGAAAATAACAGAGAGGGAAAAGAACAGAGAGAAATGGAAGAGAGGGAAAAGGAAGAGAGGGAAAAGGGCAGAAAGGGAAAGGACGTAAAGGGAAAGCACAAAGAGGAAGAGCAAAGAAGGAAGAAGAGGGAGGGAAGAAAATGAAAGAACGACAAGGCAAAACTGAGCAAAGACGGATGATGCCAGAACAATGAGGCGGAGGAGGTCCGGAAGCGGAGGGAGGCGTTGGGAAGAGCGAAACTGAGTGGGGCGTGGCGGGGCGTGGCGGGGTGCGCCGGGCGCTGACGCTGATAGCCCGGAGGGAACGAGATGCACTCTGCGCCGCTTAGCGGCCAACGAGGCGGCGCGCTCCACCGCCCCGGTGCCATTTCACCCTGCCCCCGCCCCGCCCCCGCCCCCGCCCCCACCCCGCCCTACGCTCACTTCCTCGCTTCCATTCGCTCTCGCGCAGCCCATGTGGAATTTGAGGTCGACAAAACGGCTCCGCGACAGCCATTCTCAGAGTCCTCCCATTTGCTCTTGTAGCAGGGCCATAATCATCATAATTCAACAATCATCATGATCATCATCGTCGTCAATAACTCATCATTACCTGTAAAAATGAGGGGCATTTTACTTTCGGTGAAATGTAAATTTATGTGATTTCTTGTTTTTCTTTAAGTACGTCAGACTAGTGGAATTGTATAAAATATGAGAAAAAAATGCAGTAAAGGACAACTTGTTTCACGATGAAATGTTTTAAAAACTAAAAATAACATTTTCTGAAAAAGTTTTTTAAATATATAAATGCGGACGATAACGGGTTTTTCGTCGAATAACTACTTTTAATCATCTATATTTTTTACAAAAACCATGCAATGAAGTAAGTAGATCTAGAATGACACATCTTTGGCCTCTTTCTCTATAAAAATAATTTATTTCCTAAAATTTCCTTTTAATATTTGGTTTTAACTGTTGGTATATTTACTGAATAAAAATATGAAAAATGTTACAAAATAAAGTTACAAAATGTTACATGTTGCGTTATAATAAACATTAAAAGGGGAAGATCGAAAATATTACATTTTCAATGTAACAAGAGAACTGGTGCTCCGTGGAGTTCGTTTCATAGTAATAGTCCCTTGTGAATTTACTGTACGGATTTGCCAACTACAATTTACGGAGTTGATTATTTAATTATTTCGTTTTAAATTACAGAGTGTACCCAAGCATCGAAAGAATATAGGTATCGAAGGGGTTCTTTACCGCAAGAATTTTGCATCAAGACATAAACACTTTTAATATTAGAATCAGGTTGATAATAGTTGCATTATGTCAACGTGGTTGAACTAAAATTTGCAGTTTTGTATTTTAGCCATATGTGATTTCTTTCTTTTAGATTTTGCTCCCTTTTGTGGTCCAACATCCTTTGAGAGTCGACGTTCTATGATGTGACGTTAGATCAAATTAACGTGGGTCGCAATCATCTCCTAATAGAGAGAGAAGATTTCACGGAAAGCAAAGTGCAATTGTATTTATGTATACAATTCCCTGGTTTATTAAATGAGGACCCGAGGAAATGCAATAATATATATCTGGAAATACATTAGGAAGATATTGTAGTACCTGGAAAACAAGTTGGATAGATAGCGTATTCCTACCTATTTGGATAGCTATGTTGTTAATACAAGCCCAAAAATGAAGACCTCATTGAAAAAATGTATCGTCTATAGAGAAAACCAAGTGGTAGCTTACTGTAATTTTGAATATACAAAATATGTCTAATACATTTTTGTTTATACTTGTGTTTTCGAAACATTCGCAGATATTGTTTGTGTGATATGTTTATTTCATTCGTAGACATTGAGATATACCAAGGGAAATGTTGATTAAAATGTAATTAATAATAGCTCATTTCGAAACATTGGTACCGGAAATGAGAAAATGGGAGTAGTATGTTATATTTACAAAGAGGACGTAAGGCAGCCATATTAGACATTGAATTAGATGCAATTTTTACTACGTACTACTAATATTAGGACTTAGCAATGTCCGAGGTCGGAATAAACAGTGAATATATTATTTTGTTTTAGAACCCTTTCCGTCTTTTTTTCAGTGACCTCATTCCCACCACTTTTCATTAAAGTATTTAATAAAATATCTTTAAGCCATTTCTTGTTTTTTTCTTAAGACATTTCTTAAGACATTTAATTTAATAATTTAATAAGACATTTTTGCGTAATTTTGAGTAAATTCGAATTTTATTAATTTCCAATTGCCCGATACCTGACCAGCTTTTACTTCCCCGGGTCTGGCCATCAGTCACCTGAAATGTTTTAATTGCGTGTTTGAATCACCAATAACTTTATGCTTTACATTAAGTAGTGCATTAATTAAACAATAGGTATTATTGAATTAATATAAATGTATTACTGTATTAATGCTAGTGCATTACTGCATTAATGTAAATAAATTACTGTATTAATATAAATTTACTGCTATATTAACGTAAATATATTCCTGTTTTAATGTAAATATATTGCTGTTTCTTTGAACTAACAATTGAAAAAATGCAAATAAACCAATTTCTTGCTTTCGTACGCTGCTAAAATGTACTCGTACGCTACTAAAATGTGTTTCGTAAACTCTAAAATGCGCAATTTATCCATTTTTTTAAATCTCAGAATAAATATTTTGGCATGAAAATGAAATTTTGAGATTTCGACTTACAAATTTTAACCAAAAAATATGAAACAGCTTGACCTCTATAATTTAATTCGAATATTACAAATTCACTGTTCTAAATTAATAATGCAGACAGTTTTACACAACCGCCTCGAGTTTACTCATTAAAAATGAGAAATTAAAAAAATGGAAGAAAGAAGCGTCAAAATTCATGTTCAAAATCAGTTTCTTGATCTTCTTTCCCCCTTCCTCCCCTTCTGTCTATTCTCATCCTGTTATTTTCATATTCAACTTTTCTTTTTTAATTCATATCTATTTAAGTCATTCTTTTTATAACACCTCTAAACGAGAGATTCTTTATTCAATATTAAAAAGAAAATTTAATACTGGATGTACCGTATGACGATTTTAATGACAAGTCCCAATAAAAAGCAAGTGGCTATTAAAAAACTACCCAATAAAACTATTAGTGGGTAAGAACAAAATAGATAGGAAGAAGGAACAAAAAACAGCTACTGTAAAAAAAGTGAGCTGCACATTCAACTAGAGAGTAAATGATTTGCCTTCCTATCTCTATGGAGTGTAAATGTACCTTCCTCACAGGTCTTGAATAACCGAGTATTAAGCAGAATTCTTGAAGCGTCTCTTTGCATTGCTTTGAGAATGAAGCGACAGCATTTCTAAACATGTCAGTTCATTGTCCTGTATGACAATGCCTGTCACAAGACTGCTTGTGAGAGAAAATTAATGGACGCAGAAGGTACTTCAGCTTGATCCTGTTCCTCTGATGTATTCTTACACGACATCAATCTGTTTATTAATTTGAACAGCGATGCCACTTGCGTCACAGATCTAACACTGGTCATAAAACACGCTACTGCTGTTACACATTCCAACCAACCGTCAGGTAAATCTCAATTGTGTAGTAAATAATACAGTGTTGAAATAGTGTAAATGTAAGATCATTTTGTTAATTCATTTTTTTAAATTCTGGCCCTCAAGAAAATGTGAGCAGATAATTTTTTTCCCCACACGTCATATACAGTTTTTACTGTTTTTTGACAAATAAATAAATAAATAAATAGTACTTAGATTTACGTGTTCCTCTCTTGTATTCTTCACATTTTCCTGAGATTAATTTCCTGTTAGATGAATGCTTACGAGTTAGGACAATTAAGCAATACAATGCCATTGTGAGGTCACATATCAAAGCACCGATATAAATACAAATGATTCCAAATAATCATTTTACACAATAAGTAGGTAGAGAAGATATAGTTATTTCAGTGTGAGGAGCTTCTAGACTTTTTCGAACAACGATCATTCCTAACACAACGTTTTGTTTTCACAATCGGAAAGTTGCCGCGTGCTCATTTCAGCATCAACACAATGGATTAACTGAATTCTTACGCCCCCAAAAACCGTCCGAAATTCCGAGATTACATCACCGTGCAAAAGGCTCGACGTGGCGCTAATGGCGTTGAAATGTCTGCCAACTTCTCGACACGCCGACACCTTCCGCTCCCTCGCTCGTCGCCGCCAGCGGAGCGGGAGGCGCCGCCTACGCTTCCCGCGAGGCGAGGCGACGAGCTGCCGCTTTCCGCTCGCGAGTTATCAGCCGCCGCCAGACGGCGCCCGCGGCGCGCAGCGGCTCCGCAACGTGACGACGGGGGTGGGGGGGGAGGCAGCGGTGTCGTGGGGGTGTAGGCCACGCTGGAGGAATAGGGCGGGTAGTAAGACAGGGTAGAGAGGGGGTTCGGGTGGAGTATGGGACAGAAAGAAAGTGGAGGGGGCCGTGAGCATGGTGAGAGTGGTTGAAAGATAACAGCAGGGCTAGGAGGAAGAGAAACACGGTGAAGTTCTGTAGAAGGGATTGGGGTGGAAAGCGTGTATAGAGAACGGGAGCAAAGAGGGAATTGGGGGGGGGGCGGGCGGAAACCGGAGACGTGAACAGAGGGCAAGTCCAAGAGCCGGGAGGGAGCGGGAACCGGGGACGGGAACCGAGGACGGGAACCGAGGACGGGAACCGAGGACGGGAACCGAGGACGGGAACCGAGGACGGGAACCGGGGACGGGAACCGGGGACGGGAACCGGGAGCGGAAACCGGGGTCGGGAACCGGGGGCGGGAACCGGGGGCGGGAACTGGGGGCGGGAACTGGGGGCGGAAACCAGGGGCGGGAACGGGTGCGAGAAACCGGGGACGGGAACCAGGGACGGGAACCAGGGACGGGAACCAGGGACGGGAACCGGGTGCGAGAAACCAGGGATGGAAACCAGAGACGGGAAACCGGGTGCGAGAAACCGGGGACGGAAACCGGGGGCGGTAACCGGGGGCGGGAACCGGGTGCGAGAAACCGGGGATGGAAACCAGAGACGGGAACCGGGTGCGAGAAACCGGGGACGGGAACCAGGGATGGGAATCGTGGGTGGGAACCGGGGCGGCAAACCGGAGGCGGGAACCGGGGGCGGGAACCGGCGACGGCAACAAGGAACGGAAACCGGAGGGAGAACCGGTGAGGGGTGGCAACGAGGGAGGGGCGGGAACCGGGAGGGTGGGAACCGCGAAGGCGGGAGGAAACCGGATGGCAGAAAGAGGGTGCGGGAATGAGAATAGGAACCGAGGTGGCAACCGAGGGCAGGAATAGGAGACGCCGGAAACAATGATCTTCACCCACGACACGAAGTGAGTAATGACACGAAGGGTTCTGCAGCATAGAATAGGAAGTAGGGCTGACGGGTGTATGAGAGGGAGCATTGGGGTAAGGACGGAGTTATCCCCAGACTCAGAGAAACGGGATGAAGCCGGAGGCTGGCGGAAGGTTAAGGCGGGAGGGGCGGTTGTGTTGACAGCAATTGCGGTTGTGCGAGCGGATGGGTCCGGGCGGTAGGAGGAGGCCAAGTGGGATGGAGGGGAGGACTAGTGTGAGTTTGTGGAAGGGTGGGAGAAGAGAGGGGTGTGAAGAGCTCTCGGGAGCAGAGGCGATTTTGGAATGAAGGCGCGGTTTCATCTCCTACACGTCACTGCTTCCGCTTCCGACCGCGTCACGCGTCACACGCCGACAGACGGCGCTGCTGCTGTCGAGATTATACCTCTGTAGTTGCCACGTGACTAACGTGTGGATTTGTTAAGAGTGGGAATGTTAAACTGATGTGCTGTTAATATTGCGATTTTGAAACTGATTGCCTAGTTTCTTTTTTTGTTTTGTCGATTTCAGGAAAGGTTGTAGGCAGATTGATGGAAGAAGAAGAAGAAAGGTTGGAGAAGAAATTGTAAAGCCTGCTCAGGATTTCTATTGAGAATATCTGTTACATTTCAAAACCAATTAACAAAAGGGCTTAAACAAGGGTGTTTTATTTCATCAATGCTTTTTTATAAATCTTGACGATGTTGCGAATAAAAACAACGCCTAGTACATTTTAATATTGAAGATTATTTGAATGAATTAACACTACAATGCCCAGAGGTGTCATTTTGACTCCTAGCGCTCTTTATCTCCTATAACTTCTTTGGTTTTGAAGATAGAATTTTGTGATTTCGTGACTTTTCATCAAATTTAGTTACTTATAGTACGTTAAAAAAATGAAACGTGTAGAAACCATATATCATACAAAATTATCGAACTTACCTAAAACGCCCGCAAGGCCTCATTTCGATTTCTTGGATACTGACGCGATCTTGTAGGTTGTGTTTCATGTATTTGAACATTGAAAATGATTAAATGTGTCTCCTAGTATTTCAGAGACCTTATTAAGAAATATACGAGCATTCTTTCCGCTTTGCATTGTTTTCAGGTCTTCTTCTTCAATACCTGTAAAGTCTGAATCACGAGTTATTTCGTCACGGTACAGCAAAAATATCATTTTTAAAATCAAATTATTGTCCCTTGAAAGAAAAGGATTGTTATCATATAAAGGTTAAATGTCAAAATATTTCTTATTATTATTTATATAAAGAGAATTTCTCCGAGTTTAGAAGAGATTTTTAGTGTACAGCAGGGCAATTTGGACTCCAGATGGTGATGATGTGGTCAGATATTCTTCGTTTTTATTCACTCTTGTTTCATGAATCATGATTTTCGAATTAAGAAGAGAAATTTGAGAAGAAATAAAGGATACTTTCACTAATTTTATCTGAAAAATATTTTTTTAATATGAATATGATATACAAACTGTAGACGTATTATGTTAGATGAAGAGAGTTGATTCAACGTCATTTTCCTTTCAAACTCGACGTATTTCCACAGTTTATGGTATTCAAACCGAATGAAAGCAGCAAAGAATTGTGATTTGTGGGGAATGATCACTAAAAAGGTTTGTGCAAATTTGTTTTTCATTCCATATAAACATTGGGGAAGTATTGAACACCGAAAGGTAACTCTTGAAATATGTAGCCGTGAACTACGCATCAGAATACACGGCAGATGTTGATAAAATGTCTGGATAATATTCTACCAAATGCGTTTTGAAAACTGTGGCGTGTACAAGGCATTGAAAGTTTGAATCGTAAAACTCAACGTACTTTGTTCTGTATGCATAATAGAGACAGTAATGTAGAAAATAAATACAACCCGAACAAGAACTAGTGCCTTTTAGAACATGTGATTAACTTTCTCTGATAACTCCGTCATAAAATGGTCATCAAGTTTCTATCGATGTGAAGCAAACACAAATTTATAACATATATGTCTGTTTATAATAAATATTATTATAAAAAATTAATATAAATTAAGTTGACATATTGCGAGACAGAATGGGAAGTGCAATGCAAAGGAAATCTGTTTCTGACACATGTGAAACTCGTATTACAGAAAATTAAAATTGTGTAATATTTTTCATTGTTATTGTTGAAAAAATATTATTAATATATGAAAGTTTATTTTTCAACATATTATTTTGTCTGTTTTCTTTCCCATTCCGTCCAAGATGTTTCTTTAACTTCCATTCTATGAAATTGAATTGGCAAGAATATTGTAAAATATATTTAAGTTGTGGTGTAATAATTCCATTATATACAAAATAATTATCTTTAATATTGATACACTAACGCAGATAACTCCGAGCTGCGTTCTAGGGGGCTTAAGAAATCTTTTATTTATTGACGATTAGGTTTTAGTGACTGCTCATAAAGAAATTCTGAAAAGAACTTTAGAAGAATTGTACTAGTATAAAACAAAGCTCTGCAATATGCATACATCTACAAGTAAAACCCAGTCCATGTCTTTTCGAAGTTCCATCCTCCCCGATGAAAACTCGTTTCAGAAGATAAGGTTATTTAACTAGTTAATACATTTAGATTTCTGGTATATGACCTTTCATACATAAGTAAACTTTATGTTCCAAAAAAATCGAGAGATACAATATTATACACAAAACCATTAAAATTATACTATGACGTAAACTTTTCTAAGTTACATTGATATTTTACAGAATTATGGCAGTTTTGTAGTCTATGTAGTTATTTATGAAACCTGGATAATGAATTTGTTAACTATAGCAGAGTACTATACGTAGCTCAGAAGATAGTTTGGTCCAAGTAATAAAAAGAACTTTCAACAAAAAATCGAATATAGAACTAAATGAAAATAACATGTAACAGGGATTTGTAACACTAATTTTATTCCTATGCAACGGATCTTCTACACATCTTCTAATAGTAAAATCAATCAACCGTAGGCCGAAAACAAGATGGATGACCAACAAGTTGCGACTAACGAACACCCTCACGATGAAGCTAAAGAAGAAGTGCTTTTGTCAGCAGATACAAATATCACATGATTTTTGTAGCACTTCAGTGGAAAGTAGAAATTAGAGTTGAATAATTTTATTAAAATGCCAAGATTGTTAAAATGGGTATGAATTATCACCAATTTAAAACCAGCGGTCTTTAAAATGGAAAGAAGTAAGTGAATTAAGAACTTCATGAAATTTGAAATATATATTCGAATTTCTGTAAATTAATACTTCCATTTTGTTATTTATAAGCATTAACATTTGCAAAGAGGGCAAAATAGTTTCTGGGCATTTTGAAATTTTTCAAGATTAATCCAAGATAAGACACATATTTTTAAACTTTCTCTTTCGTAACTTAGAGTGAGGTTTCCCAAATTATGAATTACATGCTTTCTTGTAAAACAAATGGCTGTTACTAAATGTTGAATATAACCAAATTTTTACAGAAAAAGTGTAAAAAGTTAATAAAAATAGGTTACTACTTCAAAAAAATTATACTTTTATGTATATCATTAATTCAATTGCTCTTTGCTTTCTTCAATACATTCAATTCTATCTGCATCTGATATCGTAAATGATGAAAATGTAATGAGATTCAATTGACATTCTTTATAATAAAAAGTGACAATATAATGTTATTAATTTGGAAATTATCAATAAAACTCTGCGATAGTAACAATTTTAAAATCACTTCGTTAACATTTATCATAAAACTTTTTATCATCAGTGACAAGAGATTTTTTCACTTGTTTGGCCATTCATTTCTCAAAAATAAAAATACATTTTCAATAGTCTTTTGCAGAAACGTTCTCGATAAGTTTAAAATGAAGAAAGATTCAATTTTAACTTGAAGTAGTACATCAAAAAGTAAGCTGTGCATTTCCAATTGACGTAGAACGTAATAAAAAATTACTGATCAGTGCAACATATCGCCATCAGGTAAAATTTAACGCGGAAACCGTTTATAAATTCACCTTTATTTGACTCAATTAATCCTCCATTGTATTTTATTGCCGAGATTTATCTCATTCATAACGTTCACTTGAGCCTCATAAATCATTGTTCACTGCGTGTCACTTCAACAACGACACCATTTAAATCGCTTTCGAAAGGTCATACCGATTATCGAAATGCACAGTCATAGAGAAATTTCCACTGTGTAAATTGTGTTCGTCTGCATTGCATTGAAGTGGTAGAAAATAATTCTAATATCTTATTACCAAATATTATGTATTATAAAAGTATAAATAATGGATAAAAACCTGTTCGATTTTCTTGGCAAAATAGTGTATTTATGCAAATTGAAATTTATCATTTAGTAAGTATTTTCCTAATGACAAAATCAATATCAAATATAAGGGTTGAGGCAGAAGTCATGACAGCTATTTTTTTCTAAAGGAAATGCAATGGGATCACACAATTTTATTTGGCACGTGAAAGAAATGCTGTACTAATGTGTAGTCACAACAACATATGGCTATGTGAGGGCCTCTACAAGCACAGAGAGCAATGTGAAAAGATAGCCGTTCTCCATGGAAGAAATGCCCGAGAATATCACAGAGAATTGGTGGAAGCTGTTGGAATGCCCTTCTAAGTAACGTTTTGGGAATACTGTGAACTCTTATAATCTAAAATGCTTTAGAACATGAAACCAGTAGTCATTTCAAATCCCTTAATAATTTTGGGAAAACATATTGGTATGTCGATAGATGCCCATACACATAGTTCATACCTTGTACTTTGATATGTACATTTCACATTTTTCACCTGTGCTAGTATTCTCACAAAAAATAGTTACTATGACTGATATCCCAAACCCTTATCCTCAATCAGATGTAATTCATTCACAGGTAGAATTTGATATTTTTAAACGGTACTTGAGTTTACAGAATGGTTCAGAATAAATATAACAAAGGACCATTAAGATCGAAGACGATCACGACGCGTGGTGCAAAATCTAATTTCACGAAGTCACGAAATATTTTTGACATATTGCCATAACTTCTATCTGGTGAGCAATGGTTGGTAGACGGTTTCCTCTCACAGCAGCTGCAACACCTCAATTCGGCGAATGCGGACGGTCGCACACGTACGCCTGTGAATGCAAACACAGCCCGTGTCACGGAACCCTCGGGGACTCCTGCGCAAACAAGGTGAGCGCTGGATGCGCCGACTGGCAGCGCTCTGAGTACTGTCTTGGAGCAGATGCGTCATTGCGGCTTCTGTGGTGTAACGGTTAGCGAATCGGATTGTTACATCCAAGTTCGCGGGCAAAAATATGATCGAAGTCGTGGATTTTTAATGGAGAAAAAACCTTCGTTCGCCTTCTTTCGGAGGAGAAGTAAAACCGGTTGTCCCATGTAGATTTGCTGCATGTAAAAACAATTCTCGAGAAAAATAGAAGCCTCTAGGTTCAATTGTAATTGCATGTTTTTTTGTCCAAGCAATACCTTTCGCGGGTTCGGTGGTATAACGTTTAGGGTATCGGACTGTTTTATACAAGTTTCGGGGCACAAATCTGATCAAAGCTGTGGATGTTTAAGAGAGAAAAAACCTTCCTACGCCTTCCTTCGGAGGGAAGTAAAGCTGGTTGTCCCGTGTGGTAGATTTACTGCATGTAAAAACGATTCTCGAGAAAAATAGAAGCCTCTAAGTTTAATCATAACTGCATGTTTCTTTTTTCCAGTAGTATCTTCTCTCGATGCTGGATGGAGTAATGAGCGTCGCAAAATGTGTATGGTCAGGTAGAAGATCAAGCCTGATACCCACAGGCACGCCGCGTAAAAAAAGATAATTGAATTGCCTACAGCCATTCCACGCCATTCAGTAAGTGTACCTCTCCCCCCCATATGTAGCCTTCCGCCATGGCTGTTCGAAACAGTTCAACGGAAAAAAACAAAGACACTGATAGAAAAATGCGTTATCGCAAGACTGGAGCGCAATTACGGCCTCATTAACATTGCAACCTCATCACAAGTCTGGTGGCCCTTTTTGCACCTTTCGACTACTGTTAAAGAATAGGCGAGTGGCAGAGAACAAGGGGCGACGATGCATTCCCGCCAAACGTCAGTACAAGATGACAAGAAGAGTGAGTTGCCTACCGAATAGGAACGCGATTACAGAAATATCACGTGGATCACTCCGTTTATGAGATTTTTCTGGTTACAAGTTTGTTGGCAATGAGTGACAATAGTCGTCCTCCTGCATGTTCATGATTTTTATGACATGTACTCTGAATGAATTGCATTTACATCGCCAACAATTTCTCACAACATCATTAAAGGAAACTCGAAAAACAATGTTTGCAGTTTAAAAAAAGCTGTAGAATCTCATTACGGTTTGTCAAAATATTCAGTGAACGATTCAAATTTTGAACGAATACATGTTCAAGCGATTCTTTCAGTTTCTCACAATACTGAAACGAGAGACACAGAGGTCAAAGAAACAACCAACGACAGTATTTCAGGAAGTAAGGATTTATTTTCATTTAACATCAAAATAAATTATACATGAAAACTATAGAATGAATAGATAATATTCATTGTAACCTCTGTGTAAAAGAAAGATTGTGTTCAGCACTGTTAATATACCAATCTTGTTACGTAAATCCTGGAGAAAGGAAACAGACTTAAGTGTAAACTCTTTACCTTATGTTTCTTTTCAGTTTCTATGGGGAAAGAATGTTTTTAGATATATATCGAAACAATTTCTTGTTTTTTGAAGCTCAACTTTACGTGGCACGGACTATACATACAAAGCAGATAGACCCGGGCAAAAGGCGGCGACGGCAGATTTGGAACGTCGCTAGCGCGCACCTGTCACATCTCTAAGGCGAGTTAGCACGGAAGAGCGGGGCAGGAAGGAGGAGTGTATCCCAAGGGTCTGAACGCTGACGGCGGAGCCGACATCACGTCTTGGTTGCAGCGCAGTCAGAGACGTTGAGAGACGCCAAAGTTGGCTGCAGGATCTACACGCTTGGGTAACGTAGATAGCAATTGTCATAGATGCATTGACTGTTCTTAGATGATTGCTTTCGTTGTTAATTACTCTACTTTTTGCACAACACATCTTTGACTACAAAAAAGAATGAAACCGATTAAAATTGCCAAAATATTATTTCAGGTCCCGTACAAAATATAGATAAACCACAAACTTCCGAATAATTCAAGGTTATTTTCTACTTATAATTGTATTCTTTATATTTTAGGAGACGCAGTGTTCCTGCTTCAATAGACAGACTAATTGCGTAAATGTAAATTTTGAACATTAGAGCAACACTTAACTGATAGTGAATAATAATTAAAACAACATGTATGCTCAATGATTTTGAAAAATATTTGTTCAGTTTTTAAATTTGTGACGAGTGTTGCCCGGACCTTTCTGTCTACCTCCGATGCGCATTGATGCGAATAGTATTAGTCGTGCCTCTTACTCTCCGCATACGAACCAATTTAATTTCTATATTGGCCTCCAGGAATCGAGGTGCATGTATTAGTCGAGAGCAATATTGGATTTGACCACGTTATTAACTAGCGAACATGGGATTTCATTACTCCGGAATTGTCGGAAGGTTCAATTTTGCGCAACCTCTGCCAACGATCTTTAAAATGGTACAAGATGGATATGATCCCCGTCAATATTCCGCTCCTTGAAGAACTAGCATCAACCTTTCAAACTCTGTAGTGAAATGTTTCAAAGAGTCACTCAAAGGCCACCAACATTTATTTTCAGAATCGCCCAAATAGTTTATTAGAAATCAATCACAAGACTAATAGGCATGTATAGGAGAATTAGTAAATAGAACTTTAATACGAGGTATATTTATTTACAAACTTCTTGACTCCATAAATGTATTACTATTACATTTATATAACAGTGAAATAATAATGATTAAAACATACCAATAGAATTTTGAGGGGTTCGCTTGAATAAAAGAATATGTTTCAGTTCACACACCTCTTATCCTTATTCTCTCATAATTGCCTTATTATTAAAAGAATTACAATCAAGAAGGAGTGTATTGAATTACATTTTTAAAAACATTTATTCCAATTATAAAACGAATGAGTAGCAAATAATCGCATGAAATTTAATGAAAATTCAGAATATGTAAAATAAAAAATCGTATATAGTAAACCTCTTATATGGTAAACTATTTTCTAACAAAATTACAAGAATAGAAAGCGCGTGAAGTCTTATTTAATATAGACAGTTAAAAAACTCGTTCAAATATAGAATAATAGATGCAAAATGAGCTTAGTAGCTTTTTGAGTACTGAGTTTTTTTTACACCAAATGTCAGTGATGCTTCTCCCACATACATCGCCAACGATGTTGAAAGGATCGTCCAAAGCCTCCCTCAATACACTGCATTTTCTATAGGTTTAAAATATGTGAAAATTATTGACCATCATTTTGCAGCTTTGAAAAACTAAAATGTGTGTGCAAGCTGCATCCAAAGTTTCGGATTGTTTTTGTAGAGATTGCAAAAATTATCCTAGAACGAAGGTACCTAACACTGGAGCCAAGTCTTGCCTATTCTAGTAACCACGCGTCCTGCCGTTGCCATGTTTCCCACAGTCATATCACGATTTTCCCCCGACGCAACACCGCTTCGCTATAAAGAACGCTGAAAGTCACGGTGTCTCACAGACAACCCAGAGTACAAAAGATTTACACATCGGCAAGTTAAGAGTTCGTGTATTTTGCTGTACAAAAATATTTTGCATGACAGTAACATTCATCAAATGCATATCCACTTTACGTGAAACACAAATGTTACCACGAAGAACCACTGACATGGGGGTTCTCAAAATTACCCAAGAAAATAATAGTAATATAATAATAATAATAATAATAATAATACAATTTCTTATGGCCCGTATCAGTAAAAGTGCTGCTAAACGAAGCCACACAAAATTGTTTTCAAACAATTTTTGCACACACTGGACAAGAACAAAAAATAAAATTTTCATGTGTAACAGATCAAATAATTAAACATAAAAATTCTTTACGAACATTTCAACATATTAGTATAGTATATATACAGTACAACTTGCTTACATACAAAGAATATCACAAAAACATAGGAATAACATACATACAATGGCTAGTGGTCTCTTTCATAGGGCTTTGCTGGCGCAAGACGTTAGCTCTGTCGTACAAAATGAGTATGAGAATTCAATAGGTGGGCGCATATGAGAGTATACAGAACAAAATATCAAATATTTGAATTTGTCTATGTGAAATTCGATGTTTTTTAATATTTTTGGATTCTTTCCAGGCTCCTGTGTATCTGACATCATTGGCACATTGCTCACGGCCGTAGACTCAATGTGTTGTTTTCATTTTTCGTGCGCATTACAAATTAGTGATAAATTATAAAAATAAAGATGCAAAAATCTATCATCTTTAATACATGCAGGATTGTGCGAAAATTCCTTAATGGCGACGAAACATGAATTGAGGTGTGTGTTGGTTATTAACCCGACACAAGTCAAATAAAATTTCGGCGAATACTGAGGAAAGGAAGTCGCATAATAATAAATATTGTACATGTCACGTCTGGTCGCAGTCAGAAGTTGAACACTCAAAGCAATTATTATAAAATAATTTACTATAAAAATACCTAAAGCTTCTTCATTACATTAGGCTTGAGTGAGGCTTGAGCGTTGGAGGTGCTTTGTCTACAGTGCAGTACGTGTCGAGGGGGTTGGGGTGGGGCAGCGGGTGTTCGCGAGCTCTCCTGGAGGAGGCGCAGAGGAGGCAGAGCGGAGGAGCGCGTTGTTGCGGTCGGCGCGCGAACTTCGTGGCGAAACCACAGAGCGCGCGTGCTAGGCGCTTCGCCGCTGGAGCCGTCGGCGTCTCCTCCCACACCTCTTCTCTTCACACCCATTTGTACACCTTCTCCGTCGCCATAGCCGCATCCTGTTCTCAAACTTACGATGGCAGGATTTTCGACACTAGCCAGATAGCTAGGTCGAGTTCTGTCGCTGTCTGTAGGAGAATTCTAGCGGCCGGCTTCTCTAAACGGTATTCTTCAGATTAGTACCAGGCGAATGCCAGATCAGTACCCTAACAAAAGGGCTACGGTCCTCTCACGATATTTCCTTCCTATTTCTTGTCCTATCGTCACCCCTTACCCACACCTACAGTGTATGCACTACACTACCACACATGCCGGTCGATCAGTCGGGAGTTAAGAGTTGATGCCGGCTTGGGTGGTGCCCCGCTGGCGGGAGATACCTAGTTAGGAAAAACTCCGCTAGTCGGCGGTATATCGGCACTGGTTCTTACCATCTAGCGGTAAGATCACTGCAATCTTCCGAAAAAAATTAACCTCACATACGGGACTAATGATCTTAGCAATTGATGCTCCCGGTATTACTAGTAATCAGTCAATTACCAAATTACGTCACCACCTCCATTACCCATTCGGAAACCACTGCCGCCCAGTTCGGAAAATTTCTCTGTAGCTACTAGTAACATTCGTAAACTTTCTCCGCAAGCCATATCCGCCACCCATTTTTAATTCTTCGTAGCCATCCCCTCCAGCCAGTCGTAAAAATTCTCTGACATCACCCCCCGGTTCGTAAACCTTCTACGAAACCAACATATTTGTTTACTTTCTGTGCTGATACCCAACCTTCGCCACCCATTCATAATCTTTCTCCGGTACCATCTACTTCTGACACTCAATCTTTCTGAGTTTCCATCATCGTGCACTTGGAAACCATCTTTGTCGCCATCACCGTCCCCTATTTGTAAGCCTGTCCTTCAGTTCACTCACTCTTTCATCTTTCATCCCAGGAACCAGCATCGTCTTCGCGCCCCCACCCCCTACTTTGCTCCTCATTCGCCATCATTTCCTCCTCGCAGATTTTGAACGTCCAAACCCGGCGAGCACATCGGCATCTCTTAAGCGGAAATTCCTACTTGGTTAAAAATAATGTGATACAGGGGTATTACAGTTTAAGATCACGTTATTTATAACGCATACACAAGTTAAGGGGCACATTATTGTAGATCGTACTTCTCGGAAAACAATAGGCTCAGAATTTCACTGTCAAAAGGAGACCATTTTTCCATTTCTTGGATACACAGACAAACGCTGCTTAAAGAGACAAAATGTGTTTCGAATTGCACTACAATAAAAGAAATATTAGATTGCTAACATGCAAAATATTGTATTATGAACTCGCATAAATATAAAATGTAAGAGGTGGTCAAATCCAATTGGTTACAAAGAATATTTAAATATTCAAAACCGACTATTGCACTCCACTCAACAAAACGTTTTTAACACCGTCTTTTGGCTGCATTAAAACGCTTTAGCCCCTTTTATCTACGTATTTACACCTGACCTCACTTTTAAACAATCTTTGCTCACATGATTTTGTTCTTTCTTCCTTGCACGGATTTTCCCTAATCCTTATTTCTGTCTCATTCCTTCACTTCTCCACTTCCATTCCCGATTTTAATTTCTATCCGCTGCCTCTTCTCCTTCATTGCTACTGTCAACCTATTTACTTGTGGCTCGGCATACACTGTGACCCACCGATTACTTTGCTTATATTGCATTTTATTTTCCTTTCATTTATTTCACATCCATCACCTTTATGAATTGGATTTCAGTCTCCATTTCCATCAACTCTACTTCAATTTTCACATCTATCCTTCCAAATTCTCTTCCACAGACCTCGGACCTCGGCTGCGTCTGAACTTGACCTTCATCCAAGCGGGGACGCCCAGAGAAAACAAGGGACCTGGGGCAATTGATCCACGAGGGTCCCTTTTTTGAAACAAGTTTTCCTCCACTCAATGAATAGACAGAATTAATCTCTCCATGCAACATAAATAACTTGTAACGGTTAAACTAAGTTATAAGTAAATAATTTGTATATATTGTGATAAGCCAGAAAGTCCCCGTTTTTATTAATACGGATGGTATCAAGATAGTTGTAAATAGCATGTCATTGCATGTAATTTACGCATACAAAATAGTGCAAGGTCAAGGAGTATAATTTGTCAGGGCGATAGGTGAACAATGAAACTTGGGGACATGCTGAGAAGGGGAAGCACAGTCCCTTGTAATATATAACATATATGAGTGTAGGAGGCATAGTGAGGTATAGTAAGGTGAAAGTTTTAGTATTCAGGCTCTTTATGTCGCCAGCATTCGACGAAGACACATCGGCTAATACGATTCGGTCACCATCAGTTAAGATGCTCAGTGTTAGGATCGTAAATATTATTTCAATCAGCGGTGTAACACGAAATTGGGTCAATGTTGCACCGAGGCAAGTGGATAACACGGAATTGGGTCAGAGTTTGAATATCAGTAATCCAACGATATAAACAGTATTTTTAAATGTTAAATAAAATTTTAAATAGATATTTATTCGGAAAGAAATTTATTGTAGGGAAGAACCGTAGATGTTTCTGCATTTAACTTTTCGTCCAAGGTAGTCGCGGATAGATACCCACAAGTGGTCAATGGTAGGGAAAGGACACGTTATAGTATACTATAATATACCGCATAATTTACACGCATAATATACACGTTAATACACATATATAATAATACACATATATAATAATCTACCGCATAATATACACGTTATAATATACCGCATTATTTGTCGAACCGGTAACGAACTGACAATAGCCCGCATGACATTTTAATCAAATTCAATCCATGTCAATGTCAATCAGTGTCAAATTCTGACATTGGAAGAGAATACGGTAGGCGAGACAGTAATATTAACATCGAATAGGCAGCGTCAAGAAAGAAGATGTGATGGACGTTCCAGTCGGAGTACAAGAGAGAAGTCGCCGATGCACGCGAAGATCTTTGTAAGCTACGAACTTCGATTTTTTACCTTTATTTTACCTTTTAGAAAAGATAACCTTGAATAAAAGAGAAATGACATTACTTTTACAATGCCATTTCTCAACTTTTACAATAGACGAGCTCATTTAAGGGTGTAAAATAAACTGTTAATAAATGCTAGTTTATTTGTTTAAAACAGAGGCTGATAATTGGTAGTTAGTTGCCATTAATTAAAAAATATATTTAATTATCAGAACATTCAGAGATCGCAATTCTCTGTAGTTTGCATGTCCGCATATAAAAGGTGAGAGAAGTTAAAATGTTGTATGTTGAGACTGAAAAATAAGTGATAAAAGAATCAATATAATAAATATTTCAGCATAGGACACATTTATGAGCACAGAAGGGCAAATCAATTACCGAAATATTCATAGATTAATATCATGCTAGTTTTGATAAGCAGTATACCCAAGCGGAAATTGGAATACTCTAATATTAAAAGAAGTATCAATAAAGAGAGAGAGAGAGAGAGAGAGAGAGAGAGAGAGATATCTATATTATATATTCATATTATATAGAGATTCATTCGGTATTTCAAGGTTTGTTATTTTGTTTCCTTTTTTGATTTCTTTGTCCAGTCTTTTATTACTATTTAAAACTATTTTTCCCACAAACACTCTTAGAATAAATCATGATATAATTAATTACAAGAAACTTACCAACCGCTTTCTATGGGCGATTCCTTATCCTCGCTGCAATCCGGGATGGCATCCATCTCATTTTTTAATTGGAAAGCCGTCCAATCCAAGGGTGCAACCAGAAAAAAAACCTTTAAAAAATAAAGAACAAACAGTCGAGGAATATTATGTCTTATGTAATTCCTTGGGATAATGTATAATTTACTCATGATAAGAAATGAAGGTACGTATCGGCTTGTTTTAAATGAGTAACAGTCTTTTAAACAGCAAGAATTTAACTTATTGCAATTCTGTGAATTTGCATAATTAATATTGAAATTCATGTAAATTCTTCCTGTTGATCCTGGTATAATATTTATTCGTACCATCAATACCTCCATAATTAGTATTATTATTCCGTGCTTGCGACCATGAATACTAGGCAACACCTGTATTACCCCAGTTAACACACACATGGCCCTAGTAATCAACAAACGAAATATTGTTCTTCTTTTTGATGTTTCTAGTGCTCAGTATCTGAAAACGTCCATTAATCTACGATCAACCAACGAATTAGGCTGTATTGCTAGAATGTTTTATTTACCACTCTGGGCTTCCAACGTTACGAACTAATGTTGACACCACGATGCGACTCAACAACGGTATCAGCTATATATCATTATTTGCATTGTTTTCTGATGGAGCGAATATTGAATCTGAATGGTCGGGTATTTTCCAGGAATTTATTTTGGCTATCATTTACGACGTACGTTCACAAGTCTGAGAGGCAAACAGAGAATTTTAGGATCTACGAATATCCATCGTTGCATCACGGGCGCGAACTGGTGGATTCGTATTTTGGATGCGAGTGCGATAACCTTTACCATGGGATCCGGATTGCAAGGACGCGTTTATTTGTTTTCTTTCTACAACCTTCATCAATGGTTTACTGTTGCTTTTGCCCGCAGTTATCATAATTAAATATATTAACTGAGAACGAGGCGAAACTAAAATGTTAATTACACGTTGTGTATGTTGATCGTTTGCAATTCAAACTTCTCTCTATTTGGGCCTCCTTTCCGAGCGTTGATGTGCATTTCCAGTCTTCTCATTACACGGAAACTACAATTGAATCTCGGTAATGTCATCATCACCACCACTGAATTGCTAATATACATGAATATTCCACATTAAAAAAATGATTTGTACATCCATGCTATAGCAGGCTGCTAAATTTTACTGTCCAGTACACTGTCATGTTTCTGATTGTGCTTATCTAGGGATTATCGTATTCTGCTTATGGGACACGGAATATATTAAAACGCAATACTTTCAAACAAGTACGAAAATAGTAATGGCAATAACCAAATTTTTAATAAAAATGTTCGTACTCAGAGGAATATAGAGTTGTCAACGTTGGGGCGCCATTCAGTACTACCGTACGTTGGAACGTACTTAACGTTGGAAGTTAATATCTAGAAAAAATCTCCTTAAAGAATTTAAAGAAAATCTGCTTAAAAATAAACTTACAGAATTTTGTTAATTAAAATAAGTTATTTATTTTCGGCCTTGTCAATTAAAAATAATTATATTTTCCAAATGAACAATAAAATACGATTGACTGTGGGGAATATAAACTCACTGCTTACAAATTACGATGCATATCGTGAAGGGACAGTTTGTTTACAACTCCTTAGCTCCATATGATCATTCTTCTAAAGTTTATAGAATTACACAGTATATGCTAGATTATATTGTCCCGTGATATAAGATACAATTTTTCTCTAGTGAAGAAATAATTGTAATAAATTTCGTTATTGTAAAATTAATTAGTAAAAGAATAACTAATAATTTTGAAGTACGCCGAATTCATATGTGTAATGTCAGTGTATTGCGTAATTGATCCAATTACAAATAAATAGGAAAATAAGGTTGTATAGGTGTTGACACAAAGACTTTAGTGGTTCCCTTCTCGCACGCCTGCAGTAAGAAAAGGGTCTCAAGGATGGAATAATAATTCCAGGCCGTTTGTCCATTCAGGTTTAGATGGCGTTTACGAACAGTTTTATACGACGCATATTTGATATACCTTTTATGAATTTATTGTATCACTGGTATCTCTCCCTGATCACTTGCTTATAGCGATGTACCTTCGTGTATAATCGACTCTGTAGACAGACGACCGGAAAAGACATTTTTTTGCAGTATTCTCCCTTTTGAGAATCGTTAATATTTTTTGGACGCGTACTTTAGGTACGGCATCACACAAAAAAGTCTTACTAATTGTCATTAAGTATTGTTTTATGCCTACGAAAATGAGATAATTCCCATTTTAATTACATACTCATAGCACTGCACTATACAAACACTGTACTATATATAAAGGGAATCACATTATGTCGACTAATTTTAGTTTCAATTAGCTCTGTGCATATATTCACCTGAACAATCTTTATTACGATCGTGTTCTATTACCTTCGATTTCCTTCTATTTCTGCCCTTTGAGCTCATTTCGTACCGCCGTCGGACCTACAACCGGCAATAATGTTAATGTAGTTTCCCGACGCAGATGAACTAGGTAATTATTTCTCGAAAGCGAACCCAGGATGAGCAAATTAGCGAAACATACTAATTGCGCATCCCAGGTGCCATTACGCCATCGCTCCGACGAGCTCCGCAAACATCATTAATCAGGCTCCTGGAGCGAGGTTTTGCTGCAAATTCGCTGAGACGTGTTCGTCTGGAACGCTAATTAATCACGTGGTTGCGTTCTCAACTCGTTTCGCCACCGATGCCCTCTGTGTCCGACGGAGTCATTTCGAAGCCGCCGCTCGAGGCAGCAAAGAGTTTTCTACATTATGAAGATGCACTCCGGACCCTGTTTCTGGATTCCTCCCCCCCGAAAAATACAATCTTATTGTGTTCGATAACAGTTCATACATTGCAATAAAGTAAACTTCTGCGGATCTCCAAGATGAGTGTAGAATTTTTTCGTAATGCAATACTGTAATACGGACCGAATGCAACCAGTGAAACGAAAACCAACTCTTAATGGGGGGATCCCCGCAGGGGAGATTTCCCGCATGGGGGATCATGACAGTGGAGGCAGGCATGGTCTCTGGTGAAACGTCCACCAGAACCCTGAGTTTCACGGCGCCACTAGTGTCATTGGCATAACGGTGATTGCAGCGAGTAGGCCAGTGGTGTCAAGGTCTTCTACTGGTGGCAGTGGCTCGCGTCATGGCTCCGTAGCATGCCAAGAGCTACTCTGCGTAACTAGCGTCGGGGAAGGAAACTATTAGTAACTCCGCCATTTTACAATAGACATGGCATTGTTTCTCGTGGTGGGGTGACGAACTGCGTGAAGGGGAAGTTTCGTCGTGGCACTCGTGCCACGGACTCCCGCTCGTGGCATCGAACTTGACAAAACTGAAGTAGGCGACGCTAAGCTCCTTGTTGCCGCGTTCACCCAGTAACGCACCGGTTGGGCCTCTGGTGCGGGATTGGGCGAAATACATTCTTCAGAATGCCCCGGATAACATACATTGAAGCCCAGACTGGAACATGAACCTCCCTGCCATGTTGCCAAGTTCCGAATGCTTACGTCGATAGCATTAAGGTGATTGCAGTGAGGAGATGGGAAGGGGGTTCTGAGCTGCCCGGATCGAGTGGCATCGGGCGCCTGTTAGGCTCTTGGCTTCGTCGGGGTAATGGCCCTAAACTTCGGGCTTAGGGGAGGGACTTGTTCCGGCGCATGTGAGTGGTAAATAATTCGACTTCGGCATCAGCCTGTATAGCTAGGAGCTCTGAGCTGGCAAGGCGGCCCGACCCAGGCATAGTGTGGGGAGGTCACCGAGAGTGTAAACTGCGTTCTGGCGGGAGGCTAACGCCTAGGTGCGCACACCGAGGTGAATTTTCCCTGGTGAAGTACAAATGCGAGGTAGGCGCACTGCAGTCCACTACGGCCAACGCCCGTTAAGGGTTTAACAGTCGGCCATTAAGAACAATCCAAATAAATGAGTTGCAGCTATAGATGTCGTATGAGTACACTTATTTCAAGAAGTGGTATTTCTTGTTAACATGATTTTTTGTACGAAGGTAATATTACAAAAAGTACTAAACGACACACTGCCGATAACATAAATGAAACAACAGATTCAGTTTTTTATTTGCTGTTTATCAGTATAATGGCTTTAATAACTATAACGTATGCTACAAATGTTAGAAGTTGTGGCGCAGTCGCTACAAACAGAACCGGCGGAAATGCAGCTCAATGACCAGAATCAACATGGACGTCGTCGGATATGTTCGGAATGACATTTGTATTGATGATATGGCAAGATGGTGAATGAGCGTGAAGAAGAAGAAAAAGGTGAAATGGGGCGCAGGGGACACAGGATTCCTCCGATAAAACCTGCCTCAAATCCGCTCTTACCTCCCCAAATTCTACTCGGGTCAGGCACACACGGGTCAATCCCCGGCATTTGTGATGAAATGAAAGCAGTCTGCATGCTTCACTATGGCGCTAAGAGTATCAGCTCGGGGAGATATATTTGAATATTCACTTCATTATACTTCTTTTTTTTTGTTATTTAAGGTCGCATCGCATCAATTTCTAGGTCATAGCGAATACTATTGGATTTTAAAGTTATGGTATCAATGAGGATGAAATGATATAGTGATGGTAGGGGATGAAAGGACGAACACATATAGCCATGCCCGTAGCGGGACTCGGACCCGCAACTCCTCGGTCCGAGATTGCTACGGCGTTACTGTCTACCTCCGGTTCATACTTCTTGTTCACTTGAAAATGTACTATATTATAGAACGTATTAAACAGTCGGACTAAGTGAAAGAAGTCGCAGAGGAATCATGAACACATTAAAAAATTTCTGAAAATAATATTACTTAGAGATTTATGACAAAGAACTCCAATTTATAATCAGCAGCAAGAGTTTTGGTATATCATGATTTGCTGAGTCAATAATGCTGGAAGAGTTAATATGATTGAGATGTGGTTCTTAAAATGATTGAATTGTGTTTCTTTGTGTTGGCCGGAATAATTCACTGAGTAATGCATCTTCTCAGAGTGTCTAGCTATTTGGCATTCATTCTGTTTTATTCTTATACAAACAAGGTTCAATGTGATAATGCAACTCACTTAGTTAAAAGTTTACTGACCAAATATGTGCCTTCGCTTCAATTTGTTCCACTCCAACCTCTATGTAATCAAACAGAGCTGGGGTTGGATTTTATCGAGGCAACTAACAGTATCCAATTTCCTTCCTCATTTGAACATTTTATGCAAGTTTGCATATGTGTTATGAGGCTTAACGGCGAATTTACTACTGCTTTTGGCCTAAATCGTCTTCTTGAAAGAACATTTAATTTCGTGAAAAATGCAAAGAAAAAAGAAGAAATAAAATAGGAAATAATGGATAAAAAAAGTAAGGAAAGAAATTAAGAAAAGTGCATTCGTTCTGAATTACCAGAATTTCATTCAAGTAATATCTCAAAACTAATGCAGTTTTTCACATAACATGGTTAACAAAAATATTTTGAGAAGTTTCAGTTAAGAAATTTCCAAGATTTTGTTGTTTTATTGATCAACATTTGAAAGATTCAAGAATTAATTAAGAATTTGTGGCAAATACAACTTTTTTGCGAGTAATAAAATCATCTTATGTATGTATAAAACAATAATTGTTATTAACGAAGTAATTACTAAACAATTCAGCTATAAAAACATGTGCTTATTTTATGGGGAGTGAACACTAAACGGGAATGTAAAGGAGTGTGTTGACAACGTACTCAGTATTTATGAGAGCATTAATGGAGTTGCTCGGTTTATCATTAAGTAAAGTAAGTCATCTCAGCTCTTCCGATGTAAACAACAAAGTTGTTAGACGGTGCAAGAAAGCTGTGACAGTGATTAACAAACAGGGGATTTCTGAACCGCCAGGGAAGAACGGGACAAAAACGAAAATTGATTACGGGAAGAAAAAGGAGAGTTCACACGCGTGGCGACGATCTTCCTTCACCTCCTGTCCCCACCTCTCTTTGTTATCACGCTTCCCTCTTTCACTCCTGGATCCGCTCCACCTCGTCGCGTTCTCGACTGCTACCCCTCTCCTTTCCCCCTTCTCTTCAGTGTTTTCCCACCTCACTACAACTCCCCTCTCAATCTGCCGCTCTTTCCCACATCGACTGACCCGCCCATTCAGTCTCAGCCGCTCCCGTCCCCGCCGCTGCCGTCCCCGCCGCTGCCGTCCCCGCCGCTCCCGTCCCCGCCGCACCCGTCCCCACCGCTCCCGTCCCCGCCGCTGCCGTCCCCGCCGCTTCCTTACCCGCCGCTCCCGTCCCCACCGCTCCCGTCCCCGCCGCTCCCGTCCCCGCCGCACCCGTCCCCGCCGCACCCGTCCCCACCGCTCCCGTCCCCGCCGCTCCCGTCCCCGCCGCACCCGTCCCCACCGCTCCCGTCCCCGCCGCTCCCGTCCCCACCGCTCCCGTCCCCGCCGCACCCGTCCCCGCCGCACCCGTCCCCACCGCTCCCGTCCCCGCCGCTTCCTTACCCGCCGCTCCCGTCTCCGCCGCTCCTGACCATTTTTCTCCCCTTCCCACTACTCGTGCCCCCCTCTTTTGTTACCCGTGTTTTTTATCATTCCACATCTCTTCGACCTTTGCCGCCGTTTGGTGGAACTCATTTCATCTCCTGTCTACAGCCTCTCCGTCTGTCCTCCCATTTCCTACCCCCAACTGTGCCACTCCCACTACCTACCTCGATCTGTCACACTCCGACCCCTCCACCCGCACCCCCGTCCCCGGCAGCGTTGCCATTCCGAGGCAGTTAGCGCCAACAAGTCACAGCGTCGCCGCCCACGACAAAAACCGTCCGGCGACAGCAGCCAGCGCCGCTGCCCGCCCCGCGCCGCCGCCGCGGTGAAAAAGCGCTGCTGTGAAGTTAGTTGGCGGTGGCTCTCGGTTCGCTGCCCGCCCGCGGCACGCCAGCTGGCGCGAACGGCGGCGGGGAGCGGGAGGTTACTGGGACTTCGACTGCCCCGAGGAACTGAAGTTGGCACCGGGGGACACCGAATTCTCATGGGTTATTATAAACTCCGGAAATCTCTTTGCTCTCAACCTCCGGAAACCTCATAGCAGCGTGAACATTGGAAATGTCCTGACGATGCTATCGTCTGGACCGTACAGTTTTCTCCCACTTCACTTCTAACAAACACACATTTCACGTAAAATGCTACTGTTACGAAATTGCTACTCTCTACTAAATTTACTCTGTGCCGGCTGAATATTTCTCAGACGTACTTCTAAACCAAGTAATCGATGCTATCAAAATTCGGTAGTATGCCACAGCACCAATAGTTTTCAATAGTAAAGAACGTTTCTATATTTTTTCTAATAATTGGAACACAGTATTAAATTGGTGAAGAGAAACTAAATAGGCGATTACCCTTGTCTAAAGATAGTGCATATCCAATTACTATTATTAAAATATTTCAACATGATTCTGATCCGGTAATGGCGCCTTGAACATTGAACAATTATTGTAATTATCATATTCGTGACTTGCCCCTCGTTATTCTAGCCTGTGAAATTGTCAGAGCAATTGAAATGATAAATATGTTAGAGTTAATTATTACTTTATTACAATGCCAATGTAAATACTATTTTCAACTTATTAAAATAAAAAGAGGAAAAATACATGAATTATATTTTATCGACGACATTTATCAACGAAAACTCGATTTTAATTATTTTCACTCTTGTCACTTTGCTGAAGAATGTTCAATTTATGAATATCTGAAAATCCTTACAGGTTTTTATTATGATGGTACGTTTTCACACAAAAATAAAATATTAGCCTCATAATATTAGCCATCGAACAGAAAACAACGTGTTTAGAAAACAACGGCTTCAATAAATCTATATTAAATCCATCAATGCTTTTATGAAAACATCGTCGTCTAAAACATCGACATCGAATCCCTTTTGTGGAAAGCTGCAGTCAGCAAAACTAGAGCAAACAGCCGGAGCCGAGTCTCACGTGTAGCCGTGAGTAGGCGGTTGGCGGTTTCCGCCAGCGGAAACTGGTCGGAACGGATCGTGTCGTTGCAGGAGGGGGGGTGAGGGGATTGAGGGAGAGGGGAGGGTAGGTGGACATGCAACCGCCGCGGGGCGCTGGACCGCCCAAGGCGCCGCCTGATGACTGCGATCGTGGCCGCGCCTTAATTGGAAAATCAACCGCCATCGATCGCCCGCGCTGCCTCGCCCGCGGCGCCGCGCTGCCTCTCGCCCCGTCCCGTCCTCGCCCCGTCCCCGCTCCATCCGCGCCCCGTCCTCGGTCAGTCCTCGGTCCGTCCTCGGCCCGTCCTCGGCCCGTCCTCGGCCCGTCCTCGGCCCGTCCTCGGCCCGTCCTCGGCCCGTCCTCGGCCCGTCCTCGGCCCGTCCTCGGCCCGTCCTCGGCCCGTCCTCGGCCCGTCCTCGGCCCGTCCTCGGCCCGTCCTCGGCCCGTCCTCGGCCCGTCCTCGGCCCGTCCTCGGCCCGTCCTCGGCCCGTCCTCGGCCCGTCCTCGGCCCGTCCTCGGCCCGTCCTCGGCCCGTCCTCGGCCCGTCCTCGGCCCGTCCTCGGCCCGTCCTCGGCCCGTCCTCGCCCCGTCCTCGCCCCGTCCTCGGCCCGTCCTCGCCCCGTCCTCGGCCCGTCCTCGGCCCGTCCTCGGCCCGTCCTCGGCCCGTCCTCGGCCCGTCCTCGGCCCGTCCTCGGCCCGTCCTCGGCCCGTCCTCGGCCCGTCCTCGGCCCGTCCTCTCCCCGTCCTCTCCCCGTCCTCGCCCCGTCCTCGCCCCGTCCTCTCCCCGTCCTCGCCCCGTCCCGTCCTTGCCCTGTCCCCGCCCCGTCCTCACCCCATCCTCCCCCGTCCTCGCCCTCCGGATCTTCTCTGCGACCCTCCTTTCTGAACGTTTTCCACACCTCGCAATCGCACTGTACCATCATAGTGCATCCGACGAGAACAGTGGCAGAACTAAAAAAAATACAATTTAGAGGTAACGTCAGTGCTAAAAGTGTATGGTGTTTGGTGATAAACACGTTCACGGCAAATGTGAGGTGTAATATATTGATCCGCCAAAAGACAGTTTTGTTAGTTGTATTGTTATATTTTATGCGTGTTGGTTTGCATTATTTGTTGTTTCTCAAATACTGTATTTTGAGTTATGCCACGTTCTTGCTGAATACGTCCATTACGTCGCCCGGTCACGTCACTTCCACATTCCTAGCACGTTTTCACATCACATCAACACGTGCCTCACCTTTCCGTAACATCTCCGTCTCACGTTCCCAACATTCATTCGGTGTCAAACGTCACTGTTACATGTGGCCGACAATATGTTGTAACATAACTTGATTACACCATCTAGCCACATCACATTTCCCCCTTTCCTATATACATACAATCATATACAGTCCTCCCCTATACACACATACGGTCTCAGTTATGTCATCCAACCTCACCACTTCATATCACCCAGCACATCCACATTATATCCACTGAGTCACATCATCCCCTCACGCCACATAACATCACTAATTCGCATCGCATCACGTATCATCTAGCCACGTTATATCACTCTGCTCTCCGAGCAGTGGCGTCTCCTGCTCTGTGAGCATGGGGAAGCGATCAGAGTTGTATGTATTAAACAAGGCAGACCAATTAAGTTATGTAATCAACATCGAACCATATGTTTATGAATTTCATTTTACGATGTACATACCTACTGTACTTTCTTGGAGAATTGAGAATTTTGCATTTCTTGCTCTGACAATAATAAACATAACAATAGTACACAAAAGTGCATTGAAACTAGAACAATACACCTAATTGCTTAATTATGTCGATTTTTCGTTTCCTTCTAGCGCACTTGAGAACTGAATAGAGTTTTTGAAATCTTTCAAAGGATTCTGGGAGTTTCCACTTATCGTTTCCTACGCCACGTAACTCATCTTTATACAAAACACGTACTTACAATGTCACATCTTTTCTCACGAAAATTGTTGGGTTCTAATTATTGCGTTACAGTTTCAAAACTACGATTTTTTTTGTGGAAATACACGTTATACTCTATAACGCAGTTAAAAGAAAAAAATGGCACTATCGAAACAACACACAATACAGGTGAAATCTCTCTACAAAGAACAATTACCAACGCGTGCAGTAATTGTTATTTGTCAGTAGTGATAATCTTCGTCTTCTGAATCATATTCTGGATCAGGATGGTTGGCAAACATGCGGGTGTAATGTGGTCAAGAAGTTTCCCCAACCCTCTAAGGTATCCATAGTCGTTAGCACGTGACCTTTGGGATTCCC
This sequence comes from Acheta domesticus, assembly GCA_031308135.1. Taxonomy (NCBI): domain Eukaryota; kingdom Metazoa; phylum Arthropoda; class Insecta; order Orthoptera; family Gryllidae; genus Acheta; species Acheta domesticus. The sequence goes on along the minus strand of JAHLJT010009419.1, from coordinate 29,057,671 downwards.
TCAGTTCTTCTACTGAAAGAAAAGGAGATCCTCAAAGGCAGCGAGGGAGAAGCTTTGGGAGGGGGGAAATAGAAACGCCAATGAGCAGTCCCAGATGCAACAGCCAGCGTCGTTTCACCGTCGGCCGAAACCTCGGATATTGCACATAGCAAGTGGTGAGAGTTCAATGACCTCGGTAACGAAGCGTAACCGTCGAGGCGATGCTTCTGAGCCTGTCACATCCAAGAAGTTGATAGACGCCTACCGGAAAAGCGCACGGGAAAAGAACGAAAGGAACAAAGGAACAGAGAAATATACTTGAGGAACTGAAAAATAATTTTAACAAAATTTTTAAAAGAGCCGAAAAAGTGGGAAAGTGGGGATGCGACACCTTATCTCCCCTCCTTATCTTCCCGCTACATTTTCCCGTCGTGATACCCTCTAAGTTACCCCTGCACTTCATCACCTGTATCACTAAACCCCACTTCCTTCCCTCATTTTCCGAGCATGTGACGTCATTTTATATTCTGTTCCCATCTCTTTCCTTTCCCCTAAGTGAAACGCAGTAATTCACTTGTAGTTCACTACGATGTCTCAAAATAAAATTCGTCCCCATGAAACTGACTTTGAAAATGATCGGGCTTGGGACTATGCTTTCGTATACATGGAAACATTTGTTTCAATTTTTTGACTAATTTTGTTAACGCTAATTAAAAAACAAACATGTAATCAACAATTAATTAACCATATTCGTTCCAGTCAATAATGTCTAAATATTTTAAGTAACCTGAATTTTAGAGTATTTTAAATTGCAAAAAGATGAGAATGTATTATTAAGAATAATACAATTTACTGAAATACAACAGAGTATGATGCCGCCTTTAATCTACACTCTTCCAAGTTGTAAGTGGTAAGGCTGACGCGATGAGGGAGAGCTTGACCTGTGTTGCAAATGCACTACCTCGACATTATCTGGTCTTCCTTGCTCTCAGCAGCTCTATTGGAGAGACAGGTACACGAGAATACTACTGCAACTCCGCCTGCTGCAAAGCCTCCCACGAGCACTGACTGTTACAACAGAGTCGCTCCTCCCAGACCACCTCCGCTGGCTCGGCCCGTCAACCTCGCAGAAGCCCCTCGCCACAGCCAGTTAAACGTAACCGCGCGCTTCCCAAACAGCTCCGCTCTCGAGTAGTCCCGTCGGAAGCTCCACGGAGCGTCGTTCCGCAATAACGCAGCATTGCACACACGGGTAATGTGTAAAATATTCGTCTTGAGATAGCTTAGAGAAGGTTGACTCGGGAGTGTTCGCAATAGATCTGTGAGATCCAAGCCACGGAAATTTTGTGTTCATGAATTATTGCGATGCATTAGGGGTCTGATATTTCATGTATTCCTTCTTTGTACTTTTCTGAGAACGCTTGGCTTTCTACTTTTATTTTTCCGATGAGTCATTTCCCGTGAGCATGAAGAAACTTGATCATTGCGCAGCGCGATATCTGTCAGATACGTTGTGTACACTGATGCCAGTGCATTGTGAGATCCTGGCGTAAGCGGTACGTATCATATTATTTTCAGCCGTGTCTAAGACAAGTGTACGATTTATTAACAATTGCATTGATAGACATGTACAAACCAAATAAAATACGCATTTCATTTAATAGAGCTGCAGATCATTCCCATTCACGAAAAGTTTCAGCTATATCTGAGAGAGACATTGCGGGCATTGCCTTGAGTCTACCTATTGCGGGCACTCACGGGTTAAACATACTAAAGGCAAAAAGTGTGAATTGTTCCATCACAGCAAAAGTTTCAAATAAAACCGTGTTCAGGACTTATTTAAAAAGGCAGAGTTATTAGAGGACGTAAAACGAGATATATCCAATATAAGTTTTAAGAACTAAGGTTTTTCTCATTTGAGGTAAGTAGATCTACTTGCATCAAAACGAACAGAACAGTAAGACAACAGGCGTAGACAAACGGACTGATGGAGTACAGAATTTCAGTCGCTATACAGGTGTCTCAATGGACAGGTGCTCGGGTGCTCAGCCTTTGGTAATATAGCAGGCGTAGACAAGTGGACTGATTGTGTACAGAAAAAAAGTAATTTGGCCGGTATGCAGGTGGCTCAATGGTCAGGTGCTCGGTCTTTTGGACACTGGGAGGGACGGTCGGTTACTCAGTTGGATAACCGGTTGTTGGGTCATTCGAACAGCCAGACTCTTTTTCAGAAGGACAATTTGACTATTGGTGAGTCAGTCTATCCTACGTTTAGATTGCCTAACAGCCAGACAATTCACTGGTCGGCCGGTCAAACTATCAAACTTTCAGCCGTCGTTTACTCTTTAGTTTTGAATCTGTGTTTCTCGATTTTGCTGGCTGTATTTCGCCAAATAAAGTAAAACGTGATGTTAGGAACGCGAGGCAAAATATATCTGTTAACGAATAGGTATTTTGAGAGGTTTCGACCAAGAGGCCTTCGCGCGTTCATAGCGGCCTCAGTCGGTGTGTTCTTAGTAAGGCCACGCGCCAAGGACTCGCGCCATCTGGTGTCTGTGTTCGTAACCGCCTCCTCCGCAATGCGTCCCGCCAACGTTCTTGCACACGGAGACATGTTTCGCCGAACTGAGTCGTCCATTCTACCAGCTCCTTGGACAAACCCACAGCTCCGTCCTCTTGATGTGCGCCTCGCCTCAGTTGTTTCCGCGTTTCTAGTGTCTCATTTAGATTCCGCATTGCCGCAGTCGTACTGCTTTAGCCTCTTTCCTACTGAGTATCACTTCATTATTATTTCGTTCGTATCTTTTAACTAACCAAATTTTTTTAATATTTGCGACTTAGTCCTGCTCACCTTGATGTTAATGCCATGATCTCGTTTTATTTTCATGACCATCTCAACTCACTCAGCTCAGCTCATTGATAGGAAAAACCACGGAAAACTACAGATCAGAGCAGCCGGCCGCTAGGATTCTTCTCCAGATAGCGACTGAATTTGACCTAGCTGACAAGCTAGTGCCGAATATCCTGGCGCCGTGGGGACTCGAACCCAGGACCTCCCGGTCAGAGGCACTGCAAAAACATCAGTAGATGCACTGAGTCCTCTCTCACAGTCGCGATGACTTATCGCAGTTGCTGCTCCGATGTAGAACAGTGGTTGCTCTATTGCGCTGTGAAGCGTCTCTTGGAAGCTGTGGTGAGGACATCAAATTACGTGATAGAACATTTCCAGACCGGCATGATAGCTCTGTGGTACCAGAGCTGCTACGTGGGAGGTTCTTGTTTTCAATTCCCAACGGCGGCGAAGTTTCGACACTAGCGACATAGCAAGGTTGAATTCAACCACATGTCGCGTGGCCGCAGACGGCTGGGGCATGCGTAAGTATAATGACGTAGCTCCGCCGCGGAAAGAGCGTCTCATCAGTAAAGGCCTATATAACAGCTTGACCTCCTCTTAGCGGGGGGGGACGAATGCTGCTCGTGAGCTCGTTGCCCATGTGCACGGACCTCTGGCCCGGCCTATCTCCCTTCACCTCTCCGTCGATTCATATCGGCCCTAACTGGCCCTGCCGACACTCCTCCACCCCGCTAGTCCAGACCGACCCATCCCGGGACATGCTAGCAGCTTCCCGCCCTTCCCCTGATTGCCGTGGACTTTGAGTGTCACCATGGCCGACCCGTTGCAATGTCGCTCTTCCGTTGGACCGTCCTCGCCGAGGCTGGGATATGTCAGGTGTCTATACACCTCTCCAATAAACTGCTGTTTGCCATGACTGGGGTCATCCCTGTTCTTATTGCTCCCTCTCATACGCCTTAGGCCTTTCAGAGAATAGGGAATGGCCCAGAGCGCACCTTCTGTCCTTACAGTCCTTCCACTTCCTTGCACATGGTGCCAGACCCCATCTCCCACGACACACTGCCTGGAGAATAATTCTAAGAGCTGATTGCTCTGATCGCAGCAGTACGGTCCGTGGACAAAATGGATCTTTTCTCTCCTCACCGTCATCCCCTCCTATTACTTTACACACACGGATGCGCAGCAGTCACACATATTGGGAGTCCAGATGAATGTTTCTGGCTTAGGCTGGGGGGGTGCACAGCTGGGGGGGTGCAGATATCTGCCGTCAAGTCGTCAGTAGATCTAACGGAGGAATGGAAGTCAGATGTATAGGAACACCGCACCTCCAGCGATATAAATTGCACTCCACTTACGTGACCAATGATCACAGTAGCTGACGAGCCCGAAAACAATAATAGATTGATCAATCATTTTCTCAACTGGAGACTGCGGAATGCTCCCTTCTCAACCTCACGATTTTTACAATTTATATATTATTGAAACCAATGTATTTATCCCGGGTGTAACTCCCTCGTATTTCACTTTCTTAATAAGAGCGGAGGGGGAAAGATTGACAAGGAGGGATTGATGAAATGCCAGGCCCATAGAGAGCGCCTGGGATGGCGAGAATGGCTGCGACGGCAATTGTTAGCGTGGGTTGGATGACAGGAGTAGTGGGTGGGAGGCAGGTTCCTGAAGACGCAGGAGCACTAGGATGGCAAGTGTGATGAAGTGTGTGAAGTGTGCAAGTGTGATGAAGGGATGGCAAGTGTGTGAATCAAGAGGATGGCACAGACGTTAATGGTAAGTCCATCGGGGGTGGCAGTGGAATGGCGAGGGCGATGGCGAAAGGAATGGATGGCATGGCCGGCTGGAGATATGATGGAGGCAGGGGTACTTCGCGGGGTGCCGCGTGGGCGTTGGAGGAATCAGAGGTGGCGAGGGTGGGCGTAGCGAAAGTGGGGCTAAGGAGACCCAGACCCTTTGATTGACGGGACGTATTATGAGACAGCCCACGCCGCGTATTCCCAGTGTTCTGTTGCTTTGACGCGGCGCAGTGACGCGGGTGGAGTGGGCGTTGTGTGGGCGCCCGCCCTCCATCACACCGCCCGCCCACTCGGTTGCCTGCGGTTTAACGCCCGCGGGCACGAGACCTTGGGAGTATTCGCAGAAATGCGCGCCTCTCAAGGACGCCCACGCAGAATGCGGACCAACCGTGCAGCTTTTCTGCAACATCCGATTCACAAGAGAAATGTTTCGGAGACAGCATGATTCAAATGTCTTGTGTTCTAATTTAGTATTGCTTTGGTCTCCAGAAAGCGATCCTTGGTCTTCCAAGTGTAAACCAGTGGAATGTGAAACATGCTGTGGCAACCTGAACCTCGACCAAAATAGCTAGAGTGTTCCCAATCAACAAAATAAGTATAATATTGGAGAGCAATTTCAATTTTTCAAAATAATTTGAATAACAAGTTCTATATTTACAGCCATTAGTTTTGTGATTTTATTTTACTTGTCTACAAGAATTGAAATTTATTTTATAATGAAAACTAAAGAAAAGTTCCAAACGTGAGCGGCGAATACCTTATTATAACTTGGATCTACGTACGTCGTTGGACGGTAACTTGAATAAGTATTCTTAAACTTATTTATAGTTTCAAGTAAAAAAAGTTGCTACGATGATCAACAACAAGAACTCTCATCTGGAGAAAAACGAATAAAGTCAAACAAAATATCTGTGAGAGGTTCACAGTTGCAATCGAATGACCGCAAGAGCAGAATTTTAACTTTGATGAAAAACATGCTTGATATAACAAAAAGTCGAAGAATGGCATGTGAAAACGAAGGAAGACAATGGATTTTTTTGTAACTTGAATATTTTCACGGTCCATACTTTATGGATTACGGAATAAAGACGAAGTAGACTGGAAGTGACTGCTTTTAATTGTCTCCTCTCTACACCAGTTTTCTGGATATAATATTGCCAATTTACGTCTTTTAGAAATTGTCAAGAATCTTCTGGGAACATTCGGAAAAATATAGTTTGTATTATTAATGAAAACCGATTGATCGCCTCTGTATTGTGACAGATCACGAGGCAACCTTCACTACATTATCGTCATAGTTTGAAATTTCGTCACAAACCCAGCTGAGATTGGCAGTTTTTCAGGCTCATTGACTTCACCATTCCTTAGAGATTCTTCAATCCTCCAACTGCTTGCTTGATCACAGGTTCCTTATTCACAGGTAAGGAAATAGATCTGGCTTGACTGATAACAAAGGAAACACGATTGTTACCTCCAGGAAGGTAGAGTGCGCAACGTACTCAATTACATTCGTAGATTACGAATATTACAATAAAAATATCACGTCACAGTTATTCAATATACCATATCATACTGTATTTTGCTGTTAATGCAAGTACAGTTAAATTTCACCTGTAAGATGTGTAGAATCAATGCGCATAAAATCTACTTGAAAATAAAGTATTTGTTCAATTCATCTATGCCACTTTCATAAGATATCAACAGAATTTGGCTTTGATCTTTTTTTTAACTTCTATATTCGAAGATTGCCGTCTTTTTCTCGCGTCTGGTACATGCAATCAATTTCGAGTATGTCTTGTATAGTTTTGAAAACAAGTCACATTGACCATCGTATATCCAACTGCGCATCAGTGATCGAAGGGACTTAATTTATCCCCTTACCTTATCGCAAGTATACAAATATCTAACTGTTGGGGTGGCAGATTCTAAGACAGACGGTGTCATGCCGAACTGTATCCATAGTGCGCAAGGTTCTTGTCTGGTTTGCGTGTGTCTCAATTACATTATCAAATACACAGAACTGTAATGCATTAAAGTCAAATTACTCACACGATCTGTAGAATTGAATCGGCTCTATAAAACGCAAATCGTCATTTCACATCAAAAGTGTGTGATTCAACAAAGGAAGAAAATGTTTGGTAAAAATCCATTGCATTAACAGTACGGTCGGATCGGATGCGACCTCACAACGCGACACCTCGTGAGAAAACAAGAGGGCAGGAAGTCAATGTCACTCACCGGTACCGATGCGACCGCACCAACACCTTTCGGAGGTGTGGTTGATGGAGTTCCTGGATAACCCGACACCCTGAAGAGTATTGCAAGGGAAGGAGACGGGAGAAATAATCGCTCGGGTCAGATACGACTCCCACCGTACCTATTAAGGGTTCATAGAGATGTGTCGGTTTTTTTGCAATAACCGATTAAATCGAGTTTGTCGTGATCGTCATTTGAGTGAACGCGCAAACTCACAGACACAAAACCACTGCAAGAAGCGGTCCGCCGAAGGAAAAGAAAACCATATTAGTACAGATGTGACATTTTTGCAATAACCGATTAAATCGAGTTTGTCGTGATCGTCATTTGAGTGAACGCGCAAACTCACAGACACAAAACCACTGCAAGAAGCGGTCCGCCGAAGGAAAAGAAAACCATATTAGTACAGATGTGACATTTTTGCAATAACCGATTAAATCGAGTTTGTCGTGATCGTCATTTGAGTGAACGCGCAAACTCACAGACACAAAACCACTGCAAGAAGCGGTCCGCCGAAGAAAAACAAAACCATATTAGTGCAGATGTGACATTTTTGCAATAACCGATTAAATCGAGTTTGTCGTGATCGTCATTTGAGTGAACGCGCAAACACACAGACACAAAACCACTGCAAGAAGCGGTCCGTCGAAGGAAAAGAAAACCATATTAGTACAGATGTGACATTTTTGCAATAACCGATTAAATCGAGTTTGTCGTGATCGTCATTTGAGTGAACGCGCAAACTCACAGACACAAAACCACTGCAAGAAGCGGTCCGCCGAAGAAAAACAAAACCATATTAGTACAGATGTGACATTTTTGCAATAACCGATTAAATCGAGTTTGTCGTGATCGTCATTTGAGTGAACGCGCAAACTCACAGACACAAAACCACTGCAAGAAGCGGTCCGCCGAAGGAAAAGAAAACCATATTAGTACAGATGTGACATTTTTGCAATAACCGATTAAATCGAGTTTGTCGTGATCGTCATTTGAGTGAACGCGCAAACACACAGACACAAAACCACTGCAAGAAGCGGTCCGCCGAAGGAAAACAAAACCATATTAGTACAAATGTGACATTTTTGCAATAACCGATTAAATCGAGTTTGTCGTGATCGTCATTTGAGTGAACGCGCAAACTCACAGACACAAAACCACTGCAAGAAGCGGTCCGCCGAAGAAAAACAAAACCATATTAGTACAGATGTGACATTTTTGCAATAACCGATTAAATCGAGTTTGTCGTGATCGTCATTTGAGTGAACGCGCAAACTCACAGACACAAAACCACTGCAAGAAGCGGTCCGCCGAAGGAAAACAAAACCATATTAGTTCAGATGTGACATTTTTGCAATAACCGATTAAATCGAGTTTGTCGTGATCGTCATTTGAGTGAACGCGCAAACTCACAGACACAAAACCACTGCAAGAAGCGGTCCGCCGAAGGAAAAGAAAACCATATTAGTACAGATGTGACATTTTTGCAATAACCGATTAAATCGAGTTTGTCGTGATCGTCATTTGAGTGAACGCGCAAACTCACAGACACAAAACCACTGCAAGAAGCGGTCCGCCGAAGAAAAACAAAACCATATTAGTACAGATGTGACATTTTTGCAATAACCGATTAAATCGAGTTTGTCGTGATCGTCATTTGAGTGAACGCGCAAACTCACAGACACAAAACCACTGCAAGAAGCGGTCCGCCGAAGGAAAACAAAACCATATTAGTACAGATGTGACATTTTTGCAATAACCGATTAAATCGAGTTTGTCGTGATCGTCATTTGAGTGAACGCGCAAACTCACAGACACAAAACCACTGCAAGAAGCGGTCCGCCGAAGGAAAAGAAAACCATATTAGTACAGATGTGACATTTTTGCAATAACCGATTAAATCGAGTTTGTCGTGATCGTCATTTGAGTGAACGCGCAAACTCACAGACACAAAACCACTGCAAGAAGCGGTCCGCCGAAGGAAAACAAAACCATATTAGTACAGATGTGACATTTTTGCAATAACCGATTAAATCGAGTTTGTCGTGATCGTCATTTGAGTGAACGCGCAAACTCACAGACACAAAACCACTGCAAGAAGCGGTCCGCCGAAGGAAAACAAAACCATATTAGTACAGATGTGACATTTTTGCAATAACCGATTAAATCGAGTTTGTCGTGATCGTCATTTGAGTGAACGCGCAAACTCACAGACACAAAACCACTGCAAGAAGCGGTCCGCCGAAGGAAAAGAAAACCGTATACCGTGCGCGGTCCACTTCAAAGACCTCTCAGGGCCGCTCCGAATCCCTTACGCGGAACTCTCCATTCTGAGCCGCTCAAGCGCAGAATCGCTCCTGGGAAAAGCGAGTTTAGCTGAAGTGACATGTAGAATCCGCTCCAGGAAATACAAAATTGCTTCTTTAGTCGGTATGTCTACCACGTTTCTAACAACGATTTTCTGGGGGGAATTGTCCGAATCTGGATGGAGAGTTCGGCGTACTAGAAAAAGGACGCATCGCTTTCCAATTTTTGTGGATACGGTCTGTGACGACTATTAGCGAAAAATTCAGAGCAGTTTCTAATTGAAATAATACCGACTTTTTAAACACCCCTCGTCCGTTTTCTGTCTAGCGCTTTGCACACGATGTGACGAAAGCGAATTTGTGTTTCTTTACTAGAAAGCGTATGTGTCTTGTATTGTAAATTGCTTCCTAGGAGGTAGTAAGTAGGATATCCAAGCCGTAATACGTTTCAACACGTGCGTGCATTGAGGGCTAAATGTTGCCAGAGCTTGCCAAAAGCTTCTTAGAACTAAAGCCAACTTCACAACTCCAAAGTCTCTATTTTAAAATATTCAAGTCCGCGTTCATCAACCCAAAATCACTGTTTTTAAACATATAATTACCAACATTCATTTTTAAATTGGTTTCAAAATACCATTTGCTATTACACAGAATGCATTATTTCTTCACTTTCAATCTATAACTTCTCTCTTTCCTCACATATTTCTCTTTCTAAAAGAACAATTAGCAGATTAAAAAAAACTCTTAGCTCACCTGAAAAGACAGGAAAAGAATGTAACCGGACACTAAGTAACACATTTCCCAAGGTTTATTTCAAATAACATTTACATCAGTTTAATATCAGTTTATCAACAGAAATATCTATTTACTGGATTATTGCTAATGTTATGTGAATTTATCTTTTCTGTAGATCTTGATATATCTATTGGAACTTTGTAGTTGGAAGTAGTAGGCTGTAATTTAAGTATTTTTAGATGAAATCTGGTTATATAAGAATTCTATTTATATATCCTGAAAATTAACCTACCATATTGTTGCCAAATGCAAATGAACACAATTAGAAGTGTTCTAGATAAAGGCGCATATTTGACATATTTTAAGCTGGAAGTAAAAACGGGTTTGTTCGAGGTGAGTTTCTGAACATTGTTTAGTAATAAGGTATTATCAAGGAACAGTACAATTCCTTTTCTGTTATGTTTTATGATATAATGTAAATGTTACTTTATTATCAGAAATTGAAGTATGTTAGATAACTTCAGTTTCTGATAACAAACTAAATTAACAAACAAACTTCAAATAAACTAACATACTTCAATTTCTGATCTTTTCTTCTTGATGCTTTATTCATTTTTTGAATATATTAATGACGTGTCTAATTTTTTATAATATACTTGATTTTGAGAACTAACAATAGTTTAACTACAATGTTGGTTTAAGGCTTGCTAAAAACCAACCACGAATTACAGAAAAATTGTAATAGTTATTTGATATAATTAGATTATAAATTAATTTTTATTGACGTTTATTTTTCATATTCGGCTATTCAGTTTGAATGTTGAGTTTGTTATCATTTCAACTTCTTTGGCTCGTGCATTTTTTATGATTCCACAAAAGTGAAATAACTTAGTGGAGCCCACTGAAAAAAACACTTTAGAATATATTGAAAAAGAAATAGAACTATCCCGTACGTAAATGATATTACCAAACAGTTTGGAAATAGGATGAATATAGCGGTGACAGATAATAGTCATGGTAAAATATTACAGGCATCAAACATTTTTATTTTTCTGAAATAGAATTCCGGTTAATTGACCTTAATTTCTTATTTACGGAAGAAAGAACTAAATTTCATTCAACGGTATTCTATAAGTCATTTGTAAAAATCATTTCATTATGTTGAGGAGTACTGCTAGTGATTTTGGGTAAAACTTTAAATTTCATTTTCGAATTTCATGAAGTAGAAAAATGTGTACTTATTGTCAATTATCTAATATTGAAACAAATGTAAATACGGACAATTTTTTAATTATTTGAATTGAAAGTTTTGAGGTTATAGCAGGGGTAGAGGGGCAGAAATTGCAATATTGCAATATTACAATATTAAATAACAGTTTCCAATAATGCGCGAAATTATGCCGCTGTATCTCTAGTTTTCTTTATAATGTATTTGATGTTTTGCCTTGCACACATTTTCTTGTAAAGAAGCAGAATTACTTTTGAACGCAACATTTATTTGTTTTCTTTTCGGATTATTTCTTATTAAATTACCAAAACTTCTAATGGATTTAGGAATTATGTAAAATTAAATAACAAGTGTCTATGTACACAATCTTCTCTAGTAAAACCTTCTTTTAGATTATATTTCATCACTGTTACAAGAGGTCATTTGGAAAGGATTGTTTCTGATCAGCACTCGAGATCAGTTAGATTCAAAGGTTTTACTCTCAATTTATGTTTAAATATTACTGAGGCATTCATTTTAATGGATAATTTCCTTTCTTTAGAAGAGGAAATGAGAAATAATCTCTTTGAATTTGGAGCAATTACTTTCACTTGATTTCTACAAAAGTCTAATGTGAGCTAAATATCCAGTGATACACTATCACCCCGGAAAAACAATTTTACAACCCTTACTTCTAAATTTCGCGGCAGTTGCTTTAGACACAGTGCTCGGAAACTCCAGAAAGCTGGTTACCTTGCCTGTAACCTTGCCATGCCTGATCTACATGTTTTGTAAAAGGGGTCCAGATACAGTTCGACATCTACTTAGCTTTGAGATTACATTTATTTTCAAATAGAAAATGAACTGTGCTTTAAAATGTAATATTCATAAAAAGTTCTGATTTAATTTCTATCGTGCCTATTGAGAATCTGCGGTGATTGTTAGTAAAAGATTTAAGGAGCTATTAGATAGGTTGGGTGTGATAGACTTAACGGATTTTAAACATAATACATAACACGCCGGAGAGCCACACAATGTCAGCTGTTTTTTGATTTCTCTTGTTACATTAAACATAATATATATTATGTTTAATTAGAATATATAATAAATACAACATACGTACGAAGATTTAATTCTTTTCCGCAAATTACTTTATTAACTTGTGTGTGCTTATTAAATTCAAAATTGTTGGTAATAGCGACGAAATTCACGCTGTACGTAATTACAGATACAAAATTTTGAAAATTACGTTTGTTAATAAATAATAATGATTGAATTAAAAATCAGTTAAAAAAGTAAAAAACACATATTGATTAAATAAAACCTCAAAAGGTAATGAACGTTTGTTGATTGTGTGAATGTTTGAAACTCATAACCTACAGTTAAAGCTCAACTTTGAAAATTTGATGGCAATATGATACAAATTTTAACCCGACGAGGATATGCATAAAGGTACTTACTTTTTTTTGTCTCGATGAGGTCAGGCCTAGATGCAAGACGATGAAAAGGATGTCTGTTGTAAAATGCCATGGAAAGTCTTTATTAAGAAAGTAGGGTTGCAATTAACAACCACCCACAGCAAAGTTCAGAAGCACAGTTCTTGATGTTCACAGTAACAGAATTTTTCGACTGAACAAAAATACGCGAGATAATTTGGCTCGACGCCAAGCACGTCTCCGCAAAGTTTTGATTTATCTGATAAATAAGAACTCTTTAACACAGGAACAAATATCTATTAAATATTTGTTAACTCTTTAATGAAAAGTACAAACTGGAAGTCTTTCGAGGTCTGCGATAAAATTGGATGATTACGTACATGGTAAAATGAGTTCGTTTCACATTGCCGGCGTGGCAGCGAAAGGAAGATCAGTTACTACCCCACGCCCTCTGCAAGACTTTCTTTATAATTATCAGACACTTGCGCACGTGTACAAATTGTTATGAGAGATGCACTTAACTGCTAACGCCTGTAAAGATAAAAATCATTCGCATTACAAGTCGACGACGTCGACTTGCACTTCTTAGCACGACTGAAACGAGACTGCTCGAGTGGGAATCAAAGAGATTATGTCGGTGACTGTTCCGAAAGAGAGAACAAATGAAGGAAACTGTCCCACGGTGATTGTTTCTTTGGCGGTAGGTTCAAATAAAGGCTTCCGCCGAGAACTGCAGAAAGCGTTTTTCTCGTTTGTACCTGTGCATTTCATATGCAAAGTGATATTCTGTAATTATTACGTTGGGAACAATGCATTTAAGTTTAAGTTTTAAGTACACCCGGACACGAATTAGATTAAGAAAGACTAGCGTACCCGTGCAAAACCTCTCGCATGTTAAACGCATCCCTGGCCCTATCCATTTGTCTATCCTCTCCATTAAGAAGGAAAGTTGTCAAAGAAACGTGTTTAATTATTTAAAAAACGTATAAACGTAACTTCTAATGTACTTACAGAGTACCAAGCAAAAATAACAATTCAATTGATGTCGGAAACAAATTTTGAATAAAGGTTTATTCAGCATTAAAGACAGATATTCTTGGAACAATTCATATTTCTTTGGAAACAACATATGAAGAAATTATTCAGTCTTCCTTGAGAGTTAGCTTTTCGCTTTCCTTGATAATCACAAAAATATTAAAAAAGGATTTTACTCTTGAGAAAGCCAAGTAAAGTAGTGTGAAAATACCGGATCAGACATGTACAACCCTACTCTTTGCCATGTTATTTCTTTCTTTGATATGTCGTGAGGAACAGAGGGGATTTTGGAGAGTCAGAATGGCAGCTTGCTGGGGTGCGAAAATTGGAAAATTATTTGTATACTTAAAAAAGTATTGGATTATTTTCTGCGTTCTTGCGTACTTCAAGAAAAGCAATTCCGAGCCAAAAATTATATAGGCTGTACCTTCTACATAGCCCCCCCATCTCCTGCGAATGCGGAAATTGTGGGGGACAAAACGAGCTCTTTTAAGATTTTTTAGATATTTTTTCTTTTCCCCTAACTTTTATTTCACCATTACTCCGTAATCATTATGGCTATAATTTTCTCATTAGTCAGCCATTTTCACTCATAGACTTCAATGATGTCAACAGTTTAAGTGTCTATAAACTCTCCAAAATAGAATATAGTAACAAAAGTAAGAAAAGAATATCATAAATGAATATTTGTGTGTGTGGGAGGAATAATGACAAGGTAGCTATTAATTCATTAAGATCACATTTCATAATCGTCGCAATTAACAAAAGTCTTAAAATAGCAGCTAATGCGACACGGAACCCGTTAAGCGTAACTCAAACCACATGGTATGTCTTTAATACTTTATTTTTTTTAACTTCCACGAATTATGTTTTTCAACTGAATTAAACCAATTGAAATATTTTAGGCTATGCTATTACATCTGGGGCGTGGAAATCTTCTGGGTTCAATAGCCATTCAGAATTTCTAGTTTCATCTTCCTGGAAAGCCACTGCACTTGTTCGCCGCTGTTAGCTTTAGGAAAATCTGTCTTAATAAAACTAATTGTGCCACAACAGCAAGTACCTTCTTGCATTATTTGTAATAGTTACGTAATATTATAATTCTATTTGAACTCGCAGGACTGTTATAAATCTCCAAAATGGTAGGAAATGGTGCAGTGTTTACGATGCTTCTTCTATCATAGAAATCTATACGAGGTGTTGGCTCTCCATCGTAAAGAATGCCATGCCTGAATAAAGAATTACGATGGAGAGCCAACACCTCGTATAGATTTCTATAATCTCCAAAATATTATGCACTCTGAAATTCGTACTTAGATTTAGCAAGCAGTTAGCACAACCATGTAATACATGTGCGGTCGGAAATACGTTGTTCGTTCAGAAACCTCGTTTTTTGGGCCCTTGATTGGGAGATAATATTTCCTCCGGGTATCTTCTCGCCTCTGAAATATACTAGCGCCTATACCATACACAGAATTTTCGCCTCAAATTTATATTCCTTGATCGATCTAACTATTGTCAAGGCGTTTCAAATTTCAAATGCTATTTGAAATTTCTTGGGTACTTTATATGAAGTTCCTTCAGCATTTTCGAAATTTCACAAAAACGACCCAAATTGTTTGGTTTTATTGTTTTTGTCGATAGAATAAAGGAAAGTTCTCTAATAAAAATGCTGCATTCCGGATTTTGAATAAAATCTCTGGATTTTGGAAAATTCGAAAAGTTAATATTTTTCGGAGATTTCCTACAACTACATTAGGTACTTAATATATTTGATGAATAAAGTCTGTTCTTCAAAACTAGGACTTCAAATAATGCAGGGCGTAATTTTTGAGAATATGAAGTTTTACGTAATTTTGAGAGAAAAAGTAATACTTTATGTATTAGTAAGAAAATGTAAAAATAAACATAAATATTTTTTCAAAAAATGGCTCTACATTGTTTCCTCACAAAATGGCCCCACATTTCATTGTTTTACTCGAATAGTGCGGTGTTGAATTAATGAAACGGCGTGACCGGACATTATGAATTTTTGAAAATTACTACAGAAATTCAATTTTCTTTCCCACAGCGCCTATATATCACGCCAACCGGCTAACGGATACATTTATTGCTTTCGGAACCTAAGTACTTGTATTCAAATTCAATTCCGGAGAAATATTTTTGCTGGAATCCGTTTGCGGGTTCAACTAATAATATATTATTACATAACTGTTACAAATTATGCTAGAAAATATGTACTATAGCAGCACCATTAATTTGATAAAGTATTCGCGAATTACATAATTTCTACATTGTGGTACACATTAGAAGAGACAGTATTCTTCAGTTTATTTTCTTCGGTATTCCTATTTTTCTTAATTCTCTTTGAGTTTTTATTAATTTTTTAACATTGTCAATAAATTCCCTATTCTGTAAAACTGCATGCATTTGTTGGAGGAAATATTCAGAAGTTCCGTTTAACTGTACAAATGTAAATCAACAATTATTCTGTGCGCTTTTCTTTGCCACATATTCATTAATTATATCACCCCCTATTGATTTTAAAAGAAACACTGAAGAGCTTAAGGTTACTCTTGAGTTGTAATTGTAACAGTCCTGTAAAATGAATGGATAGAAAATGTTTCATCTCTAGGGAAACAAGCAAGGCGAAGATTCATATTTTCCCAGAAATTAAATGAATTCCCAACGTTTCCGTTTGTCACCACGAGCCCGTACAGCAGAGGATGAGATAGGATTCCCTCAAACGGGAACGGATTGCGTAGAATGCAAATTGCAGCAAAGGCTCTCATGAAACGAAACAGCGTGCATGCCTCTGTTTAACACGACGACGGGAATGCGTGGGCATTTGTTGTATCAAATGCAGAATTATTAGTTATGTTTCCTTGCTGAATTTCCGGGAATTTTTAGAAAATAAAATCATCACTTTGGAACTTAACAACAGCGCGTTCTGAAAACTAATGTGTATTATTTCAATATATAATTGTTTGATATTTCATGTGCAGTAATCTGCCATTTAATACTTCACTTACAAACATCTTTACCAAGTCAAAGCATATTTTGACATTCTAAACACTAATGTGTTTTATTCAAATATGTAAATATTTGATATTTTATACGAAACAATTTGTCATTCTGTATCTTTTACAAATGTCAATTCACCAAGTCAGAACTGTTCGTTAGTTGGCAAATATCATGACAAATCCTACCATTTACGCGTATAAACAAATTCAAGTGTACTTTCATTTTTGGTATTAAAATGTGTTGGATGTGTTAAAATGTGATATTAAAATTGCATTGCTTTGATTCTCTGTGCCACCAGAAGGGTGAGGATTACTTCCCCCAAACACAATACTATATTACGGTCCACAAGCTGGCGAGTAGTCAATTCCCCAACAAAGGTCTATCAAAAAATTTGGAGCTTTTTTTTTTGAAAATTTTGATAATATTCCAGAGAATTTACGTTAGGTATTCTCAAAATTAAAATATTGGTTTCAAATTGAAGGGGCCACGATATCTCCCAGATCAATTGGGGGAACATCAATTTTGATGAAAATCCTACTTACGAGTTAGCAGCTAGGGTGTTCACAGATGGACGGGTGAACGGACGGACGTTTTGCTATCAATTGATTTGTCGATATCAAGGAGCGACTAAACATTAATTCTGGGTACACCAAGGAAGTAATTTACTACTTGTAGGAAAAGAATTTATAGGATTTATTCACTTTTTTGATACCAGGAAATAAGAATTTTTCTGCAGAAAATTCGCCGTTTCCTGGAGCAAAATGACATAGGTTTCTCATCTTACAAAGAACGAGAAAGGGAAAATGATATCTCTCATTCAAAATTATGTCTCTTTTGAAATAAAACAGAAAATTGAAAGGGAAATGATTCTAAAGAAAGGCAAATTATAAATATCGTAACAGGAGGGAACAACAATAAAAATGTAAATACAGTTAAGATAGTTTATAAAATCTTCAGAAGACTGTGTGTAATTAACATTGTTTTTTTATTTATGCCTCGTTATAGACAGACCAACACTTTACATACATTACTTACATCTTGCACGACGTTTCGGAACTCTCTGCGTTCCTTCCTCAGGCACTGCAATACAAACATTATACATAAATTAAAACGCAATACATTAAACTGTATATGATAATTCACATCAAAGTTATAAGCCAAATCGAACAAACACCAATTACAAGTAGTAAAATCTACATGGCATGAAATACGTAAGCTAAAACTAAATACCAAACTGGATATCTCACATCAAAGCTTCAAAACCAAATCAAACAATTGTTAATAATATATAGTAAAATTTACATGGTATCAATTACGTAAAATATTTTTAAATATAAATTAAAACGTTAAATTAAATAAGATATTCACATCAAGGTTATAAAACCAAATCAGACAAGTATTGATTAATTTCTGAATCACAATACATATAACTTGAGTGCTCACGTCAATTTCTAAGAACGAACTGCTAACCAGTTCATTTCTTGCAGTAGACGGTTAGGAGGGAGGACAGTAATGCCAACTGTTTAAATCATTCAGTCTTAGATGATGTAAACACTGTTATATGGATTAGTAAAACTATTTGATTATACTATTGTATTCATAGTAACGTTTGCCTTCATGTAGAATGATTCTAGAATTTTTGTGTGGTTCCTAAAATTCTAGAATCATTCTAAGAACTCTTGGAAATCGGAAATTTGGAGGCAATTTTGAGAAAATCTTGTTTTAGTATTTTTTTAATATTGCAAAAACTACTAAAGTTTTCAAGAAAATGTACATGACCTTAAAGAAATAACTCACTTTGTACAACAAATTTTATTTGAAGAAAAATCTTTATCTTTAATTTTGTAGTTGTTGGAAGAAATCGAAAAAAATTCAAACTTTTGTAATGTTCGAAATTGCAGAACCGCGAAAGTCGAACTTATGCCACCTTTATAAGTGTATTTTACTCTATACTTAGAAGAAATTTGAAGAACAAATTTGGAGCCGTTGTTGAGAAAATTATTAAAATGTCCGGGGGGTTTTATGTAAAGTACCCCCAAATTTTACAGAATCTTTTTTAAAATCTCAAATCTTCGACTCAAGCCAGATCGACAGAGGGTTCTTCAATTTCAAAAAAATCGTACGTATGGTTTAGGCGCTAGTAGTGTTCACGGACCGACGGACGAACGGGCAGACGGGCAGACGGACAGACGGACAGACGGACAGACGGACAGACGGAGAGACGGAGAGACGGACAGACAGACGGACACAGACAGACAGACAGACGGACAGACGGACAGACAGACAGACAGACGGACGGACAGACAGACGGACAGATGGACAGACAGACGGACAGACGGACAGACAGACGGACAGACAGACGGACGGACAGACGAACGTTTTGCTTCCAATTGGTTTTTAGGTATCTAGAACTTACAAAACAGGGATTCGGGCTATACCACGCGTTAGTATTTTTTCATAATTTAGAAACTGGATTTTTCCACTTTTTGGTTTTCAGGGGCAACGAATTTTGCCAATTTTTTGCGCAGCATTACATGCCTTTCCCTATACTACGTATATTACTCCGTGTATACGTACGTATACGGGAAAGTAAAAATTCTTAGAAAACTTTTGTGTATATGCTAACGAAATAACGCTTTCCTTTTCTCATAAAGATAGAGCTCATATAGATTGCTTCAATACATAAACACTGACTTACTTGAATTTAAAAATTGGCGCACAAAAACTACACGCAAGTTAACACCAAAAAAAATTATCATCGTCAGGCATAATAGTTTTGATTTTTCAGAGCCCAAAAGTGTTCACACACTACATTGTCAGATATACTTATGTAAATGTACACGTATCAGTAAAGTAATGAATCTCAAGTACCTTGAAGCACATAAAATAATTTCACAAGTTATAAATTTTATCAGGACACACTATTTCTAAGAAATTTCTGTGACTTAAAAAAATATATTTTGCTACTGCATTCAAGGCAAAAGTATGGAATAATGTGCTAGTGTAAAACACTCGAATAATTAATAAAAATATTATGCATTATAAAAAATCATTTTGTGAATATCCTGTTGAAAAAAAAGTTCGAAAAAGTGCTTTTCCGCTACACAACCTACAAAAATTGTTTCCTATACAACATTTGTATATCTTCAAGGTTCTACGTACGCTCTTCTTAAGAAGAGACACGATTCCACAAGTCTACAAATATTCAGAAACAGACACAAGGGCAATAAAATTTTAATTCCATACGTTCATAAATAACTACTAAGAAAATCATTCCAATTCATTTGTCCAGAAGTTAAAACATCTCAACTGAAACTATCTATACCATTAGGGAAGTTTTGTACTGGGAATACTTCCGCAAATTCGTCGTTTCGCACATTGTATGACCGTCCTTCACTTACGAAACATCTGAAGCGCTTGCATTAAAAACAAAAATGTTAACATCGAGTAATCTGTCCCTCTCCATTGCGACACTGTCTATGGCGTTTGGGCAACCGCTTCTGGCTGGCTGCACTCCTAGAGCACTTGGCAAAATCTGCACTGAGGCGCAAATGCACTCGGAGAATCGCCCGGTTAGGGCGTTCCAGTTTCACTATCTCGTAGACGCTCCTCGCACTTCCTGCGCTCACGCGTGAAACGGCGGCCGTTGAGCAGCAGCGCAGCCGGAAGTACCAGCTGTTCGTTTCATTAGCGTTCTATAGCGGAGGATTCGATTTTTCAGGGCGCTGAAGTAGTGCGAAATGTGTTAAAGGGAATATTACCAACTGTTTCTTCTACACTGTATTCCTAGCACATCTAGTTTGCCAGTATCTCCCACCCTTTCTCAAACTCAATAAGGCAGGCCAACACTCACTTCAAAATATTGTTCAGCGAGCTAAATATTTTTCTGCCAAAAACGCATAATGAATATACAATATTTCAATATTCTATAGGAAAATTCTATGATGTACAATGTTATTATGTTCAAGAGGGGCTTAACAAACACATTTCCTTAAATGTTCTTGAACCGATATATCTTCTATTTCATTGAAAAATACTGTACGAATTCCTTTCAAAACAGAAAAGCCTCACTACAATTTTATCCAAAATACCATGTTCACTGATAACCATGTTAAAACCATCAGATCCAGCTTTCCGAGTAGAGTTCCTGGTGATTGATAGAGGTTTATGGCTGTATTGTGAGATTTGGACCCGAGCAAGTGTACATTCTGGATCTCCTGGACACCGGTAACTTAGTTTTGATTTGTGGACTTTCTTTTGTGTTACCGGAATGGCATTATTGTATGGAGATTGTCTCTGGAATAAAAAACTGTGTTACTGGATTCCTGTGTTTTTCTGAACATAAGAAATATGGCTTGCAGCAAGGAAAATGTACTGAATCATTATTGCTAGACTTTACTACTATATTTACAATAACCTTAATAAAGCACAAGGTGTAATGGCAGTTTTCATTGATTATTCTAAAACATTTGACACTGTGAATCACAGTATACTAGTAAGCAAACTAAGAAAAATAGGGGTTGAAGGTCACTATCTGCAACTTTTTGAAAGTTATTTAACAAACAGAAAATGTTTTGTGAAAGTGAAGAACATTAGAAGTGACCCTCAAATTATGGAACACAGTGTCCCACAAGGAAGATGCTTAGGACCACTCCTGTACATCATCAACGTAAACAATATATTTCAAGTAGTACAAAAACGCAAACTTTTCATGTAAGCAGATGATGCTGTTTTACTCTACTCTTATAATGACATCAATCAATGCAAGCAAATAACACAAAAGGAGTTAAACTCACTTATAGAATGATCCTAGCAAAACAGTTTATTTGCAAATCCAAATAAAACTAAAGCAGTAATTCAAAACTCCTCACACAAATATGTACCAACTAGGAAAGATCTCCATGCACGACGAAAAATGTTTATTATATAACTATTCACAAAACTACTGTTGTGCAAAAATATACTTTGTAACAATCATGAACTACCTGGGAATAATTTTTGACAATCGACCCAAATTCTATAGCCACATCAGCTTGATGTTCAACGAACTTAAGAAAATCACAGCAGGGTGTTTGTTCGCTATCAAAGACCTCTTATATCAAAAATCAAGAAATATTGTCTACAAATCTATGGCAGAATCTATTATTAAATATGGAGTAGAAGTATGGGGTGGTACTAGCATACTAGCAGTGTTCACCTAGACAAGGTGAAAAAATATAGGAGAAAATTATGAAAATCGTATTTGGAGCCAATAAGATAACAACAATGTCGATTCAGCATGTGATACATTATCACCACGGGGCTTCTACAAAAACCTGCACTTTACCAAGAACTACAATAGAACTGAGTATCAACAGAAATCATGCCACCAATATAGCACCTGGGAAACAACATGAACTGTGCCAGTCTTATAACAAATACGGAAAAAGAAGAAGGAAGTGCAGCATATTCACCTTATTAAACAGTGTACCAGAATATATAAAACAAGAAAAGGAAATAAAATTCAGGAAATCACGTAAAAGCTGGCTACAAAGTATTGATAATGAATAATCCATACTGTGCTTAACACAGGCAAACATCTACATTTTGTGAACGTGGTAATTAAATGGATGATGTGTTTACAGAACCAAGTGTCAATAATCATATAAGTGAATAATGTAGACTACACGGAGTATTGACTATGAATAATCCATACGTGCAAATAATAGAAAAGGAGAAAAATGTAAATTGTGTAAACGTTGAAATTAAATTGAACTTAATTATTAACATAATCAAGAGCCAATAATCCGATAAATGATTAATTTGACTATAATTTGTGTAAAAAAATACATACAGTATGTGACAAGCCACATTTTATTTGAACAACTATAATTGGACTTAATATTGTAATGTACTAAATGGGTACCTGATGTTAAGTTATAAAACTTATCAGGACTCTAAACTTTTTGATTAATAAACACCAATTCAATTATTATTATTATTATTATTATTATTATTATTATTAACGTAAGTACTAATAATATTGAAGTAACATAGCTACTGATAATAAAAAATTAGCACTGATGACAATATCTCACATCTCACAATCACGACTTACTACTTCTAATCATATAGACTGACGCTAAATCGCTTTCAATTCTAATCAATGGAGCTATAGTACGCTCTTTAACTCAACACTACGACTACTAAAAGATGGCGTGAATTATGGAGCATAAAATGAGTTAATATAAACACTTAAAGCGGGGGAGAAAAGTACAGAAGCAAGTGACGTTTTGCGCCACCATTCAGTAACTTAAAGTCGCGATACGAACACACTATAACAAGTAATAGCCAACCCGACTGTTTCCTCAAGGCAATCGGCATACCTAGGACGCAAAGCGACCAACTTTACATCATTCGTCGCAGTTGGCACTAAAACAAGCGCTTAAAATACTTTCATGTCATAAAACAGGATGTAAATGCTCCTATCACCCTCATAAGGAATATAAACAGAAACATTTCTGATGAAACAACAGTAAATATTTTAAAGATAAACTTCGCATTAATGTTTTATTACTTTTTCATAAACCGTATGTTTTATGAAGAAATGTATGCGGATTTTTGTGTACTATATTTATGTACTAAAAATACGATTAATATAAAAAACAGGTATTAAATTATGTAGAATTATTAAAATTACCTTGTTTAACATTTACAATAACTTATTGCATGTAGGATCCCAATCACCCACTCTGCATGCAGTAGGCCTTTGCCCTTAATGGGATTAAATCAGGCTAATAATAATAATAATATTAATAATATCAAAGATACAAAAACTACCCAAGAGAATATTTGTTTCATGTTTTGAGCTTTCTTCGATGGATTTTACATTTATGGTTTAGATATGATAATATTAAGAAATACAATATTTCTACATAATTTTATATATTTGCGCAACAATAAAGTTAAGGTAAAACAATATTGTTTTTAGAAACGTAGTCTCTTTTTACACATATTTTTAAACCAAAATGGAGTATAAAGTAAGAAATTTTGAAGTTTAATTTTTTGCAACTGGTTCTGAAAATGAAAATCAATTATCTTCAGGTGTGAAAATATTCTATCTTTGAGTCTTTTTATCAAGAGCAGTTGGTGAAAACATTATGAAAATGCTAATAGAAACAAAAGAAATTGATTTGATTTTGTTTAAACTTACCTTCAAAAAACGATGCTGTTTCATTACCATGACTTCGTGTTCTTGCCAATATTTTCTGAAATTTCTTATGTAATGTTACGCTAGCTGTGCTTTTTAGGAAGTAAAATTCGTTTTCTTAGACTGACCATTCTACGCGCGCTGTTAAAATCCAATTATGACCGAAAATTACATACGAACATTTTTGACCTCCAAAAATATTTCCATGAGTTGGAAACTAATATTTGCATCAAAAGCTTGAATCCATGGTGCCAATCTGAGAAGTCGAAATCGCTACGACGGACGCGCCTTCCAGCCTTCTTTCGAAGGGATGCAGGTTTTAATCTCTATTCAGGTATTCCTTTTTAGACAGTAATTGCTATGTATTGTGGCATGGTGATGTGTACAGTCGTCTTGTATCACCCATCAACTCTCTACGTTCTCTTCCTGGCTAGCCTGGGTGGCGTGGGAACTCAAAGTATTTTCACCCAGGTAACGTCTTATATTTGGGCGGTGGGGTTTTAAATCCTAAGTAGGTAATGGGATTGTGTGTTTTCTCGTGATGTTTGTTGTTAGCACACAATTTATTTTTCTTGAACTGCAATAGTCGGCATTGGTCAGAGACTCAAAGAGATGGGTATGATCCCAATGTAGTTGTTTGCCCTATTTTTAAGTAAGAATTCATTGTTTCATA
This sequence comes from Acheta domesticus, assembly GCA_031308135.1. Classification (NCBI taxonomy): domain Eukaryota; kingdom Metazoa; phylum Arthropoda; class Insecta; order Orthoptera; family Gryllidae; genus Acheta; species Acheta domesticus. The sequence continues at coordinate 29,033,169 of JAHLJT010009419.1, read as the reverse complement.
CCGGGAGAATTGTTTCATACAGGGCATCAACTGATGTCACTGCAGTGCTTCTGACCGGAAGGTTCTAGGTTCGAGTCACGACGGTAGAAGGGTTTTCTACACTAGCTCGTCAGCTAGGTCAAATTCAGTTGCTATCTGGAGGAGAATTCTAGCAGCCGGCTGCTCTGGTCAGTAGTTTTCCAGTAGTCTGGTTTATCCAATCAAAACCAGGCGAATAGTGGAGAAGTACCCTAAGAAGGGGGTCACGAACCGTGCGCGATCTTTCCTTCGTCTTCCTGGCCCTATCCTCACCCTTTATGAACACATACACACTCACATGCACTGTAGTACCACATATGATGGGAGCTTAGAGCTTATGCCATGGTGGGGGGTGCCGCAGGGATGCCTGGTTGGGGAAATCCCCGCCAGCAGACGGTAGGTCGTCACCGGATTTCGCCATCCAGCGGGGGAAGACCACCGCCAACTCACTAAGTAAAAACATGCACTACACGTACGGGACTAATGAACTTAGAAGTTGACGGACCTGGAATCATTAAACATTAATCAATGAATCTTATATTATCTCATCATTTAGGATGTTTACAATTAGAACCTTTCCTTTACCTACCTGACAATTTTTCTCTTTCAGCGCATATATTGCACTTACTTAAAAACCAAAACCGTCGTCATGCTTAATCGCTTTATGAAACTCCGGAGGACTTTCACAGACACGAATGATCATTAACACCTTGCAATTTTATTTTAATTTCTGGGATGTAGATAACACTTGTACAATTGGAATAACATAGTAAATATTGAACTGTTATTTCAAAATAAAGATCACTGTCATTGTGTCTCCGAGCAAGTTCCGATGTTTTCAAAATATAAATATTCTCTTCAAACATCTCAGAGACTGAAAATATTGTAACACAAACTAGCAAAAATTGATTGTAATATTTGCTAAATACATGTTGTTTTAATAATTTAATAGAGAAATTTGTCATTCAATGTTATTTCAATTTAGTGAAGAGTTCGTCTTTTACTCCCCTCCCTCCAATGACGTTCTCCGACTACCGGAATGGTATGTAACTATTAAATCGCTTCCCATTTTTTCGCTTCCCAGGTAATAAATACAAGCGTGGACAGAACCAGATGAACGACATCTGGGTTGCAGCGTCAGTGTTATGTAGACGTCCGTGAGTCCCTTCCTGTCGTACCGTCTCACGAGCCACGCTTAAGCAATAGAATATTTATCATGATCAACATGAGCTTAAGAGCCACTGGGTGCAATGCTTGAGTATACTACAGAGTATCACGAACGGTGCATTTGGAGAAAATAGTCTTCACTGGGAGGGGCTGTAGGTACTGAAAGGTGAAAAGACGTAAAACAGAAATTCGGTATCAAAACACACATTTCTTTCTTGTTCTAATTGGTGGAGATTCCAGAAAGTAACTTGTTCACTGTTCGTCTTTCACGAAATGTCTATATCGGCAGTGCTGAGTGACGGATCAACAATGATATGTTTTACACAGTTATATTATTTTATTAATTATATAGATTAAAATTACTGTCTTTACAGATGATGGTTCACAGTTCTCATGTTCACTTATGACCCGATTTTTTAATTTATAGACAGTAAACATTGAAATTTTACATAACAATATTTATTACATTAGATTCATTAGAAATAATTACATCACATTGAGGTATCACAACGCGTTTCGGACATCTTGTTGTCCTTCATCAGGTGACATACAGAACACTACAATTATCCAACATTCTTATAACCGATGTACATTCATGGCTTAAGTCGAACAATAAGATAACTATTCAGATTGCACCAAAATATAACACTTTAGTTAGATAAGTCATAGAGACCAGGTGTGTCAATGGAAGACATCATGTTGACTCTGATCTAGTACCTCGCACTTCGAAATTTTCTCGAGAAAATTATATTATTTTTCTGTTTTAAATACTGTTAAAAATCTATGTTTTATATTGTTTTATATTTAATTACAATGATTTATTTTATTGTCTTAAATACCTGATATTTGTTTTATTTCATTGTGCCAATTAAATAGACAGTATTTTTATGTTTATTCAATGGAATATTGAGTAAAAGTTAATTTTAAACACATCTGGTTGAAAATATTGTCTGTGAACGATTATTTCCACTCGTCCCTCCCATATTTTTCTGCTTTTGCTTCCAGTCGCCCCGAATTTTAACCAGACTTAATCTCCGCGTAAGACCATTTACACAGAGCGACGCGCCCTTACCAAAAGAACCAAAATGGCCCCATCGACATCTGCGTGGGATGACGTGCAGACGAGCGTTTTGCGGCAGAACGCCGACAGAATGCGCCGAGAGCTCTGCTTCAACCGAGGCGGCCATCTCCCAAATTATCGCAATTGAGGTGACCGCAATTATTAAGACGCCATTACTTCCCCCACCTCTTGCACTGCTCTCGAGCGTCGCAATGACGTCATTTGGGAGATTCGCCCCTTCACGAGAAGAGCGAGTCGTGAGAGTTCATTCCAGCCTTTTGAGGGGGAAAAGAGAGAAGGCACCTCTACGGTCGGAAGATAGGACGCTGTCGAGAAAAAGAACTCTTCGGAAAATCTGTGGTGCGTAACATCAATTCGAAAACTTTGTTGAAATGTGAAGTTCCCACGTAACTGCGGACAAGAAAACGATCTTGTTCAAGACATTTCGACAAGTATCCTCACGAAGACGTGATTCCATTTCGGATGAATGTGCTAGTACTTTGAGTATTTCTGCGTCCGTCTGGTGGGGATGAAAAGAAAAGGGATAACAATGAGGTATATGAAACGAAAGTGAGGAACACTTTTTTAAAATTATGAAAGAAGAAAAAAAATGTAGTGAAGGTAATAACTGACGTATTGCATCTTCATTTAATCAAAGGCAAGGCGTGAACGCTGGATGTTAATGAAGTCTTTTATTTTGAAACGCTCTTTTATTGGGACATTATGTTTGTAAGTTTCAAATGTTTACTCATTAGTTCACCTTCTGCAGCAGTTAATGCAATTTTAATATAGTTTACTGCCCTTCCACTAAACAAATTTAGAAATTAATTACCTGAAATTTAAACCAAATTATAAACATCTCGAACTCATGATCCATTCATTCGTATTGACTATAAAATGTTTAAAATTGTTGCAAGCTGATTTACAGCCATTTTTAAACAAATCAACACATTTGACACTGTCAATTTACTAATATAATATGAAAACCATCATAACAAATGTAATCATTTTCCCTGCTAATTGAGAAGGTAAATGAAACATAAATGGTGAAGGCAGAGCAGAAAAATTATATTATCAGGTTATGTATGCTTAGAAAATATGCATTGTGTGGCGTTTCTCTATTTTAAAACATGTATTGAATTAATTAATTTATGGAATTGTGAACGATTTGTTTCCTTCCAATCATTTGCTTACTTAATTTCATTGCCTGACTAATATCGCAATTATTCATGTTATAATTAATTTAACATAATTTTGCCCTGCTACGCTCATTACCTTTCTTAATATTCAACCATGACTATCGTGATTTTACTCGACATATAACCTTGGGTCTTGACATATAACCTGTTACCTTTCTACCTTTTATATGTGGAAGTGCAACTCTGTACATAATTGCGATTCCTGAAGTTTTGTTGGTTGAAATTATAAATACAAACTATCAGTCTTTTCTTTTTTCAATAATAAAGAAGTTACATTTATTACAAATTTAATTTTATAAGTATTAATAATTATAAGTTACTATTATAAATTTCTATTGAACACATCAACGATGTAATTACTTTCGTTTGTACAATACGTAAAGTCAGGTTTCGTACGGTTTCGAGTAAAGTTCATAGGCTTACAGTGATGACTACTATAATGACTTCTCAGATTACTTTCACATTCTGGGCTTGATGTAGTCCGTAGGATGTCCTCATTGGTGACCCTCCTACCGTGATATTGTCTAACAGCAGACGTTTACCAATGTTCCTGGAATATTCTAAATTATTCAGTACTTTCATAGAATTAAAAAAAAATTCAACTAAGTTAATTCGGGAGCGCGACTTGCCCTCTCTGTGCTTCGGATAAAACTCTTACGCGCGGCTGTATCTTCAACACAACTGACTAAAACACCTCCCTATCTAAGGATCTATTCTAATATAAATTCCCTTCATACGCAGAGTGTATTTTAATTTAAATTAGAAATTACAATTCAACTTAAAACGACACATTGACTTCCTACTTCATGCAATACAAAGCTGTCAGAATTATGAATAATGAATACAAGACGGGTGTTGTCTGGTATCAAATATATATCGTACTTGAGATCGTCCTCAGAGTATCTGAAAATTACATAGAAACAAATATGCAAAGAAGACTGTATCAATTATTTACAAAATTGTTTTTTTTCTACAAATTGTTGGTGCCAGATGCGTTAGCACACTGGATCGTTACCGAGCAGCTTCTGGGCGGAGAGGTAACGATCCAGTTTGCTTACGCGTCTGTATGCTATGTGATGCTCTGTGTGCTATGTGGTGATGTGGGCTATGTGTTTAGTGATGGCTGTCATATTCACATATTTGTGTAATTATTGGGTATAAACCATGGAGAAAGAGTTTCTAATCGGTGAATCTTAAGGGTTAAGTCTCACTCACATGCTTACAGTTATTGATTGATTATATCACTAATTCCGGGCGGGCCAACTGCTAAGGTCATTAGTAGGGCCCGGATAATTATGTACTAAAAATTAGGAAAACATGTTCATATATATGTATTATAATGTATAGAAATTTGTACTAAAATGTAAGAAATATGTAACACTTTAATTATTTTATCAATTCGTTTTAATAAAATACTTTTGCTTAAATATTGATCTGAATACTTAATATACTGGTTAAGACCAAAATTAAAACACAATACTCATCATAATTCTGTTATTTACAATGATCTCTGTAACAATGAAAAACAAATATTTGTTTCAAATACTTAGAAATGAAACTTTTCCTATTATCTGTTCGAGGGCCTTGCACCGACTAAGTGTTCCACGTCGCACAAAGTTATCGGTTTATATTTAAACTTTGTCCCAACATGTCACTGTTCAATGCTATTCACGGATTAAGGAATAAAAATAATGCTGGTTGATATTTTATCAACTGACTCTTAAAAGGAACAAATTCCGCTTTCTTTAATGATGTTCTTACCAAAGACGCTATTGCTAGACTTCTCTGAAAAGATACACCAAATTTTGCTTTTGGCAGATTCCTAGTTTGCGTTACCAGAAGGTTTAAGCCAATCGCCGTGGATTATTTTGTGTCATTTTCTTATCCAAAAGCTGCAGGGCCACATCGTGATTTTACTTCAGATTTTTACCTCACAGAGATACTTAACGAACAAGGGTTTAGGCTCGCGTGTAACAAATTGGGCAAGAAAACTGTCAATGGCGCTTTCGAGCTGCGTTGGTGCGTGTAATCTTTGGCGAAGGGTATTAAGGTCAAGGGAGACCTCTGGAAAATGCGTCGTGGGTGCGAGTTATTGCCTGCTAGACATCATTTTCATACAACTTTTTTCTGAGCAGTATTTTGTTCTCTGTTATACTCGCGCTGAAATCTAGACACTGAAAGCTTTGTAGTGCAGTTACGCCTTGGCCTTTTGTAGGATATTGTGTGCTGCAATATCAACATATTTACGTGATGCAATTTCGCCAATTTGGAAAGGGGGCTGCAGAAAAATTGTGTTTAACAATGCTGAATTGTTTGTCTTGATACTTCCTTATCAAAAATATATAGAATAAATAAAGAAGTATACAAAAACATTCAGAAACACGGAAATATTACGAAATATTTAAAACTATGTGCTATTGAGTAAAACATGTAAATATATACTTTTGGGTAAAATATGTAAATATATGTACTAAAAAGTCAACGTTTTTAGGCACTAATCGATATGAAACGTAAATATATCGTGGTTTTGACTTGATAGAGTTAACTTACAGAAATATCTAATTACATAATTATCCGGGCCCTAGTTGTTAGTCTCGTAAGTGTCGTGCAAGTTCTCCTCGCGATACGGTGGTGATCTCTCGTTGGATGGCCAGATCCGGCACCGATTGACCGCCGGCTAGCAGGGTTCTACCCAACCCGGTATTCCCACCAGCGGGCACCACCCCAGCTCTAAGTTCCTAACCGGTCTCCCGGCACATGTAGTTGTGTAGTGCGTGTTAGCGTAAGGGTGTGTAAGTAAGGGCTGAAGACAGAACAAGAAAGAGGACGAAATATCGCATGTGGTCCATGGCCCGTTTGTTAGATTACTGCTCGGCATTCGCCTGGCGTTAATCGGAGAAAGCACGGAAAACTACCGATCAGAGCAGCCGGCCGCTAGAATTCTCCTTCAGACTGGATTAGACCTAGCTGTCAAGCTAGTGTTAAAAATCCTGCCACCGTCGGGACTGGAAATCTGGACTTTCCGGTCAAAGACACTACAGTGACGTCCGTTGATGCCCTGAGGCATATTTCCCGGTGCGTTCAGTTATGCAACACTGGCGAAGAGACCTATACAAGTGGGAATTTGAGAGAAAGAGAGAAAGGAGATGAGGAGAAGGCGCGACCGCGAGTGGATTGGTGGGCGAGGGGGTTATAGGGCACGTCCGCGCTGTAGACAAGGTCGGTCGGGGATCGTAGCAGCGATTGCCGCGCGGCGCTGCCCGGGAAGACGTGCGGAGAACTCTAATGCGCCGAGGGAGGTGGCGGCTGCGCCCATTACGGACCGTCTCTCACCCCCGGTCGCCGGGCTTCCACTGCCCTCCCAACGACCCTCGGCTGCCGCGCCGACTTCTCTTCGCGGGTGGGGTCGAGGCAAGATGGAAGCTTTGTTGCTGCGGATAAATATCAAACAATAAAAATAAATAGTGTTTCCAAGGTCATATTATATCAATTTATTATTATTATTATTATTTTGCGTAAAGGCCTCTACAGACCATGCTATACGTTCTCTTCCGAGACCCAGTCGTTTCTATCCCGGAGAGAGATAACTGTGTGTAACTCTGGGGATCAGCTTTTCGACTGTATCCTTTTGCGTGACAAAGTTGTTACGCCTGGAATTGTAAATTTGAAATGATAGGATGATGATGAGGGGTGAAAAGACAATCACAAATATGACCATGCCTACGCAGAACCCGAACCTGCAGCCTCCTCGGCGCAGACGACGGCTGCCGCAACCGTCTGCGCCACGAGGCCGGCTTATTATTATTATTATTATTATTATTATTGTTATTATTATTATTAACTTCTAACCACATTTTCTCTGTACACGTTTTCTTCCAACTCCCAGTCATATTCTATCTAGGAGGAAAATTACTGTGTGTCATTTTCGAGATCATCTTTTTTTATACAGATATATCATTGAATAATGGTTCGTTGAATAGGTTGGTAGTACACCCCAGTTCACAGCCATTTTCATCACTAACTATACTGGTGTCACCGGATGACTTAGCTCGAAAAAAAAATACTTGTGACAATACATGTGTTGTTCGACAAGACGACTCCGAGCGACTAGGAAGCGAATGATTAGACGTTTTATATTATTGATGTTATTATTACTCTATATCACGATTAAAGATGTTATGTGTCGGTTGAAAATAAAATTAACTTCAGGTTGCAACCAGCTACATAAGGAGCAGATCTAGGGACCGTCGGTGCTTCTACATTACTTTGCGCAAAATGCGGAATGTTCCAAATAAAGCTATTTCTTGCACTTCCCAGTCTTTTGAATTACCTGGGAGCTTAGACAAGTTCTTACACAGATTTTGCGGAACAAATCCCAAAGCTTAGATAACTATCGGGACGACCTGTGCTTTTACGCCCCACATTCGGCTGATCTCGATTTCCAAACTCTTGTATTTAAGACGTCTCTCTGCCTCCTCGGTAACAACGTTTTGATCGCAAGGTACAGCAACATCGGCAAGTAAACACAATTTTTTCCCGGTTTGTTTGCCACTATCGTGCGATCAGTTTGAATTTGTTGGTCGTACAATATCGTACATAATCCAACAGACGTCACCGGTTTTGGTGAGAGTTCGTACCATGTAGGGCATGTGTTTGGAACTTCGAAGGCGGTACAGATCTACCAGTGGAGGTAGCTACACACCTTCTCTTATTATTATTATTATTATTATTATTATTATTATTATTATTATTATCATTCATCATCAGTCATCATCAATTAACTAATCATCGCTTTCGGTGCCGCTCAAATCTGCCTTGCCAACCCTTGTATTCTCAGTAGATGCCAATGGTGAGGCTCTTTTGAGTGCTTTTTAAACTAAATCTAATTACAACATTAGACATTTAAAAAAATTAGAACCTAATTGAAATGATCGAACTCTTTTTTATCGTAAATTTTAATTCATGTACTGATTAATTGGCCTAAATATAAGAAGATCGAAGGCAACCACTGTTCCCTTCTTTAAGTGCACGCAGTGGGGAATAAGGGGAATTAGATAAGATGAAAAGCATACTACATGTGGCTAAATGTTCATTATATGCTCCCTACCGCGCTCGTGAATAATGAACTAACATGCATGTGATTTTTTCGTCCACTTGGATTCTCTCCGCTTACTCAATTAGTAACTTACGCATAGTAACCTAAATATTTTAAACATATAATAACATTTATTTCCCTTTCTAATTAAATATACTTCTTAAATCAAGAAAAGCTCTGTGTTTATCACTGTATTGATTGCTCGCGCGCAATTAAAGCTTCACAACTGCCAATCGGAAGTCAAGAAAAGTGTAAAAACTGCGTAAATCATTCGCTGCGAAGACAGAACAATGCACATCACACATAATCAATAATCTGACAATGTGACAAATTACATAGAACAAAATACACAAATAAGAAGTTACTACCCCTATTTAGAGATGTTTATATTTAAAGTACAATTGCTTAAATTTGAGAACGTTATCTCACCTATATTTGAAAGTTATGTGAAATATCAAAACAAATGCAAAATTTGCATTTTACATGCAAAATCTTCTTCAGTATGGATAAATACGGCCGCAAGCAAGTTGGTTTGCCACTAGATGACTAATAGAACAACATAAAATATTTAGTATGAATAAATTAAATATATAAATGTAAAACAGGTTTGGTATAAGCATATTACAAATGTGAAAAAATAAATCAGTGTATTTACCTGTTTTGAAAAGTAAGTATGCAAAGTCTCTTCTGAATCGGACTTGACTCGCTTTTCCATTTTACACGGTTTCTAAATATAATGTCTCTCATTTACGTGTCTTCACTTTTGCTAGAAAGTAATATTAGTATTGGTTTCTTAGCTTCGTCTAATATTTGATGTGGAATATGATCAATATCTTTCATTATAATACCTTTCTTTTCGATGTCACTTTGGTGATCTTAGTATACAATGCAAGGTCCACCAAAATTGGCCTTGTTCAGAACGTTCACAACTTTCAGAGCAAATATGAAGTCACTGAATACAGGTCTCAAATGGCAATGAGTTATTTCTGTCCCACAAAATTTAAATTATTCTTAAATGTAAGTTAATGAACAATATTAAATGGAAGTTAATAAGCAATGAACTTAAACGAGGATTTTTTTCTAGATTTTTTCAGCCGAGAGCCTGTTACCCTTTACGTTCGATGGGACATATATTCGACCGCACAGTAGACACCAACACACTTTCGGGCTTCTCTGATCTGGGGTCAGCAGAAGGTGAGGCCCTGTGTGACAACACACTCATGAGAGACAAGAGACATACAACAATGCCCGAGGCGGACCTCGAATCCACGATCCTTTTGAGCGAAACGTTGAGTCGGTACACGCTCTTAGCCACCTTGGCCAGCCAGGTCGGCTAAACACGTCGATAAAGGATTATAATTTTACTCGTGGTAAATAAGAAAACTCGCTTCTATCGTCGGTAGTTTTCTTGAATTAGTGCAATTATACCTTTCTTTATCCACTAGTTTCATTAATTGAGATATCTTTAAACTTAATTAACATTAAGTACTTGGCTGTTCGAGAGACGCCGCGTCCAAGGCACAGGTGCCGATTAGGCCGCCCTTCTGCGACCTTTCTCAGGGAGTAATGCGTGGAGATGAACTGCGCACGAGTTAATATAGTATTGATAATACAGCATAATACATATTTAATATTAACCATTTTAAATGAATGTAAAAGTTTGATAAAACTCAAAATAGAGAGGATGGGCATCCTCCTCACAAATTACGCCTACGGGCACTGCCGCACCGTCGCATCGCCTCCTGCTGGGAATCGACGAGCAAGTGCAAATTTAGCGCCCGGCGGCGGCGGCGAACAGACGGTGGGAGGCGCGGCCGCTGTGGCTGGATTCAAGCGGAGTAATTTGCCCTTTGGGATCGCCGCTGCGGTGCGATTCAAAAGAAAACCACCGCGATGTAAAATACACGGAATTCGTAACTACGTATATAACTTGATAACGAATGCAAATGAATGTCCTCGGAGGACTTTTATCTTGTGTGTCTGGAAATGCACCATAAATAACGGAAGCAATATGCGAGGGGTTTTAAATGACGTTCATTCGTGAATACATATTTCAGTTTTATGACAAAGAGGATTTGGTACACAATGTTTCTTTGTTATTGATGATTGAGTCTTATTTATATTTTATCATTTATATTCTCTAAAAATCAGTAGAGCAGTTAATGTGTAAAAACGCTTGAGAAAGAGGGGAGACGGAAGAGGAAGAAGGGAACAAAGGTAATATAAGGTAAGTAGGAAAAAGAAGGTGAAGTAGATAAGAGACAGATAGAGGGAGAGTTGTGGAGGGACAGTTATGGAGAGATAGATCGAGAGAGATGGATTGGAATAAAGAAAGGAGTAGAGGAAAAGGGGGACAGAGAGAGGAAAATGAAGAAGTGAAAGGGGGAGAGAAAAGTTAGAGGAAGAAAAAGAAAGTAAGAGAGAAGGAGAGAGAAATATTGAATCATGGAAAAATAGCAAATAAGAAGGTAAAACAAGACGAACATTTTTGTGTGGAGAGAGTGAAAATGGTGTAAATAGAGAAATAATGTGAAAAATGAAAGTTACCTTCTGAGAATAACGCAAAAATAATAATAAAGAGTAACCGAAGAAATACATACTCAATGAAAATAAAACACTTCTCTGTCTTGCTCATCGACAGCGACGTTTGCATAGACCTCGTCATTCCCTATGCACACATTTCTCGTCATTCCTTGCGCGCAGCCTGTGAAGTAAAAACTTCGCTTCATGCACATCACGCCAGAAGCAATACGCTCAACCAGGTCCCGCCAGGTGCTTCTGGGAAATTTTGTTCATTGCCAGACATCAACTATTCAATTCGCTGCGTGAAAGATTTGCCCGCTGGCGAACAAGAACAAACGGCATCTCTCAATTAGACTGCGTCACAAGTTATATATTCAAATAACTTAATCAATCAAATATTAAATGTAGACGAGATGTAATTAATCATTCGTGAATAGAGTAATATTTATTATATTACTTGGCCTGCAGCACAAAAAAACCTGTACTGGTTATTTTCTACGTTTTATTTGTACACTTGTCCATTCGGTGGCAAGATTCCTTGGCGCAAGCTTACAAACAGAAACGTAAATGAATATTACTTTAGTAAAAATTTAATTATGTAATACTACGCAAGTAGTGACGTAAATACTAAAATGTATTACATCTCGCACTGTAGTACAATCAACTACTAAACTTTTGAGTGTTCAACAACACGATAGAGAATACAAAAGGGCAATATGAAGAATTCATGAATATAAAAGTACAAAAGTGTCCATTTAACTATATTTTTGGTACACAATTCTCCCTTTAACATTATTTTTGTAAATGTCGGTGCCTTTACAATACTTTGCGCAAAATGTAGGCTTCTCTAAATAAACCAATTTTGTTGTTGTTATTATTATTATTATTATTATTATTAACAATAATAATAGTGACTGTATTAATATGGCGAGACCCGGCTATTAGTTCACGGTTTCGTCTAACCATGAAAATACATAAACGTATGGATAATAATTGAATATTTAGAGTTATTGAAAGATATGTTTAGTTAAAAACAAACAGAATATCTTGGGGATGGGCTCACAAAAGCGAAAAAGAACCTCCCCGTATTTGCCTATAGCGGCCGGGGAAAACAAAGGAAGAGTGTAATCTCTTCAATATTGAGCAACAAAATAAAATATTTAGTAGGTTTAAAAAACAGGAAAACAACGGCGTGCCTGAAAATAAACTGAAATATTAATATAGGTATATGTATCACATTTTGTTACAAAATCTCTAACCAATGAAAGAATTATGAAAACGAGAGGTGCACACAACCACGTGGCCTGGACGAATTAAATATTAATACGAAAAATTAATGTCATGCATCGCAAAACATAATTATTCGCAACCATAAGACACAATTACTAAGAAAATGAACCAAAACACTAGCACGGAAACATAAATTGGGAAATTGCGTGTATTATACATTTTGGTTGATAAATAGAAAACCATTAAACATAAACAGAAGCATTTATATTTTGAATTTGCATTTAATGAAACATCTTATTTTGAAGGACTTTTCGTCCTAGACCGCAGCCAAACGCAGACTATGACACATACGAGTTGCCAAACGTCAGTCCTGCGAGATCTTAGTTCAAACCACAACTCATTACGTTTTTCCCATTTACTTCGTAAACAGAGAAATAAAATGTTTATCTTTAAAATTATCATAATGGGAATATTACATACGTCGTCCTTTTCGTATCGCGCAAGGCATAATCCCCTTCACCCACACAGTTGTTGCCGGTGCCTGAATCACAAAAACTGAGCTCGCTACCACGCATCCTCTGTCCATGGGAGGCAGACGATTCACTTTGCCGCATGAATAAGAGCGGATACATACTTCCCTTCTCGTTGCAAGTACTTCCAACCGCAGCTTTATTTATCGTGGTTTCCCAAGGGCGTACTAGGTCGCTCGTTCTTCAATGCAATAAGCTGGTGGACACTGCGATACAGCATTGTTTTATCGCGTATACGCCCAGAGTTTTTATTGCATATGAACCAAAGCCTTTTCTCGTGTTTAATGACTGCAGAGGTACATGCTTATGTGGCTGAATAGCACTGATAAACAATAATGTTCGGTTTAATGATGTGTAGAAAATCGAAGAATCGAGATAACGGTTGGTGAGTTTGAGATCTCATGTTTCGTATCGTCACCGCCGTTAGTATGCGTATACCTTTAATATGCGGTAACTTTGTTGTTTCTAACTGCGATAACTTTGCTTATAGATGGAATGAGAATAGTTGAAATTCTTGTAAGGTGACAAAAGTTAATTGAATATTTTGTGCTTTCGATAACCATTTTAAGTCCAGAAATATTATTTTAGGAATTCTATTCATGGAAGATTTGAATGAATTGCATCAAAAAAATCGTTTCGATTCATTCGACTTGCAAGCTTATCTTCATGCAGTTCATCAAAACATACTGACTCACACTTAACCTGACGTTCAAACAACAGCTTCTGCTTTAAGCGCAGATGTGAATTTAATTGAAAACTTTCCAGCAATAGAAGCAGAAGCCCTTACTGTAACACCCCGCTTGCGTGCAAGTGCAGAGGCTTCGTGCACATGGCGATGGAGGTGACACAACAGGCGCGTCAGGGTGGTAGAGCTGGTCCGCGGCACAGGCGCTGGCGATAATGGAAATACCTCCCAGACAATAGCAGACGCTGCATGGCACTCACGGGGAAGCTAACGGTCTCTTCAACACACCACGAGGAATGTTAAACTGCTGCTACGCAAGGCATCGCTGCACTTGGAGATGATTAAGCTAAATTGGATTGAGCATCACTCTGGTCTCCTCGAGAAGCGACATCTGTATATGAGGGTATTTGCGCTCATGTGAGTACACTAGCAACTCAAGATTATTTTTTAGGAAAATTATGTATTTTCATGTCATAAATAACTAATAAAAATTAGTGACTATCATGCAATTTCAGAAGACAACGATAGCCTACATGGAATGTTTTGTCATCTTTTCAAAAGATGCGAAAGAAACCCGAAAAATTAACATAGATGCACTAACTAACATGTTAAGGGATAAAAAAATAGATACCATTGGATTTGACTTATGTGTTTTTCATGATTGTTACAAAATGAAAATAGAACTTGGTATAATACTAATATATATATCATATATTATACTAATATATCAACTCGTAAGAGATCGAACAACTGAAGAATGTAATAGGTTGCTATGGAGTCAAGTTTGTTTTCAGAGAGTCGGAAAGAAAAGAACGCTTGCAAAGAGGTCCAGATATTTGAAGAGATTCATATTTAAATACGCAAATAGTAGCTTCATCAATAGTTTAATTGATCGGAGAAACATTAAGGAAGGTATCAGATATAATGAATCGTTGGTTCAAGAATACAGAACAAGACATCCGCGAGCGCGAAGCAGGTAAGTTTGCCGATTGATCCAAAACTGACGAACAATATATTCTCGTTTTGTTAGAACTTAAAGTGTTTTATGCGACAATACCTCATGAGTGAGGGGAACGGAGAGCGACGTCGGGTAAGTGGAAAGCAGCAGCAGCTGAATTGTATTGGAAATACGCACGATCGCGGCGCCAACGGAAGTGAAAAAAGTTGCGGGACCTTTATCAACAGATACTTAACACGGATGCAAAATTAATCTCGGAGGATTTACGCAACGCAAGAATAACATGATTGTTGCGAGAAGTGTCTCATACCGATTGTAACATTTAGCCCTCAACCCAATAGGTACCGACATCTTCCAGTAAATAAATACGCAATGTCAAACGTGCCCCTTATCACGTGCTAGTTGATGACGCCATTGTCAGCGATGGCTAGTGCATGTTTCTTAAGAGGGAATAAAGCAAAGTTTGCGTAAAATAAAATATATCAAATTGTAATAAGGTAACATGTTATAAAAATATTTACACTTACATTTCCATTATGTTGCTTGCTGCCTTCAATTGATATTCATAATTTAATTGTTCATAATCAACGAAATATCTTATTTATTCACAATTACAGAAATACCTTTAATTTGCCGTTATGTTTCAATCTGTATCTGTCATTATCCCAAATTAAACAACCTCTCTCCTATTTGTCCAAGGCCAATTCAAGGTTTTGCAGTTGAGCTCAGATACAACTTAAAAAAAATTAAAAACTGTAATCGATTAATAAATTACTTTAAAATAAAGTAATCACTTAAATTGTTCATTGATTTAGCTTAATTTGTCTAGAAAAGAATATTTCAATTATTTTGCGAAAAATAACATTTAATTATTCCAAATATTATCTGACATATCGCGTTCCTCGTTAAGCATTGCATTATACGAGTATCTCGCAAATCATCATTTTCAAAACTATTGTGAAAGCCTAATAATAATTTCATTAAAAATATATCCTAGAAATGTGTCATACAGATTTAGTGCTACCTCAAGCCATTACCGGCCAATGTCTCACTTTTGAGACGCTTTTTACTTTTCCGTATACGTACGTATATACGGAGTAATATACGTAGTGTAGAGAATGTTATGAAATGCTGTGGAAAAATGGCGGATTTTCGGTAGAAAAAAAGCATTGCCGGGCCCTGAAAAAGAAAAAGTGGATAACTCCAGTTCATAAATTTTAAAAAATCCTCTAGCACGTGGCGTAGCCAAAATCCCTGTTTTGTTGAATCCTTGATACCGAAAAACCAATTGAAAGCAAAACGTTCGTCCGTGCGTCTGTTCGTCCTTCTGTTCGTGCGTCTGTCCGAACATGTGTCTGTCCGTCTGTCCGTCTGCCCATCTGTGAAGATCACTAGAGCCTAAACCACACGTCGGATTTTTCCCAATTGAAAAAACTTTTCTTCATCTGACCCGAGTAGAAGCTTTGAGATTTTGAAAAAATTCTTCAAAATTGGGGGGTGCTTTACATGAAGCCCCCCTCCCCGACATTTTCAAAATTTTCTCAAAAACGGCTCCACATTTTTTCTTTAAACTTTGGTAGAATTAGTGCTTAATATACTTTATGAGATGACATAAACTTGACATTATTGCTTTATTCTTTTGTTTTTCAAAATTACAAAAATATACTTTATTATTTGTCTTTTACGTCGATAATATTTACATTAGCGACAATTTATTCACATTATTATATTTATGAGTACATGTGCTTTAAATAACGTCATGTAAATCTTCTCAAAAACCACCGTTTTTTGTGTAAACTAGCCCAAAATTCCGTATCTTCAAAAACGTTCAAAAGTAATTTTCTCATCAATGGCTTCAAATGTTTTTTTCAAATTTTTCAAAAGGTTAGTGCTAATTGCACTGTTTAATATTACTTAAGTTAATTTGGTTTGGTTTTTTGTCCTTTCAAAAATTACACAATTGTAATTTTTTGAAAGATTTCTCACACAGTTAATACGCAGATTTCCAGCAATTTGTAGTTGTCGTTATTTTTGTGAGTTAAAGTACTTCGAATGACGTTTAATGAAGTTGATCGAAAACTCAAACATTTTCTGTGAAAAAGAGCCTCGAATTTACTGTTGCACTTAAACGCCATTTTCTTAAAACGGCTTCAAATTTTTCAAAGCAAATTACCATTTACGACGAGGTTTTACTGTTCCTTAATATTCTTAAAATAATATTTCCGTTCTACTGTAACGTCGTGGGTAGGGATCTACGCCACCAAATAACAGACACGAGTGAGTATATACAATTTTATTTACACATATCTACAGAATCACTCTAAGGTTGTTACTAGAGCTACCCACTGCAGCCCCCTCTCTTTCTTCACGCGCCTAGTGGCTGTGAACTACTTCACCATGTTCGAGCATATCGAACACCCACTCGTGCATAGAGCACTCCGCGCCAGCCTGGACGGATAAAGTTTTTGCGGATTACCGTGTGGGAGCCTTCTACACTTTGTTCCCTCTCGAGACCTCGCGACACGGCGTTATATAGTGCCGAGTCAGATGACCTCCTACGTCATTTCTCCCTCCCGCGTCTGTTCTGGACCTGCCTAGCCTCCGCCACCCGGCCTTGCTCACGATACCAAGCAAACCCGCCACCACCTCTCCGGAGTGAAGCCTTTGTTGGAAGAGGCTATTTTAAGGTCCCTCATGCCCATACCTTGCAAGCCCGTCTCTCTGAGCAGGAAGTCCGGCCAACGACGCTACTACTAGAAAAAAATTAAGAAAATATCAAAAAATGTTATTTGGCAGCTGGTAAGAGAATGTGTCAAGTCCGAATAGATAGAAGAGACCAAAGAAAATAGAAAACTCATACGGGAAATTTTGTGCTATTCTGTTGCACCACAAGTTTGAATTTCTATATCTTTAACTATGTAAAATTTAGTAGTTTTGGATAAACAATAGAAGATATATCATTATAATTGGAAATGTAAAAAAATTCTTGAGGAAATGTAAGTTTATGCAAAATATATTTTTAAACTTGGTAAATATTTGGTTTCAATATTGGTGAAACTAAAATGTCTATGAGAGACACTGTAATAGGTATATGTGTTTATAAGTGACTTGCATTTTTTGTGGTTAGTACAAACATACATTGCATTTTTGATTTCAACTGATTGTTCGTTAGAAGTAAGTTGCAGAGGGTGTAATGAATTGCGGCTCATTTTTGAGACATCGGTCGGATGCAGTTGGCAATACACCGTGCTATCATACAAGGAACATAACTCATTTTACGTAGAGCATAAATGCATAATGCTGGGCGATTTTATGACGTAGATAATAATTTAATGATTTATACCGCTTATCGTCTTTTTCACATTTTATTTGGTATTTTACTCATATACGTAGTGAAAGATTGGTAGAAATCTTACTTATAAAAAATCGCTGATCTTTGAATCGGCAAAAGATCTATGTTTCATTGGAAGAGGTTTACCATTGCTGCCATCATTTGTTTAAAATATGAAGTCAATAAAAATGAATGCATTGAAGAAACGTTTAGCCTAACCATTATTCCTCCTATCCTGATCAATTGACTGATGAAGAAGATACTCAAACTATTATTTCCAAAGCAGAAAAATACAAGATGCTAGAGAACATTGGAAGTGGCAATGAATACTGATAGAAAAGAGCGTGTCACAGTCAAACAAGAATCTACTTTTAGATCAAAATCTAATAGTCCAGGCCCTTCATGGATATAAAAACACACACTGTAAATACTCTCCCTGCAGTGTTGATTCCATAATTTAAAAAGTAAAATCAAACACCTTTTTACATTCCCGCATACATACGTATATACGGAGTAATTTATTTCATACGTAGTATAGGGAAAGTTATGTAATGCTGAGCGAAAAAAGACGAATTTTTGGCAGAAAAATATTCATTGATGGGCCGTAAAAACAAAAAAGTGGATAAATCCAGTTGCTAAATTAAAATAAAAAAATCCTCTTACACGTGTTGCAGCCAGAATCCATGTTTTGTGGGTCTATGAAACCAAAAAAACAATTGAAAGCAAAACGTCCGTCCGTCCGTCCGTCCGTCTGTCCGTCCGTCTGTCCGTCCGTCTGTCCGTCCGTCCGTCTGTCCGTCGATCTGTCCGTGTGTCTGTGTGTCCGGTGTATGTGAACAACACTAGAGCCCAAACCATGAGTACGATTTTTCCATATTGAAGAAACCCCTGTCCATCTGGCCTGACTCGAAGACCTGCGATTTTGAAAAACATTCATTAATTTTTGGGGGTAATTTACATGACGCCCCCCAGACATTTTCAAAATTATTTCAAAAACGACTCCAATTTTTTCTTTAAATTTATTGTAAGAATAGAGTAAAATACGCTTATTAAGTTGGCATAGGTCCAATTTTCACTGTTAACTCTGAATTTTTGATTACTGCAGTAGTTTGAATTTTATTCGGCGTCTTCCTCCCACTACAAAATTACAGATAGAGATTTTTCCTCAAAATAAAATTTGTTCTTCATAGCAATTTCTTTCTTTTAGGCCTTGTATATTTTTAGAACATTTTAGTCGTTTTCGCGGAATATTGCATGCATTTGGTATATTTTTTAATTAAAAAAACAAGATTTTCCCAAAAACGGTTCCAATTTTTTCTTTTTAAGTTTTGGAAGGGATAGTACCAAATTTCTCTGTGAGATGAGATAACCTACATAATGTTTTATTTATTTGTTTTTTCATAAATTACAAAAATATAATTTTTTGACTTGTAACTCAAGTTCTTAAATTACATTAGCGGCGATTTATTCACATTATTACATTTATGGGTGCATGTGCTTTAAATATGACGGACAGCCATGAATTTCTCGAAAACTCAATCGTTTTCTGTAAAAATTACTATCTCAAAATTCCACATTTTCAGAAACAGTCAAACGCAATTTTCTCATAAATGGCTCCATTTTTTTCTTTAAACTTTTCGAACGGATTGTGATAATTTCACTCTTTAATATTACGTAAATTTACGTAATATTACGTAATAATGTTCATTTGGGTGTATTTTTTTGTTTTTCAAAAATTTCATAACTTTCAAAAAGTTTTTTTGAAAGTTCTCCCACATCGTAAATACACACATTTCTGACAATTTGTAAAGTTTATTATATTTGTGAGCGTATGTGCTTTAAATGACTTTAAATGTAGTTTCTTGAAAACAAAAATTTCCTTTGAAAAAGAGCGTCAAATTTTGCATTTCTAGTAGCGCTTAAACACCATTTACTTCAAAACGATTCCAAATTTCTCAAAGAAAATTGCTATTTAGGTTGATGTTTTAGTGTTATTTCATATTCTAAAATTAATATTTCGTTCTACCTCTAGGAAAGCGAAAAATTAAGAAAATGTCAAAAAATGTAGTGTGGGCGACGATTCATGGCAGCTGGCAAGAGTATGTGGCAAGTATGAATAGCTAGCCGAGACCCAAGGAAATAGAAAACAAAAAAACTAGTGGCTTAGCCTGTACTCGTCTTCTGGTCTCTTTTCCGCGGCTTTGATGTGATGAAGAGACCATTAGGGATGAATGCCAGAATTCGAAAAGTTAGAATGAAGTAAGATGTAGGTATTCTAATGGCTTAAACCCTTCAGCCGAACCACATAGTTAAACAGATTTGAAATTATATATAAATGTGTTATAATTACCTAGTAAATAAAAATAAAATAGAAAACCAATACGGGAATGTCTGTGCCATTCTGTAGCACTTCTAGTTCTTTAATCTTCTCTCTATATAAAACAAAGTTGTGTTAGCTACACCATTTAGAACTCAAGAATGGCTAGACCAATTTTAATTACCTCTGTTTTGGTGGATTCATTTCCGCTCCAAATAGCAGAATAACTATTAAAATATCGAAAAAATGGCGCAACTAAATGTAAAATAAAAAGTAACTTCATGTAAATGCAACCTGCTACACACAGTCAGAATTTTGAATTTAAATCGTTAAATAACTCCTAAACAAAGCGTTCCAGGGCATTAAAAATCAAACTTTTGAGGCCACGCCTAAAAGAAATGTTTTTCAAACCATAGTCTATATAGGTATTCTTGAATAATCTATTACATTTTTGCTGGTTCGACACTTCGATATTATTCTACCTGCTCAGAGACGTGCAGAATCAGCAAGTAAATGTGAATGAGAGGGACAGAGATGTGAGAGACAGAGAGAGACACACACACACAAAGACAGTCAGGCATATTGAGACAGGGACAGAGAGAGACGGGGAGAGAAAGGGAGAGGGAAGAGGAAATTTCTTGAACATTCTATTGCATTTGCTGCTTCGGCGCTGGTATCTCACCTGCACGGAGACGTGCAGAATCTGCAACTAAATGTGAATGAGAGAGGGAGAGAGGAAGAGAGGGAGAGACGGTGAGGAAGAGATGGAGAGGAAGAGATGGAGAGGGAGAGAGAGGATAAAACGGGGAGAGAGGAAGACGTAGAGAGAGGAGAGAGACGGAGATGGAGAGAAGATATGGAGAGGGAGACGGAGAGAGATACGGAGAGACACGGAGACAGAGACGGAGACAGAGACGGAGAGATAGAGACGGAGAGAGAGAGAGAGAGACGGGATATAAAGTGCAGAACAACGTCTGCCGGGTTCCGCTAGTAATAAATAGAAAAAGAAAGAAAGCCCTTGAGTTGCTTAAATCATTTAAAGAATGGACGAATTTACAGTCACATTCATCTCAATCATACATTTGGATCAAATGTATTGTAATATACAAAATATTACAGAACAAACGCCGCGCGTTAATCTGGACGGACGGAGCTGTAATATACAAAAATATTACAAAACAAACGCCGCGCTTTAATCTGGACGGTCGCGGTTACTAGGTAACGAAGGTTGTTGACGCGCGAGAAGGGGGCCCTGGACTAGAGAGAGAGTTGGTGGTTGACTGGCATCCTGGTGGTAGCGGCGCGTATGTAACCTGAATTATTGAAGTTGGACATCGACGCGAATAGGGAGGACAAATTGTGGAACAAGTGTGCAAGAAGTGAGCAGCAAGAAAGAAGCAGACGGATTTTCGGCGCGGAAGTCAAGGGGCTACGAACTGCGGGGCCATCGTTTCACAACGCCAGACAATTTGGTACAGTGAACTTAATGCATGAAATCAAGCAAGAGAATTTTTATATCGTTAATCTCAAATCTCATTTCTTAATAAACAAAAATTATTGATGTGCCACGTTGTATGTAATTCCTTCGGAATATAAATAATTTCAGACTTCCAGGCTTCTCTGTATAGAGAGCATGAGAACCACAGAACTGAGCTAGCAAAGTAAAGTAAATTAAATTAGATAAAGTAGAATCATTCATTATTATATCACAGTATCAATACGATTTTCATTTTTCCTTTCAAAAATTACAAAAACACGGTTTCCTCAAAAACCGCTCAAAATTTTTTCTTTAAACTTTTGGTAGGGATAGTGCTCAATGTACTCTTAAATGACATAATTGCCATATTGCTCTATTCTTTTGTTTTTTCAAAAATTACAAAAATGATTTTTTTTCTCCCACCTCGATAATATTTACATTAGCGGCGATTTTTTCACATTAATATATTTACAAGTGCACGTGCTTTAAATAATTTCAAGTAAAATTTCTCGAAAATTGAACAGTTATCTGTAAAAACTAGCCCAAAATTCCGCATTTTCAGAAACTCTCAAACGCCATTTTTCATAAATGGCTCCAAATTTTTTCTTCAAACCTTTGGAACGGATAGTACTAATTGTACTCTTTTATATGACGTAAAGTTCAATTTGGGGTATTTTTTTCAACTAGTACTTAAATGTATTTTTTTTAAGATATCTCACACTTTCAATATGCGCATTTCCAGCAATTTGTAAGTGCTATTTTATTTGTGAGTGTATGTGTTGCAAATGACTTCAAATGAAGTTTTTCGAAAACTCAAAAGTTTTCTGTGAAAAAAAGCTTCAAATTTTGCATTTTTAATAGCGCTTAAACGTAATTTTTTTAAAAAACGTCTCCAAATGTTTCAATGAAAATTGCAATTTAAGACGAGGATTTACTGTTCTTCAATTTTTTGAAATTCATATTTCCGTTCTACAATTAGGAAACCGAAAATTTAAGAAAATGTCAAAAAAATGTATTTTGGGCGGTGATAGATGGCAACTGGCACGAGTGTTTGGCAATTCCGAATAGCTCATCCAGACCCAAGGAAATAGAAAACTAATACTAAATAGAAGAAAACTAATACTAAATCTGTGCCATTCTGTAGCACCTTTTGTTTTACGTGATTTATTGATGTGATGAACTAACTTACCACTGATCTCGCGCCAGCGTCTAATGTTGGGTTATTGTTGAAGAGCCAATCGCACACTGGTTCATATGGTGGAATGTTGATTTTCCGAGCTGGTACTTGAAATACTTCATAAAAGCAAGTAGTATATAGAAGTTTTCAGTGGATCATACCAACTTCATGAACATCACCCGCTATTCTAACGACATTGATTTAGGAACTTTTCGTTACACTTTAAGTTTAGTACAAGTCCATTTCAGAGGAGTCAACCGTCAACGAAACTCCCCATGTGTTGGCACATACGCGCCGAAATGGAATTTGTTTAGCTGAGATTGGCATCTTTTCATTTGTTTTATTTTCTACCAACATGTTCAAAACTGCACTCTTGAACGTGTAGAAGCATATTTACAATTTTTTAACTGAATTTGTCATTTTGATTTGACATTCTCATTGCATTTTTTGTTTTTGAATTTTTAAACGAGACAGTGGAAACAATGCCACGTAAGCGTGTTAAAATTACGCATGCAAATTGTGTTAAACAATGAATCTTAAATAGTGCAGCAAGATAGAATGTTATTGATCTTTATGAGAATTCGAAAGCGAATTAGAACTAGAGAGGAAGATGAAAACGAATTCTGAACGTATATGTGAAGTGGCATATTTATTTCAGGTCAGATGTTTATGAAATATAACAAAGCTTAAATTTTCGTACTAAGGAATAGATTAGATGTGCATTACCACATGCAGGTATTTTGTATATTTTCGGTTATATCTATAAATTGTGAATTGTAGTACACACGGTGATTTAACATATTTTAATTCATGTTGTTTGGTCTAATAATGAAGCCATATGTGAATAAATTAAAATTAAAAATGTATGTGAATCTCTAAAATGCAGTTTATATCGACTTCACAATATTCTTCCAGTATTGTGAAGGCAGTACTGAATCAGATGACTTAGAATGGTTGGGAAGAAAGCAATTGCAAGATTCATCTATAAAGAATTCATTATGGTAATGTTCAACATATGAGTCTATATTTTTGTTCATTGTATTGGGTATAGTTAGCAAAGAAGATATAACAGGAAAATTTCTTTACAGGGAAAGTTCTTTCAGAAAAAGAAATTTGGGAGAATATCAGAGAATACATTTTTCCCCCAAGGATATTAACCTACTTTGCTAAGAATTCTGAAATGAATTTTGTTTGGAAAATTGAAGTAAGTATATTGTTTATAGGGGAAAAGATGATGTACGTAAGTTATCCTTATTAGTAGTAATAATAATATCAATAGTAAAAATAATAACAATAATATCTGTCAGAGAGAATTGCTTCAAACAATGTATGACAAGATACTTTGCTCTAGCAATTCATATTCAATAAATCATACGCAGATTTACATTGCTTTGAACATACAAATTTCGATTACATACTTTGATACTTTCACTCTCTCATGGGAATATATTTAGTATTTTAAATGTGAGACAGTATTTATTATGTAAACCTATATTGTATTATACATTACACTATGCAATACTTTTATATAGTATTATTGTAATTATATTATTATATTATTTATTGAATGTTTTTGATATTTTACAGTCATGGCCGACCCAAAGAAAGGAGTGTATGTAGTACACAATGAGAACAAAGATTTATGAAGCCTGGTAGTAAGCCCAAGATCTGATCTGTAATGTAGGTATCATAAGTAAAATAAGACCAATACTGCTAACGTTCTGTGCAAAATGGGAATATTTTAAAAATATTTATTGTCAGGATACATGATAAATACAGTATATTAAAATTCTTGCATTTTAATTTTCATCTTTTCATAATCACCTTCATATATTCTATTAAAATGATTTAAGCAGTTATCATATAAATTAATTTGTTTCAAGTGTTAAAAGTAATTACACACAAGTGTGTAGTTGATAAATTGCTGAGAACTGAAGGGCATACTATTTCAAGGTTTGCCCCCTATTACAGCATGTTCAAGTCAACTGAAAATGTGTGATATCAGTCAAAGGAATTCTTCCATAAGAATGGCCTTAAAAGATCTTGCTATAGAATGGAAAAGGCCAGAAATCTTTGGAAGTAGGCTTTAAAACAGGTATCTTAATTTTCTAAATTCATTGACACATTTAACACAAGGAAAATGAGGTTCATTATCTTAAATTTAGTAGTGATATGAATACATTATTTAATTTTTTGAAGGTGTCAACTACAAACTGGAAAAATGCAGTGGAGTATTCTGAGAAAATTTTGGTTGTATATAGAGAGAAGAATGGGGTAGATTGTGAAAATAAATTTATTGTACATCTGATCAGGAACAGTGTAGATGAAGATTTCACAAAAAACTGAACTGTAAAATCACTTGTTTGTAATTATTGGGAAATAAATTTACTTGGTAAAAATTATATTGTTTTAACTCTTCTTCCTTAGTTTTTACTGTTGAATGTTGAGATGAAATATATTATTGTAACTATGAAATACTCTGATATCAAATTTTCCTTCCATTCATTCTATAATCTTATCTTTGAAAGTATGTAATTAATTAATTTATTCCTCTAAAGCTTTCTAATTATATTTGCGTTTTGCAATGAAGTAAAACATTAAACTTCTCATATTTCAGCATTATGAGTTTCAAGAGAAAATTATCAAAATAATTGGTCCAAATGATAATTATTTCAATGTTTTAAAACATTCAGTTGATTAAAATTAACATTAAGAGAGAAGTTCCTGATGACAGATTTCTCGAATTGCGTATGTTTGAATGTAGCGCCAGAGTCTAGCTTCATGTAGATTTTCGAAGTTGGCAGGGCCGAATAGCCACCATATTGAAAATTCTAGGGACCAAAGCAAGCTGAAATCCCGTATAGTATCGTAGAAGCAGTCATACTTCGTTGTAGTGTACATGTATGTTATAGGTCTCCAAACTTTGCTATGAGGATCTGTATATCCCGTGCGAGAATCGAATTAACTCTCACTGTCGTTTCCTTCGCCGAATTATAAGTACATCTCTGTCGGAGATTTACAGTAGTAGTCTCAGTTCTAATGGACTAAATAATGTGCTGATAACAAAACAATCTTTAGAATTAAAGCTGGAGGAGATGATTTGGCAGGAGATATTTTGAGTAAGAACCGAAGATATAACATCTCAGTAAATATCATTTTCGCTCGTATTCAGAAGTCTTTCTCCATTGTAACGTTAAATCTGGTAGAACCAGTCTTCATATCCATCTGTCAATGTAGCTCAAATCTACACACTATTATACGCTTTCTAAAAACAATATGATTTATCATTGTTTCCTCCACTGTCAATTACATCATTATAGGCAAATCACTGAACTGAATATCTTGTTTCCACGTCAATTGGCTAGTAACGAGATAACTAATATTCGTCGTAGAATTATTCTCACTTTTACGTCGTAATTTGGTAGATATTGACAAAGCATATTGTTGGTACAAATATCTGATCTCTACTGATTTTGAGAATATCTGAAAGTTACTCATGTAACAATGAGAAATATTTGTTCATAATTGTTGTCTTCAAGCATGATAAACCGAAACTAGAGCAACGCCGCGAAATAGGATGGCAGGAAAGAACTATTCTCCCGCTTTGTCGAGAGGTCCAAAACTAACGGTTTTTCAGCGCGCTCTAGCGCAACAGTTTTTCGGAAAACTAAATTTAAAATATGCATTTTATAGGACACTTTATCAACTTTAATTTTGTAATTACCAGCTGTTTCGTTAAAACGCACAGTTTTGAAGATGTATGCGAAAAACGAAAAACAGCAAAATTTTAAGATTTTTTGGCGATTTTCTCTGTGAAACCGACCTTTTTGGAGGCTGCAAATATCAAATTCGAATTCATCTTTCTCTAAAAGAACAGGTGAGAAAAAACTTACGGAATTTTTTCCTGGGTCAGATACCTTTTGCCTGGACTATAAACAGAATTATAAAACAAATATAAATAAATTGAAAATATTATTTTTAGGGAAAAGTTTAGAAACAATCGTAATAGAGGCAGGGATTCTAGTAGGCAGTCTAAACAGCTGTCGAAAAATATACAACGCTCATTCACTTCAAACAAGAAAAGAAAAAAATACTTTTCAAGACTTCGCATAGGTCATAGTCCTCTTACCTTCTCACATCTGTTTAAGAAAGAATATCCACCATTCTGTAAACCTTGTAACATCCCAATAACTATTATACGTGTCTTAATAGATTGCCTAGTGTATTCAGTGTTACGTACGACACATTCACATTCAAATGGTCTTTTACAAATAACTAACTGAAATATCTCCCATATAAAGTGCTTTCAAATTTCTAAAGATTGTAAAATTATTTGATACCGTTAAAAGAATGTTATAAATTGTCGCTTGTAATTTTGAAGTTCATACGCCCAAAAAATAAAGCATATTAAAAAAATACTTTTTACGATATCAGGGTCTCCCAAACACGTAGATTTCCGTCAAAATACCGACAGCGATTTTTGACCACAGTGCACGACTTTACTACAATAAAGTGAAATCCCAAAGAAATATATCCCCCACTGACACCGAAACTGTGTGTATACACAGCCCTCATTATCGCAAGGGGGTAGCGATAGGGGGTGGCAGATGCGAAATTAACCGGAGCGCCGTGCACCCTCGCCCTTCTTGACAGGCGCCCGGGGCCGACAAGGGCCAGCGTGTAGGGCAAGGGCGTCAGCCCTTCGGCATGCCAGACAGCTACCACACCCCTAGCCGGCGGCCAGGACCCCTCGTCGTCTGGCTGATTACGTGGCATTAGCAGATAACTCCTTGAATAAGTTAAGCTAGCAGGGGGAGTGCCTATCTCAAGGTGTGAAATGAAAATGAGGGAAATTGTGAAATAATGGCTGTTTATTGTACCAATGGGTAGAGTTGCTGATTATTTACTAGTTAAAATTTTATGAAAATGTTCATAAATGGAATTTTGCTTTCCCTCCACCTCTTTAATGAAATATATTATTTCAATATTCATAATAAATATTAAGGAATTGAGTATTTTCAAGGGACAATTTTATTTATCTAAATATCATAAATATATTTTCAATTTTTGAAGTTCTGATAAGTTAATTTGACTTCTACGTTGATATATAACACAAATCACTGCGTGTATTTCAAGACACGTACATTTTATTTGACGTTTTGAATATACAGTGCGAATGAGCTCGTATTAGTATTTGCATCAGCCTGCCGAGTCTGCACCTATGTAGAACTTCAGCACCTTGCTGCTATCTCTTGGATAAAAAATGTTTTTTGGTCTCCTTGAAAACGTCAAGAATACTCATACACTACATAAACAAACTGCTCAGAGAAAGATAATATCGAAAATTACGACTCTCAACGATAACTGTTTCTACCATCACGAAAGAAAATATATTTCTTCGTGCGTTTCATATTTGTTTCTTTGTCTCAAATAACTGAAATTGTCTTGCAAATGTCTATAAAAAGAGGTAAATGTGCAATCCATAGTTACTGTTTAATGCAGAACATAGCTTCATTTCATGGAAACTTCATCACTTTATAATACATTTTCAGCCAATAATTACGGAAAGTTTTTATCTCCAACACTAGACAGACACCTTATAAATACACTATTTGTGGTAATGAATTTACCATTTTGAGTGTGAGTTCATCAACCAGTATTCAATAAATGGATTTGTTTTCACACATCCAGATATTTTATCGGTCCTTACTGTAATTACTGGCCACACCACATCATTGTTACAGTCAATGTGATAATGCGTGATCAGTCAAGCTCACCTTTCATATGAATGAATAACAACAGCTAATAAACGTTACAACTTCAAGAAACTGGAAATTGTTCGTACTGTGTAAACAACAATGTCTAAAATACAAATACGATTATATTATTAGAACTTTAGAATCCGTTCCACTTGGAAAACGATTAATTACCTTCCTCTAAAGAATTACGTGTTTGCAGTCTGCAGTTGCTTCAACTATTCCTCAAAGTGTTTTCCGAGCTTATTGAACGAAATGTTTCCACGACGTCGTGGATTCCAGAAAGTATGCAATACTTTCCAGTTGGAGCAACAACTCTCTTCCCGCGGCAGAGATCTGCATATTGCAATAAACCTGACTCTTAACTCTTCTTTGCACGAACACCACAATTTCACCTTCTATTCTGATCGTGGAAATATACGGCTCGCTTTATTAAAGACTTTCGAAATGATACTTCAGTTCCAGATTACAAACCCAAATTTCCTCGTCGGCACGTTCCTATCTTACCCGAAGAAGTTCACACAAACACAACGTGGGGGAGACAGGTTGCGGACCGGTACTTGTTTGATGTATTCGACCTTACCCGCTCGGTCGCAGCAGGGACGTAACGAAGCGCAGATTGCAATCGGCGTGGCTCGCACCTGGTAATGCGGTTAAACCTTCCCGGAGATTCAGTCCGGCCTCGCGCAAGCACATGCAAATACTGTGCGGAGCAAGGGGAAAGAGAGCAGAGGAAGGGGTAGGCGGATGTAAGCGGAGATGGGGGGTCGAAATCTCTAAAATGGTTGATGGAAATAGGGGTGGAGAAGGAGACAAAGCAAAGACATGGAGGCCGAAATAGAAACAAAATTGATGGAGAATAAGTAGAAAGTGGAGATGATGGCGTTAGAGATGAAAGGCCTGGTGGCGGTGAATAAAGTCCCTAATGTGGATATGCGGTGTGTGGTAAAGGTCAAACAACATAAAGTTGGAGTTGAAGTAGAAAGTGATGAAGGATGTTTATTGATATCGAAATGCAGAAGGAGGAGAATACAAAGGTGAAAGGAGAAGATTTGCAGGAGGAACTTGAGGTAAAGCTGAAATTTAGGTGGAGATAGGGAAGGTACAGAGGGAGTTAGGATAGATATTATGGAATAAATGGAGATGGTTGATTGATGGCAAGAATGAGAGAGTGGAGGCACGGGATGAAAACTGGATCAAGGTTGAGGAGTGGACGTTGATAGAAGAGAGGGCGAAGCGAAAGCAGATGCGATAGAAAAAAGAATGGCAGAAAGATAGATGCCGCCGGGGTCTCTGTTGAAGTAAAATAATCGGCACAGTTGTGGAGGAATGAGATTGCAAGAGAAAAGAGGTAGAGGAGGAGAATAGGCAATTGGGGAGTGGTCTGGGAGTGAAGGGGAAAGTTAAGAGCGGAGGTAAAAATTGGTAGCGGAGGCAAAAGGTAGGAGCGACGGGTCAAAAGCGAGTTTAGTGACAGAGGTAGAGGAGCATTTGCGGGAGGCACTGGGTTCACGGGACACAGAGGTGAATGCGCAAGCAGTAATGATGGTGGTAAAGGAAGAGATAAAGAAGAAGGTGAGAGAGGTAGAGGGAAAGATGGAAGAGGTGGAGGCAGAGCTGAGGAGGAAAATATGGAGAGTGAGTAAAAGATGGAAGAAGATGATGAGAAGATAGCTGCGTGAGGTAGGGAGGTGATGGAGAAGAGGTGGAAGAGAATCTAGAAGTGAAGTTGAATGTGGGAGAGCTGAAGAGAATGTTGGAAGATGTGGCGGAGGAAGTAAAGTAGATGAAGAATGTAAAATTGTTGGAAGAGGATTATTTAGAGAAATAGGTGGAAGAAAACGTAAAATCGGTGTCAGGTAAGAGAATGCTAAAGAGGTGCATAAGAATGCGGAAGAGGAACAGATAAATGCATAAAAGGTACAGAGGAATGCGGGATTGCTGAGAAATTATACGGATGAGGAGAAGAAGAATGCGGATAACACGGAAGATAACCAGAAGGGCGCAAAAGTAGAGGAGGAGAATGGAAGAAGGGAAAACATGGGCACGATACACTGGGGGATCCATGTCCTCCGCTTCCTTCTTCACCCCTTCCGTATAATTTTTCACCGATTCCGCATTCTTCTGTTCTTTTATGGGGGCGAGACAGTGACGGATACAGGGGGGGGGCATTGGGATCATGTCCCTCCCCCAAATTCTAGAGTTTTCATTTGTTACCTTTCTTCGTTTGGCAAAATCGATTTAAATATTAATGTTAAAACTATGTAATTATTTAAACAATAATATTGTATAGTATCATATATAAACTACAAAAATAGTATACAATATAATAAACATGTTTATTATTTGACATAAATCTACGAAGCTCCCCCCAAAATGACCCGCCCCTGGGTGGAGGTGCGACGGGTGCGGAGGCGGAAGCGGCGCCGAGCGGAGCGGCGAAGCGCCGTTGGTCGAGGGCGCTATGTTTATTCATGGCGGCGGGTGCGGCGGGCCGCGGACGCCGCTGTGTAATTACGCGCTCTCTTGTCGGGGTCTTTCGCCCCCGTGTCCGTTGAGACGCCCGCCGCGGCGCCGGGCCTTTTTCATGGAAATGGCCGTGGCCGCGCCCTCCGCTTCGCCCGGTCACTCTGCGTGGCCGCCACGTCACGCCGCTCCGTCACCCTCGGCGCCCAGGGAATGGACGATCCCGGGGATGATAATGACGTTAACCAACTTGCACAAGAGCGCTAATTGCGATTTAACTATCCCTGCGGTCACATTTATACATGCACATCATCATTCATATGATTCAATTTTAATAACTTAATAAAAAAATATGTAAATAAATAAGCTGTAGGAAAAAATATATGCTATACTTGTTTACAGTCGGTTTTTTTGGCGTAGCTTGTGGGATAAAGGGGAAAACGATATGCGAACAAATAAGTGAACTATTTGATTGCGTTTCGATCGTTCCACAAAGCGAGTCGCACAAACACATTTGAAATAAAAAAAATCTTTGCCAATTTTGAATTTTAGTCACTAGCACCGAAAATTAAATGAATGATTTTTGTCGCGGGAGGTGGCGGTGACTTCCCCATTGGATGGTGAGATTCGGCGCCATCCTACCCATCTTGCTTGCAGGATTTAGCCAATCATGTATCTCCCAAAAGCGGGACACCGCCTCAGATGAGACAAGTTCTACGTTCACTTCTGGTATAATGGTATGTGCGCTGTTGTAGTGGATGTACGTTTGTGTAAGTAATAGGTGAGAATAGAAGAAGGAAGAGGAAGGAAAGATATCTCGCGGTCTGTGGCTCATTTGTTAGGGTACTGATCCGACATTCGCCTGAAATTGATCACAGAAACCTCTGATTATAACAGCTGGCCCGTTGAATCCTCTTCCAGACAGCGACTGAATTCCATCTACAGCTCGACAACTTAGAAAAAAACCTAGACTGCGCGTGCGCGAAAAGTGGTGGCGGGTGGGGTTGGGGTCCCTCCCTTCGCTGCCCAAGTTCCCCGTCGGGCGGAGGCAAGACAGCCTGACCTTCAGGACGGTCCCAAATCCTGGTGTTGAAGGTTCGTATCTCTGAGCGTGAGAACGAAGATACAAGACCAAATCAGTTATCGTTGCAGGCGGTCCTTGAGTTCAACGCCCCCCCCCGCCCCTCGAGAATAGAGAGGTACGGCTTCGCCACGCCTCCTGAGGTAAGGATGTTTGTTTCTTGGTTGTCGAGCTATAGTTATCTAGCAGTTGGCGAAAGTCCTTCCACTGTCGGGACTCAAACTCCAGGACCTCCCGGCCGCACATTGGGGTGATACTAGTTTGTGCCCTGAACCACCTTACCCGCTGAAACCCCCAAGAGTTCCGGCAGCTGACAGACGTTGGGGAGAGAACGTCGATATCGTACCGCGAGAGATCGTTGTGTACGTCACTCTTTCGTATCACGGCACAATCAAGCTGCTGAGTGAGGTCATTCGGCTCCGGGTCTTGACGCGCCAGAAGCAAGCTTCCTACGTGTGGGTACCCTTGGGCTAGCGACACTTCAGCGTCGCAAAACGTACCTCGTTAAAATCCGTTGGTTTGCAGGGCACACGGGCCCGTGAATGCCATTTTTCTTCTGACTTGGATTCTTCTGAGTTCGGGATTGTGTGTTTTACTTTAATGAAATTTTTAAATGAAAAGTGGAGACTAGGTTTGGTTCATCTCTTTAATAGAGAGCGCCTTTCGAAGGGAACGTTTTACATCTTTTTTCAGAAATTATGCAATGGCGGTGAGAATGTTTGTAATTATTTCGGTACGCCCAAGCGATCATTCAGTAATTTTCTCTGGAGAAGTATTACCATATTAAACGGCAATATACCATTGTGAGACATGATATACCTCCAGAAGAAATGCTTGCATGTGCACTTCATTAATTAATATTTCAGGTTAAATTTTCGCATTTTATAAAGAGCCAAATGTATCCCGCTTGTTGGACATGACTTGTTGGACATACATTTTACAAACGCATTGAAATTGTGCTTAAATATTAAGAGTTGATTGTGTTAGAAAAAGATTAAGAAAAGTTAATGGCAAAACATTATTTTAAAAAGAATGGAAAAAAGCCGGCTATAAAGAGAAATATTAATGTAAAGTAAGAGACTGACATGCAAGAAAATCAAAACCTTTAGTAGAGATGAATAAAATAAAATAAGATTAAAGGAAAGAAAAGAAGGAAAATGAAGGTTTGGGGAAGTAGTAAAAACAGGAAGAAAACGATACCGAAAGAAAAAATACAGGATTTAAAAGAAAAAAACACAGTGAACAAGAATTTTAATAAAAAATAAAAGTTAATTTATTAAAAACATTCAATACTTTCACTACACGTGAATAACAAAGGCGCTTTTGAAACTATCACAGAAAATACCCTTATTTTACAGATGAAAGTAAATTTATATTATACATTTGTGTGGTAATATTTTATTTTTCAATAAAATAACAGGTTTACAAAAACTGCATTGTGAACGCTCACAAACATTCATTAACGAAAGTACTCGTTTCTATAATGAAGAAAATAATTATGTGCAATATTTGTACAATTGGTTTATGATCATTTAAAGTTGAAATTCATATTTGGGTCACTTCTTATTTGGGTGACCAATGAAGTAATACTTACAGTGTCATGTGTGTATCTTAATTAATGCCATTTCTTTTCTTTCTTTACAAACATTACATTTTTGTATTTCTGTTGCGGAAACTCCAATAAAACCAATCAAAATCATTGTGTAATACGAGACGATGAATATTATTAAGAACAAATGCCAGGTCGTTACACAAAGAAGATATTGGGAATTATTCAACAATCATGTGATGTAGCATTGTTACCAACATTTACTATTTTCATAAACCGCATTTCGAGAATACGTGATTTTGAAATGTATTCCATAACACATTCCATTTTATGTCAACATAAACCGACTGAATTTGTATGAGTTCTATCACCGCAAAGAATTTTATTTATGGACATTTACTTCGTGTTTACGTAGGACTAACTAATGTAATCAGAGCGAGAGAATGCAAAGCGAGTCAACAGCTGGGGTTACTGATACAATGCGTCCACAGCAATTCCGTCAGCAGAAGCATTTGGATGGTGTCCGCGGCCAGTCACGGAGCGTCGTTCCGCGATACGCGCGCCCCTAGCGAGCGGGCCCACCACCATCTGAATAATTGACGATAGCGCCTAATTGGCAGGGGCGCCCGCAAGCGACTCGAGAGGAGGTGGATGTGGGCGGGTGAAGGGCTGGCGTTCCGTTTTCAGGGAGGGGAGGCAGCGAAGGCGAAAGTGGAAGTGGAGATAGAGATGGAGGCGGGAAACCGATGGTAAGAGACGGGACGCAAGAGGTTCGAGTGATGGAAGGTGGGAGGGGAGAGGCTGTAGGCGGGAGGCGGGGGCACCAGAAGACACAGATGCTGGGTGAGAGACGGAGGGGGAGGTGGAGACGAAGACCGAGGCGAGAATGGAGATGTGGCAATATTGGCATCCATAGTAGTATTATAATGCAACCGATTGAAGATCGCAAATGATAGAGGTAATCAGTGCTAAAGCAGTGAGGTTGGCTAGTAATTTTGCAATTAATGTCTCAAGCGATAAAAGAGGCGGCAAATGTAATCATAGCTATGTTTACACGTAAGTGATATACTAGATCTAGAGACGATGGTAATGGTGTTGTAGATAACCATTGAGGAGGTAAACGCTTAGGATGTTGACAAAGAAAATAAAATTTAGAAGATACTTATAGGAGATAAAGACAAAAAGAATAAAGAAGAAGAAAAAGAAAAGAAAATGATCACTAGAAAGAAATGGAAAACAGAAAAGTATGGGAATATAAAGTAAATTAGAAACAAAACAAATTGTTCTTGAATGTGTAGATATAATGGTTCGATGATTGCTGTAATGAAGATAATGGAATAGAGAAGAAGAGTAGAAAACGGGATGGAGGAGGTAATGATGTAAATGAAATGTCAGCAGTGAATATGAAACAATAGCGGAAAATGAAAAAAAGAGGAAATGAACATGAGAAGGAATGATACGGATGGGGGAAGCAGGAGGAACAAGAGATAAGACAGAACAGAAAGCGCACAGAGGGGAGAAGAAAAGACCTTAAAAAGCATTATCACCTCAAGGAAATCATGGTGGAAGAAAGGGAGATTTAAAAGGACACAAAGTTGGTGCGAGAGGAAGAAGACGGTAAGGTAAGCGGGTAAAAGGGTAAGCGGAGAAATGGGAAGAAAGAAAACAAATAAGAAATGAAGTAGGTAAATAACGGAAAGCGGAATAGAAGTAAACAAAGCGATAGTGAATGAGAGCAGTGGTAACCTTAGCAGCAAATACGCGGTAATTAGACACCGCGGTACCAACGGCATCAGTAGCCAGAGGAATATCCTCGAGCGGAGGGGGCGGGGCCGGGGTCATGGAAGGGGGCGTGGCGTGGCGCGGCCGATAGTAGCGCGGTCTGGCGTGCGGGCGACGCGGAATTCCACGTGTTGCGCCGCGCGGACGCGCGCCGGCGACGCGTGGCGCCGTGCGGTCCCTTTGATTAGCCCCACCCCACCCCATTGCGTGCGCCCAACCCAAGAGCTGGCGACACCCCGCACTCAGGCGAGCAATTTGGCCTTAGCAACCTCTCCGCGCCTCGGTGCACCTTCACTTGCCTGATTTCTCAGTCGATGGGTTTCTCGTAAATGGATCTGTTTATTGACACGTTTTTACCCCTCTTCTTCGCATGTATCCTTGATATTAACGCTCTAGGTCAGTGTTGTCAGGGTTGATAACACGAGCGGGAGTCCGTGCCACGAGTGCCACGACGAAATCGCCCCTTCACGTAGTTCGTGACCCCGCCACCAGAGACAACGCCATTCCTATTGTAAAACGGCGAGGTTACTAATAGTTTCCTTTCCCGACGCTAGTTGCGCAGAATAGCTCGCGGCATGCTGTGGAGCCACGACGCGTGCCACAGCCACCAGTAGAAAACCTTGACACCACTGCTGTAGATCGCATCTTCCTCTAACTTTCGTTATTATGTCCTCGTACTTCAATGCCCTTCCAGTTTTCTCACTCTCATTATCTCAAGCAGTATTTCTATTGTTTGACTAAACTTATTCTTCAATACCCAAACATCACTTGATAGTTGTCATTTGTGTAATTTTTCAATGGCTTAAATGGCTCAGGGCTTCAACTGATGTCACAGCAATGCCTACGATCTCGAGATTATAGAGTTGGAGTCCCAACGGTAGCAGGATTATCGACACAAGCAACATACCTGAGTATAACTGAGCTGCTGTGTGGAGGAAAATTATAGCGGCTGGCTGCTCTGATCGGTATTTGTTTGTGGTTTTTAGATCATCACCAGGCAAATATCGAAGCACTACCCTAAGGAACGAGCCACGGACAGCGCGCTATCTCTCCTTCTTTCTTGTTCTATCCTCACGCCGTACTAACACTTACATGCATTACAGTACTTCACATGCTGAAAGACCAGTCGGGAGCTTAGAACTGGTACACGCTGGGTCGGTTCATTGCTATTGGAGATATCATGGGGGAAAACCCCAAGGGGACGGGTAGGGTGAACCGGATCTCGCCATCCAGAGGAGATCACCCCACGTTCTGCGATAAAAACAAGCACTACAGTTACGATACTAATAATCATAGAAGTTCTCATGCCCGGAATCACTAATCAATTAACCAATCGTCACGTTTCGAGAACTATTTTCGAGATCTTCCTGTAATAATACATCTTCCGGTTTACTGTTTCTTATGTTTTTTCTCTACGCAAGTGCTATTGAAGGTAAACACAAAAAGTAATGATATTTTACAAAGTACTTTCATGACAGATAAGAAAAGCAGAAAATTAGTTTCAAGTAATTTAGTTTCAACATGAGTCAAACATGGCCTATTGCCAAGTTTGAGAGGAAGTAACTGATTTTGTTAAACGAAACAAAATGAATAAAACGATACAAATGAAATAGACAACGTACATCTTTCATAAACAGAACAATTACAGATGTCATGGTGAGACAATATTCACGACAATGTGACCGTAATTCACTGAGCTATACAATAGAGACAAATGAAACTGCGGGTAGGAAAGCAGGTAGAAAATTGAGAAATCAGGACGTTGCAGGTGAAAAGCGATGAAACCTGTTCAACGAAATACCAAAACATAGTTTTTTATATTAGATATAATATTAATAAATTAGACATAAGAAATGCTATTCTCCTTTTATTAATTATTATTCTGTATATTTTATTATTATGCATATCAATAAATAATTTATCAAAACGTACGTGCTTGAAATCAAACAAAGATTCAAGAGAAGTGTGTCTTGAAAAGTTTCAATAAACTTACTACACGGTACAAAATAAGAAATTAACAGTACAGAGATGCATTGTAAGAATTATCCAAAATATAAGACTAGGTAAATTAACATAAGAAATAAACCTATAGTTAATAAAGTGAATGAAGGTGGGCTTAAAATGTAAAAGGAGAAAAAACCAGAAGAAAACGCAGATAAATCATGAAAATGAAGTACTAAAAGGGAAAATAGGAAAGAAATAGTCGTAGGAGACAAATAAGTATATGGTCGACATCTGGAAGAAAGAACTGGATTTATAAACTGTGAAGAAGAACAACGGAGTTGTGCACTGATAAAAAGAAAACGAAACTAAACAGCGAGTTGGATTGAATTACCACAGTGCCAACAAAATGGAGATCAGAAGCTAATAAACCGGGAACGTCGGACCGGGAGGTCACACAGAAGTTACTCGTAGTTGACGAGACTGCGGCTGCACGCGTCCGTGATCCTAGAGTAGCTCCTCGCTCGCCCTCCCGGGGCAGGCCCCGAGGCCCCGCAGCGGAGTACTGGAGCGTGCAGGCAAGCAACCCCGCACCCCCACCCCCACCCCGTCGCGTCGCTTCGTTGCGACGCCTGCCGCCGCGGTCGCCTCTATGCACTGGAGCAGCACGCGGACCTTTTGGCCTCCTCCTTCGCACTTTGCTCTCCCAACTCCACACGCTCATTACTCCGCCACGCTGAGTCCGGCAAGCATCTCTGGGTTAATGAACCATCGCTCTTCTCATTGACGGTAGCGTACCAATGGGAAGGGGACAACGATGGATTCCAGCGTAGTCTATGTTGATTGATTGATTTGTTTTTGGACGCATCAACTGCTAAGGTCG
Organism: Acheta domesticus; assembly: GCA_031308135.1. NCBI lineage: Eukaryota > Metazoa > Arthropoda > Insecta > Orthoptera > Gryllidae > Acheta > Acheta domesticus. Next base: position 28,994,944 of record JAHLJT010009419.1, on the reverse strand, counting down.
TTAGGCACGTAAGTGTAGTACACCTTTTATCGCGGAAGATTACGGTGAACAACTCCTGCTGGATGGCGTAATCCGGCCTACCCACCGGCTTGCGGTTTTCCCTCTACGAGGTATCTCCCTCCAGCAGGAGGGGGCACCGCACTTGTTGGAGCATAATAACGGCTTTAAGCTCCCGACAGGTCTCCCGATATATGTGGTAGCGTAGTGCATGTTAGTGTGTGTAAGTAAGTGGTGAGAGTAAAACAAGGAAGGAGAAAGAAACATATAGCGCGATCCATGGCCCATTTGTTAGGGTGAGAACCCGGGGTCCCGGAGAGAAGTACTGAAACCCCGCAGCCGAGTACACCCAAGCAACCCCCCCCCCCCCAGCACCCTCACGTAACTTCGTTGCGCGCCTCCCGCCATGTCGTCTCTGTGCACCGGAGCAGCCCGTGGGGCTTCTGCTCTCCTTCGCACTTTGCTCTTCCAACTCTACACGTTCACAACTCTGCCAAGCTGAGTCCTGCAAGCGTTCTCTTGGTCGCGGAACCATCGCTCATTTCGCATTAAAGGCTAGTCACCAAATGAGATGCAGCGTCACTCACGTCGAATTCCTCACGGCAGAGTGGGTCTCAGCGGCAATCAGCGCAAGATGGGCCGCAATTTTCCTTTCACCGTGCAGTTAACTACGGAACAAGCGTTGACGAAGACGTCGAGTATTTTGCGGTATTAGTGGATTTGCGTTCTGAATTGAATTCCGAAAGAGAGTTCGAGTTAGGAACGTAATGTTACGCCGTCTTGTTGGAGCAAAAATGATAAAGAGGCTATTACATGAAGGATAGAGAATCACATGGATAACTGGCTCTAAGATATTTGATAACAAATTTCAGAACTATTTTAGATTAAACCATGATCAGTTCAAAGAAGTGCATGATCTGTCAAAAATGAAATTTGCAGAGAGCAATGCAACGTCACAATGCCCATATTATCAAATAATCGAAATTACTTACGATTTATTGCATTTAGAGCTTTCTTGCAAAAATTTATTTTGCATATTTTCGCATATCTAAAGATTACTTCATATTTCTGCAAAATTTTAGCAAAATTCAGCAACATTTTCGAAAAAAAGGAAACTTGGTAATTTATTTAAATATTAGTGAATATTTAGCTATTTTTTAAAAAACAGTCTTAAACGAAGCTTCTTGAAACTGATGAATTATAGTTACCACGGTTCATAAGACACTTCGTTATCTTTATTAAACACATCATGGTTTGGGTTGAAAAGAATTTTATGAACACGCGGAGCTTCAGTAAGTTTTCTCTCATCTTCAGCAAGGTCTCGGGGAACCTTCCCTGGAAACTGCACATAAGTCACTGCGCTCCGCAGGGTTATCACTACAGACCGGGTTTTATGTAATTACATATGTTTTGCCTTCTTAGCGTTTTCAAAATTATAATCTTGGCGAATCGTCGCTCGCCTAACACAATATCCAATTTTTTCGTTACATGTTTTTTGCATATTTAGTATTGTATTACATATTTTGCTATTTTCAGAAAATATTTTCTTTATTCTACCAGTTTTCTTGAATTTTATTACGTATTTTTTATGAAAAGAATTATTTTCAAAAAACGACATTTTCCCTTCATTATTGGTGAAATCTAGGGGTAAAAAGTATCTCTATCGTCATGTTTTGCGATCTTTAAACCTCATTCCTGAGAAACTTTGGCGATCTCTGATGAGTACCACACTGATAATGATGTTGCACCTTGCAGTGATTGCTGGTCGTTGTTATGACCAAGGCTTCTAATACATCTACTCAAGGTGCATATAATCTTCCTTATAGACTAAAACTTGTTACACATTTTTCTGGCTTCTGAACTGTGGTCCGGCATGACAATAGATGAATTTTTACTAATGACAGGAAAGTTGCTCTCCAAATTATTTTTAAAATGTTTTTATAATTTTAAATTTAGTTTAGGATTTTTTATAAATGTAATTTCGTATTATGGAAATGTGTTTTATAAATGGAGTATTTTACTATTACATATTATATCCGATGTTACATATTTATTACATATTCATACTGTTTTCATTCCATATTTATGTAGATATTTTGACATTTAATAATACATATTTTTGAAGTCTCTCGTTATCATGCGCAGAAACGTCACCCTGCGCTCTAACGTGCGCGTGTCCGACAATCGTAGTTGTTCGCAGAAACTGATCGTGAGTCACCCTGCGACGCGTCATGGACCTGCGACTCATTTTGCGACTAGCCTAACAGTAGAATACCAATGCGAAGTGAGGCTCAATGCTTTGACGACTCATGTTGAGATTTTATTGATTGATTGGCGATTCCGCGCGCGTCAACTGCTGAGGTCCCGTACGTGTAGTGCATTTTTTATCGCCGAAAGTCGCGGTGGTCTAATTTGTAGTAATTCTTGGCCTTAATAAACAGGCTCAGTATTTTTTATAACAACTCAGTGACATTCTCCCCCCATCTTACATACATAGTATTGTTTTACATAATAATAACTGGGTGTGTTTTGTCACTCTTAATCTCATCGTCACAGCACCGATTTTCTTCTATTTCTTACAATTTCCACAGATGAATTTTTCATTTATTTGAACTTCCTTTTACGACGTGCCACTTCGTCATTTTCCCATGTCACTGTTATATCACTGTCACTGATAACTTTTCTTTTAGTCTGTTATATCGTATATACTTACCTAGCTTTCAATATTGCATTTTGTCATATTTTTTTAATCTTAATTCCATCAGATCCAAAACTAATCAAAGATGTAATTTTTTGACTTCAACTTGTTAGTCACTTCCTCATAGCTCTGCATACTCTTTGATACTTCGATTTCATTATGTATATGTAAACTCTGATGTACTTTGACTAATTTTAATCAATGATCTGTATAATACCTTCATATGTAAATTCCGAGAACCTGTAACCAATTTTAAAAGGCGACTTATCTCATACCAGTTGACCGGATACAGCTTACGACTTGACCAGTTTTTTTATACCTCGTGACAATTTTGATCCAAACGCTAATTCTTTATCTATGATACGATGTCAACAAACCTGGACACTAGATAAAGTTCTGGCCAGCTAAAAGGACTAGATAACGTGACAACGTTTGAAAAATGTCACTGTTGGATGAGAATATTTATTCATACTTGATTTAGGGTAGTTTCATTTAGTTTGTGTTGGCACAAGCAGTTGCCAACCTTCAAACAATCACCTTTCCTCTCGGTTTTCAATACTTCCTCATTATTTCCAGTGTATGAAGACATTCCTAACTGACACGCATCTTTTTAGTGATTATCCCCCACATGTCACCTTTGTTTTCTGTTTCGTTCGGTTTTGAATTCTATCAACTGTGTAAATACATTGAGTTTGAAACGAAAATGCCGGCGAATCAACTCTGTTTATTTGACATAATACGTCTACAGTTTGTAAATGTATCACTTCATACTACAGAAAAATTATTTTTCAGACAAAATCGTCAAATTATCCTTTATTTCTTTTTAAACATGTCTAATTAATTCAAAAATCATGATTCATGAAATAAGAGTGAATAAAAAACTAAGTATATCTGACCACATCATCACCATCTAAGTCCAAATTGCCCTCATGTACACTAAAAATCTCTTCTCTCTTCTAAATCTCTTCTAAACACGGAACATTTTGATCTATATAAATAATAATAAGAACTACTTTGCTGTTGAACCATAATACGATAACAACCCTTTTATTTCAAGTGACAATGGGTGATATGAATAAAATGAGCTATTAATTCTTTCTCGATTTTTCAAAGCAATTGCTTCAAGCAATATGAATAAAAGACGGGAGTAATTGCTCTTATTTTGAGCAATTTCTCCATTGATGAGTAACTACTCGGCCGAGGAGCAATTGCTTATTTTTCGTATGAATAAAATCGAGAATTTGCTTCTAGTATGAAGCAGTTACTTTGAATTTTCGGAGCAACCTCTGTAGGTGACTCAAATCGTATTGAATGGATACAAGAGAGGTTATACACGATTGTTGTGAGCTGGTTGTAAGGTTTTAGGTTGTGAGTGACTGAATAATGGAAGATTTCCTAAGATTTCGCCAACTATGCACGGCAACTGCACCACTTAACCTAACACGGTCGACAACATCAGGAACAAGCACGCGTCGCCATGATGGAAAGACCACGCGCGACGCGCGATAACGTACACAAACAAAACAGACGAAAATCGACCAATCACAACAAATCAGTTAGTGAGCAATTTCTTAGAGAGAGAAGCAAATGCTACAAGTTTCGCAAAACTTTTTATTCATATGAAAAGAAGCAATAGCTTTTGAGAAGTAGTTCCTACTTCTACTACTCGTGAGCAATTGCTTTCAAGTACTTACTCATTTTTATTCATATCACCCAATAATTTGATTTTTAAAACAACAAAGGTTGTTGTTGTACCGTGACGAAGCAGCTCATGATTCAAGACTTTACGTGTATTGAACAAGAAGAACTGAAAACAATTCAAAGCGGAAAGAATTATCACATATTACTTAAAAGGGTATCTGAAATACTAGGAGACACATTAAACGTTTTTCGGCGGTGAAATATATGAAAAAGTATTTAAAAGATCGGATCAGTGTCCGAGGAATCAAAATGTGTCCACGCGGGCGTTCTAGGTAAATTCGATAATTGTTCACGAAATATGTTTATTACATGATTCAGTTTTTAACATAATGTAAATCATTAAAATTGATGAAAAGTCGCGTAATCACAAAATTATATCTTCAAAAGCAAAGAAGTTACAAGGACATGAAAAGTGCTGGGAGTCGAAATGACGCCTCTGGGCGTTCTAGTGTTAAGACATGCAATTGGTCCTCATATCTATTCATATGAGGAATTATAGTAACCGTTCAAATTGAAACAGTTTTAAACTCTCGACCACATAGTAATATTTTGGACGAACCGTCTGATTCCCAGGTATTAACTCCTGGACATTTTTCAATTGGACGTACATTAGTGGCGATACTTAATACTTCGTTGATAAATGTACCTACAAGCAGACTGCCAAAATGGCAGGAATTACAAAGGCAAATTGCTACTATTTGGAAATGTTGGTCTTAAGATTATTTACATTCATTACGACACCAAAAATGGCGTCAAGATTATGTTAAAATTAAAATTAATACTTTAGTATTATTAGCTGATGACAATTTTTATTTATTTTATTTTATGTCGTATCACTACTAAGGTTATTAGCAACACACATATTGTTAATGTGTCTATCTGATGGGAATGTTCCAACACGACAATTGAAAATAGGCGTAGTAACCGAAATCCATCCTGGCCAAAATGATACAGTGCGAGTGGTAACAATTTGCACATCAGAGGGATCAAACGAAAGACATGTCCAAAAAATGTATCCCCTTCCCATTGAAAAATAAAGAAACTTAGCAATTGAATGATTGCAATTAAAAGATCTAGTTGATGTACAATTTTATTGGTTATTTAAATTTCATTATAAAAAATTCACTCTGGACGTATTCCTTAATTGAATGCAGGTCTGCTATTGGAATTATCCACGGTGAATATGCATATGTAAAACTGTTTTATTAGCATAATATACTGTGATTTTTAACAAAAATGTCACCGGAATTTGAGAGACTACAGCATACCTCAGAGTATGCCTAAGAGAATACCTCTAAGATGCTCACATTGATATTATAGATTTAGAATTTATTTTAATGTATTGTGTATTCGGTATGAATGCCCCATGTTTCCTTTTAGAGGCGAAACTTCCCTAAAGTTATATGTGAGTTAGACCTATTGTGAGGCAGTTCATTTTTTTTTACATTTGGCATTACTGTCAGTTTGATGTGGTGCTTTTGGTATAAACGTCACAATTATTGCTGACCGAGAGGCACATAATCTTGGAGTTATGTGATCTGATATTAGAGGCATCTCATGTTTAATTATTTTGGCATATGTTGTTCTTCCGGTGAGAATCTCACAATATTTGCTTAAGAGACTAAAATGTCCCAAAGCTATATGTACTGGTTTGTTTGTGGGGAACCACTTCTTTTATTATATTTGACATTATTCTTTAAAATACTATGCATTTAGTGTAAATGTCAGAGTAATTGCTGACCAAGAAGCAAGTAGTCTTGTAGTTGTGAGTTAGCTAGATATAATGTAAAGCAACTCCTTTCTTTTGTCGTTTGAATATTTCGATGTCATACTTGATAAACGAAAATACCAATAAATGTCAATGAAAGTTTTACATGTATGACTGTGGGTTTATAATATTGTTGTCTTATGTTGTATATAATTTCAATTCATTCAATGTTTATTATTTCACTTCGTATTTAATATTGCATGATCATTAATCATGTCAAACACCATTAGTACTTAAACCCCTTTAGAATGTAGTAATAGATCTTATCCGAGGCATTAGTAAGTTACTTTTGTTTATAACTTTCACGTTGTCAGAAGTTGTTTTTCGATACAATATAGTATATGTAAATTTGCATATGCAACGATACTTTATTGTTTCATTGTATATGTAAATGTTCAGTCAGTTACCTCCGAAAATTTAGGGGGAGTTATGTTGGAAACCAAATGACATCTTTTCATTTCATACATAAAAGCTAAACAATTTTATTGCGCCTTTACTCCATGTATAATCCCTTCATTTTTGAAAATTGCTATTTAATGCCCTATAAGATTATTGATATTTAAATTCATTAAAAACGAAAATGAGTTTAGTAAGGTGTTGTTAATGTCATTATTTATATGTATTGGAACACTGTATTTGATTTACAAAATGTATTGCTTCTTAAAAGCTAAGAATGTGAACGAGAAAGTGACGATTACATGATACTTGAGTAAAAAGTTTACTTATATCGTTCATTTTGCCTTTGGTCATATAGGTGAGCACATGGTTTCTATGTTACGGCTAGTGAATATGCAAATGATGTTTCATATTTTCTGTAAATGCAATGGTGTTTATTTCAACCACTTTATTTTGAACTGAATTAACATTTTACAATAATTTAACTTAACAATATTTGTTTAATCAATATTTATTTAAAATAATATTGATGTTCAATGTGTATGTTATAATCAATCCAGAAAATACTATTGATTATTGTATTAACTTTCAGTAGTAATTCATTACAATTACAATGTACAAATTGTAATATTTTACTGTCAAATTTTAATTCATCTAATATAAACATTATTTAAAAAAAATCAATGATTTGCTTTTTGGTTATAGAAGTGTGTTTCAGAGAATAATGCGTAAAATATGATATTATGATTCATCCTTAATTTTTCTCAAATTGCAATTCAAAGGTAAAACTTAAAAAATACTTTTATTTGTTTTCACATTTTATTATTAGCGTGCAATTCTTAAAGTCAAATAATTTCGAATGGTAAATGAGATCAATTTGAAATTTAAAGAATTACTTTCATCGTTTTTGTAATTGAAAGTAACGTTTTCATTTAACATTCAAATTAAATGATAAAATGAGCTATTAGAAGGGAAGAAAACTGCAGCTGACAAACTTTTAGTTCCCTCTTTATTACAAAATATTTTTTGTAAGTGCTGGCTGAGTAACTTCCATTCAATATAATACAATCGGACTTGCCCCGTTAGATGGTGAGTTTGGGGTCAGCGAGAAAGAGGAAGAAAAGATCAAGCGCGCTCCGTAGCCCGTTTCTTAGAGTACTTCTCCTGCATTTGCTCTGTGTTGGTAGGAAAAACCACCGGAAACTATTTAACATACCAGCCGGTGGCTATAATTATCCTTGAGACAGCGGCTAAGTTCGATCTAGCTCTCCAGCTAGTGTCTAAAATCCTGCTACCTTGGGACTAAGTTCCCAGGACTTCCCGAACAGAGGCACTGCAGTGGCATCTATTGTTGCCCTGGTCCACCTGAGCCGGTTCGAGCTAGTTTTGTTCCTATTTCTTAGTTTAGTTAAAGAGTATATGATTTATTCTTGGATCTTTTATCAATAGAACCTTTCAGAACTTCAAAATTCAAAACCGTCGCCATGCGTAGTCACTTCGTGGAAGTTTCGGGGTTATCTTACAGCCAAACCTGTCTGTAAACACGTTGCAATCACAGTATCTCTCGTAGACAACAGTTATGGAATCTGAGAAACGTATTGGATGTCGAACTAGTTTTTCAAAAAGAACTTGGTCGTCTGGTCTTCGCAGTAAGAACCGCAAGTAGAGAAAACTTTCAAAATATGAATGTCCTTGCTATACCTCAAAGACTAATTTTTTTAACACAAACCTGCAGAAAATAATTCAAATGGTTTTTAAAATTAATGTATCATTATTTCATAAACATTTAGTTGAAAGATAACCATCGACATTTAATGGTGAAATACTTTTTTGGACATTACAGGATTCACAAATAAATCTGTACCTAGCGGAAAGTAAGTCTCTACTTCTCAACATAATTCTTACAAAAAGGTATGCTTTCCATTTATCTCCGCATGTGTAAAGTAAACAAAAATTACGCATTAGACTTCATTCATTTATCATCAAATTCTAACTCAACATCTGTGTGGTGTCTCTATGAGCTAGGAGCTTTGAAGGTGGTTACAAGTGAGTATATGTCTGAGCATGAGCACTTAATTACTTCGTACTCATTTCGGACTTAAAAATGTACACAAATTTAAATTTCTTTCAACATACAAAAGACGACAGCTACGTATTTGTATGTATCATATTTTTCACATTTTCATCAGTAAAAAAATAATTGTACGTTTTAAAACGACACCTCTCATCATTCTCTTGTTGTAGGGAAGGGCAGGATATGAAAATCTCGCGACTTATTTCCAAGAACCCCTTTCATTATCCGTTTAGGCAACCTGTCATGCATAAGCGCTTAACGGAGCATGAAATGCAGCATGGGCAAGGGACGCTGAGTCTCTTTGTGAAGGTATGTTCCTTACTTTCACGAGCTCATATCCGATTCCAGGTATTTTCTCAAAGAGTATGTTTTCTGCCAACACCAAGGTGTGTTTGAGTTTCGTTGTACTATGAAAGAAATAGCCCATAAACCACTGTTAAGTGTTGTTCGAGTTATTTATTTTTCTTTTTTTAAAAATTCATTTAAGTTCATATTACACACGAAAGACTAGAACTGCCTCATTGAAAGAAATAATTTTACAAAGTTGTAATAATAACAATAATAATAACAATTATAATAATAATAATAATTATTATTATTATTATTATTATTATACCACTGTAATAAGACATAGTCGTAAAAATATCAACATTTATATTGCCTAGTGTTTTGAGATATATTTCAAATAATGCACCCCATATTTTCTATTTTTTGTTCTATTAAGTTAATTGCATAAAACGTATTGATTTCCTTGAGTTCCTTTTCTAGAAAAGTACAGATTTTGGGGGGAAAGTACAGTTCCTTGAGGAATGCCAGCAATAAATGATTTTGGAGATGAAATGTAGTGTTTTAAAGGGATGAAAAATGTGCAATTTTTGTAAAAAATAGAAATTGAATCGCAGAGGTCTTGAGAATTTTCTAAAAGAGTAAGTTTGTAAATTAGACCTGGGTGCAAACTGAATCGAAAAACTTTTCAATGTCATGAAAAACTGCACTAACATACTGAAACTGATGAAAAGAAAGAAGTATGTCTTCAGTAAGTCTGAGTACACGATGATCAGTGGAGAGGAGAGTGCGAAAGGCAAATTGGCAGTGAGGAACAGTATTTACAGAATTTAAGCAAACATTTAGTCTAAGGAAAATATGTCCTTCATTTTCATTAAAAATGGGAGTAAACTAATTATTCTGAAATTGGAAGGATTTTTATTATCATTTTCCAAGTTTCAGAACTTGAATAAGATGAGAATATTTCCATGGTTTTAGAAATCATTTTTAAAACTTAAGACAAGCTGAGGTGAAGGAATACGAAGAAAAAAGGTGATGGCAGGACCAATATTCGAGGGCTTACTACCGAGCTCGATTAGTAGTCCAGAAGCGGGGGAATCGAAGGGGCTGGCAGAGATGGTGGGGCTGAGGAGATGGGAATGCGTCTGAGGTAGACTGAAATTGATACTGGGCTGGGGACGGGAACGGGAAAAGAGCAGGTGTAGTAGTGACAGGTTCGGGATTAAACAGAGAGTTGAAGGTATGGTCAATTCGTTGATTGGTTTTTACTTTCTCGCAACGGCTACCGCTGTAGTGAGAAATTAGGTAATGATTTTTTTCAGTTTTTACAACTAGATGTTACATTGTTAGGAGATTTACCATATTAGGAGATTAGCTCTTATTTTAATGACATTTTCATTAACGCGCAAATCTTTGAATTTCAAGTTAATGAGTTTGATGAGGATGACGCAGAATACTATGATTTTTCAATTTTTGCTGTTAAAATAGAAGACTGGGATCTGGAACAGGATAAAGATGAGAGTTCAGGATTCTCTCTGTTTGAATTATTTTACGTTGGTAAATCTGGTATTGCCTGCGCAGACTTCCTTGCCAGAGCCGTCTCGTGAAGAAGGTGCAAGGAAGATTCATGATATAATTGAAGATGTAAGAGCAGCAGCGACTGAAGGTTTCCATCTTCAATCAATTCGTGATAAAAAGGAAAATGATTCCAAGCATACGTCCTTTTCTCTTCAAGTGGGAGACAAAGTGCTATTTAAAGTACCCTCCCTGAAGCCCAAGCAAGTTTTTTCGGTCCCTGTACTGTTGTGGAGAGAACCTCCCCAGTGAATTGTTGCCGCGAGCGAGGTAACCCACAAATACACGCGACAAATATAATCGCCCGTTCCAAATTTACTGCGCTTTGTGAACGTAATTTCAGACAGTTTGATGCTTCGTAAGTTACAATTTGTGTATTATTTCATATTTCTTTGTTCGTTTCTTACATTCGACCCTTTGTTACATATTTATACATTAATCTTTTAGAAATTATTTTTATATTATTTTAAATATATGAAATAAAAATTGCTGGCCTTCAGGGAATATCAGAAATGAATGCAAGAATGACTCGGCACCTATGACTTGTGGTCCAATTTTTGTGAATTACTTCTTATTGTTGTGACATTATATATCTGTATGAAAAGCAGTTATAATTGTTAAATTTGTGATATTTGCTTGAGAATATTTAGTTTTTGCACCAACTGTTGTACGACGTCTAATGAGTTTTACAAAACATAATGACAGTGTTAACTCGGAGAGAAATTGTGGTATAAAGAATTAAATAACTATTACTGAAGGCGAGAATGTTCTCGCTGTCTTAGCACCACTAGTTTGATTGATTGATTAGTGATCTCAGGCCCGTCAGCTGCTAAGGATACTAATTCTGTTGTATTTGTTTTATAGTGGGAGGTGGTGGTGATCTTCCCCGCTAGATGACGAGATCCGACGCCAAAAAGAAGACGGAGGAAGAAAAGATGGCGCGTGGCCCGGGGCCTGTTTGTTAGAGTACTGCTCCAATACTTGCTTCGTGTTGATCGTACAAACCAGGTAAACCTACCGAGAATTCTCCTTTAGACAGCGATTGAATTCCACCCAGCTGTCTAGCTACTGTCGAAAAACCTGCCAATGTCGGGACTCGAACACTAGGACCTCCCGGTCATAGGTACTACAGTGACATCTATCAATGCCCTTAGCCAGCTATGCCAGTGGGTATACGGTCAAGATCAATGATGAGGTCGGGGATGAGGACAAGGATCTGAATGGAGTCGGGGGTAGGGACAGGAATAGAGACAGGGTTGGGGAAATGGAACGAAGTTGAGGACGGGAATCATGCCGAAGAATACGAGAGATGAGAGTTGAGACGGAGACGGGATTAAAGAATGTAATGACGATATGAATGGGGTGGGGAGGAAGCGGTTGATGCGAAAGCAGCGATCAAGACGAATGCAACGCTGGAGTAGAAGGGAGAGGAATGGAAAGGGAAGAGGGGGCGAGGGCGCGAGGTGGAGGCGGTGGAAGCAGCATTAGTGGCGCATGCGCGGCTTCTCTTCGCTTCGGCGAGGGGCCCTGCTGCGGTGGAGAGGCGAAATTCGAGGCCTGCGCTTACGAGCACTTCCATTGTTTATGCGCGCTCCGATTGAATTACGGTACTTCTGCCTTTGTCAGAGAGGCGAACTCTTCGCTCGCCGTGTATGGAACACAATACGTCTCGGAAACAATAATCAATGATAAACAGCATACTTAAATAGGTTCACGGTTTAATCTGGGCTTAATGATTATGATAAACTCTAAATGTATTTCGCCTGGAATATTTATCTTTGTGACTCTCATCATTAGAATAATATCAATAATGAAAATAATTAAACCAATAATTTGTACTAATATCTTTGAAGTTATATTTATGAACGTCGTAAAATTTGTTGGAAGATAAATCTAAAGGAATAATAGCATCATCATTTTAATAGTTTAAAAGTTATAAAAACAAATCTTGAGTGATTTTACTAACAGATATTACTTTAAAACTATTAATATTGTGTTTGTAATATTATATTTAATATCAGTGGTGAATAATATTTTACCATTTTTATATCATGAAAAATTTCGTTAATTAAAAAGCAATTTATTGATAAAAACATGTATATTCAAAATACAATGTTTTCCACGGCCTGAAAATATGGATGAGAAATATACAGACAAATTATCTATTTTAAACTAACACTCCACCTGCTGCGAATCAGCAACAATGAATATCAACCACTGTGATTCAATGGCAAAAACGCATTTCATTGTCATTTATATAAAGATAAGAATTTTCAAGTCGCTGTGCCGCTTGGTACAGCCATTCCGCATACAAACAGCATCTTTGCACAGTCGGCCTATCCACATTGTATCAAGTTATGTAATTTATATATGGAATAATTATCTTTTAAAAAATAATGCTTGCACACTCTGCAAACATCTATCTGTATCCTCTTGAACAGTGGAAAAAGAACGACGAAAAGATCTACGCAGCGGATACAAATAGAAAAGTCGTTATCGCATGCCTTAGGCGGCATGCAAACTAGAGCTAAAAGGTACCTCGTCACAAACCCAGCTTGTCAGCAAGGACGAATTCAGTCGCTATCTGGAGAAGACTTCTATCGGACGGCTGATCTGATCGGTAGTTTTCCGACGTTTCTTCAATCAACACCAGGCGAAAGCCGGAGCAATACCCTAACAAGTGTGCCGCGAAGCGTGCCCGATCTTTCTTATCCTTTCTTTGTTTTATTCAACCCCTTATACACACATTTACATGTACTATACTACCTGACACGCCGGGAGCTTAGAGCTTTTCCCGGCTGTGGCGGTGCCCTGCTGGTCGGAGATACCTGGTTAGGAAATCGCAGTTAGCCAACGGCAGGTCGGCTAGCTGGATTTCAGGTCATCCAGCGGGTGAGATCACCTCCATCACCAGAGGAAAGATCATGGACTAAAATTACGGGAATAATGACCCTACATGTTGACGCGCCCGTTAACCCTAACCATCAATCAATCAATCAATCAACACAAACCTGGTGGTGACTGGCGCGGCCGCGGCCAGAGGAAGAGGAAGGGATCGCGGCGCGAGGCGGCAACCAGGAGCGAAGGTGCATCCCCGCCAAGCGCCATTCCAATGGGTGTTGTCTGCCGACCACGAACGCAATGGGAGAAATGTCGCGTATGCATTCTGTTAACCCTTAAATAGGCGCGCGAGCAATAGTCACGAAAATGGGCGCGCGGCGTACTGAGTACGCCATTTCTTTTGCTTGATGCACAGCAACTAAAATGTAACTAAATATTTTAAATGACAAGTTTATTACCCTAAAATATTTTTTTCGAAAATTTTACATTACACATAAGTATTTTTAACAAAGTAAACAAAAAGTAGACAAAAATAATTGATTCCAGAATGCCATGGTGTACAAAAGTATTTTATTTAGAGGCTTTATTAATTATACGCTGTGCCCGTTGGTGGGAGATACCTGGTTGGGGAAAACCCCAATATTCTACGGTACGTCTGAGCCGAATCTTACCATCCAACTGGGAAATATCATCGCCATCTCCTCAGCAAAAACATGCACTGCACTTACGAGAAAAATGCCCTTAGCATTTGAAGTTCTCAGAATAACCAATCAATCAAACTATCATCCAAAAATCAATCAAATCATCTGAAATATCCATGAAAGTGATGGGTGCAGAGAGTTCATCTTTCAAGTTATTAGCCACTTTTGTTTTTACGGCGGAAAGAATTTTCTTCGAAATATTTTTTTGGGTGATGTAGAAAATTTACTTTTCAAGGGCGTCATATCCCACTGCACAGTTCATCGGGGTACATGAGTAATGAAGTAATGGGCATATGATAAAGGTAATGAAGGAATAAGGACGGAAAAATGTAGTGAGAAGCAGAAAAATGGAAGAACTCAGAGAAAAGCCTCATGAATTCCACATGTCTTAACCGTTGTTTAGTCCAGACCCAAGTGATGTAAGATGTTTGTGCTAGCCATTCCAACACGAACATTTAGCAATTGCGAAAGGGAGGCTCTTTCTATTCTGCTAGTACTTTCAAAAACAGAACAAATGGCTAATGATAATTCTCTTGTGTGTTATGGCATGAAATGCTATTTTTGTTCCAACAGCGGCGTAACATTCCAATTTCATATTCAACTCAAAATGTCCGATGTGATAATTTTATACATAAACAACCCACATATTATACATATCAATTGATCAATATTATGAAGAAGTGGTCGAAAAATATTGGGAAATCGACAGCAACCCAACATAGTATTAGAATTTACCACTCTCATACTATTAGATGCCTACCACTCTCATACGTTTACTAACGTAACAATTCAACAAGCAATTATCGAGAACCAGAAGGAATGAGAACGAACGGATGCACCATTTGATTCCCGGTCCACTAGCTAGCTGGCGCCTCGCTTCTTTCCAAAGAGAAGCCCAGGGGCGAGTTTTTGGTCGCCCATCTTGATGGTCTTCGCAGGGAGGGCAGCGACCTGCACGTCTTTCGCCAGTGCGCCGCGCAGGACCAAGTAATCGCGATCGCCTAAAGATGACTCTGAGGTCACGAGACTTCGTCGCTCGCGTTCTCCCCCTCCCATCTCATCTACTCTCTTTCCCGGAGACACACCTGCTGTGCAGTGTTCGGGAGCCCTGTTCTCATCGACAATATAGTATGTTCATATTTCACATTTGGAAGTAGTGAACGAAAACTAAAGACTACTATTTTCCAGGGAGTAAAATGGATTCATTTTTTGAATGCAAATTTGGATTAAATATTTCACATTCCAAACGTATTTGCATTAGCATTTACAACGTCCAGAACAACAAGTAGTAATGCCATTTTGCCGCTCACAGAAGCAATAAAAGTGTAAAAATGCTTATTTTGTAAATGTTAGCTAGAGAGACGTTTTTAATAAATTACATTTGTGTAATTTGTTAAGTAAAAAAATCAGACGTGTAAAAATATAGTTTATAAAATTGCCCGTATTGGAGATAGAATAACATTTGCGCAAACTGCTAATATTAAAATAATATACCCGATGTTAAATAAAGAAATAATTGTAACACATTTCATTTTCAGGTAAAAGATTTATACTTAATAACGTAGATGTGCAGTGAAATTTTAAAAATCCAAAACCTCTTCCAATTTGAGAAAATTGAGGGTAGACATGAAAAAAGGACCCGTTTCATCTATACAAATGTGTTCTATTCTATTCTTACAAGAAATTTAAAGAAATTTTTGTAGCAGCTTTTGATAAAATTTTGAAAATGTCCCGGGGGCTTAATGTAAAGTACCCCCAAATTTTAAAGAATGTTTTTCAAAATTTCAAAGCTTCAACTCGAGTCAAATGGACGGGGATTTCTTCAATATGTAAAAAATCCTACACCACTAGTTTAGGCGTTATGTGTTAAATGATAGGCCCCAAAATGTTTTTTTCTAATTTACTAATAACTTGAAAATTAGGACTTATGCTTTTCAACAATCATGGATTCAATTATTAAAACACAATAATCATTAACCCAATGATTCGAAATGTTTGAGCTCTTCTCATTATATGCACCAATGTGGCCAGGTAATAATATCACGTTAATTGGACATGTAACAGGTTAAATTATGAAAAAGTATCGTTTTGTTAATACATATTTCATTTCAGAAAATAGTGTAATTGTTACTCTTCATAATTTTAATTTTGTATTTCAACTCATTAGATCTATACATTTAGAACGTTAATAGTTTTTGTTTATACAGAAATTTGAAGTTTCCACTGAACCAAATTTATTTCTTTCAATAAAAATTTTTCTTTCAATGAAAGATCATGGAACTTAGTTGTATTATAATGTGCTCTTATAAACTTATTTTGTCATAAAACTCTTAATTGTTAATACCGTATTCTTACTCGTAATTTTAATACTATTATAATAAACGCTTACATTCCGAGTCGATAGAGATTTGCAAGTGGCAATCGCTCTATTCAAAGCAGATGTTTTTCAATAGCGCGAGCAAGCTCTTGAGTATGAGGTTGAACATGATGCATTATTCTATGGTTC
Organism: Acheta domesticus; assembly: GCA_031308135.1. Classification (NCBI taxonomy): domain Eukaryota; kingdom Metazoa; phylum Arthropoda; class Insecta; order Orthoptera; family Gryllidae; genus Acheta; species Acheta domesticus. The sequence continues at coordinate 28,978,402 of JAHLJT010009419.1, read as the reverse complement.
CAGAATTTCTAAATCTCATTCAATTCTTCAGTTCTTGAAAATAATATGGAACAATATTATAAAACATTTCGAGGCTTTTAGATTTTCCACAAAGTTCATTGTTAATTTCCTCAAGTAACCAATTTACAGTTCATGCCCATTGAAATCGCAAGGGTTCAACTAGTGTTGGTTAAAAAATTGAACTTGGTTACAAACAGTATGTAATGTAACAATAATTAAGCAATTTGTGAAGCAAACTCACAACAATAAAACAATAAATTTTATGAGAAATATGTGCTTGGCAACTTCTTCAAAAATTCTTTCTAAAACCTAATGATCCTCGAAATAAAATTACAGTACAATGAACATTAAATAAATTTATATCAATGCGAATAATTCAATATATCTTATGTAAAATATTTGATAAATTGCTACACTAGTTGTAAATTATCAATCGCGAATACAAAAAAGATAATTCAATTACTATATCTTAATAATAAAATACAAGAATAATTCAAGCAATTAAGACAGTTTACTTATTATTGCAACTGAATTAGAGAAATATAATAAATCAAAACTAATAATAACTGCAGGCAGTGGAAAAAAATCGATAAATAACTACTCAATATACAAAATGAGTAAATGATACCTAATGATCATGATTAATGATGAATAACAAGCACAGAAAAATTGCAAATGATGCATATCTAGTCAATACTGATCAAACTATCACAACAAATTAACTTCAAAAGTAATCTATATCTATCTATATCTATCTATACTAATATATAAAGACAGAATTGCATTAACTTACAGCGCGATAATCTCTGAATCTACTGAACCAATACTGATGAAACTTTTGTACTAGCTTTCTTTAAAGGTTTGGAGTAACATAGTCTATGATATACAATCGCAAACCTTACTATATTCACAAAATAATTACTTTTCCGGACATTTTTCGCCTGGCTTTACATTACAGATTCAAGAGTGGATCAATGTCAATAGTTTAGCTGCGCGCCACCAGAGGATGAGGTCTGAGATCTTCTACTGTTTTCATCAATGTCCAGAATTATTAAGAAATTCATTGGGGTTTGAACAACGCTATGTAAAGTCCGTGAGTGATCGTTGGTGATTTGTTTGTTTTGAATGTTGGTGGAACATTTGAACGAAATCCTTGCTGAAAGTAAGTAGTAAAGAACGTCAATGTACAAACATTGTCCTTGTTCCGTTTGGTACACAAATTGTGGCAAGAAAACATGTGAGTTTTAAAGTATTTAGAGAGTTAAAAGTACAAAAATATACAGTAATGTACAATGTACAATATGTAGATATTGTATACAGGTATCGTATATTTTCTAAACAACCTCTTCTTTTACAGAATTTGTGAAATTTTAATTCTTTGGAACAATGCCGAAACGAAAGTTACAGTTGTCAAAACAGAATACAAGTGCTAAGAGATGGGCACCCTATTAAAATTCGGAATCGGCTACTCAGAGGCAAGAGCGACTTGCTGAAGAACACGCACCATTGAAAACAATACAGTAAAGAAGAAAGCAAATGTGAATAATTCTCTAGGAAGCAGGGCAGCTTTTCGTTATGACTCTCGATTTGACTATTTACACATATCTCATGTTCAAATTGTTAAAATGGAAAATATTTGTATGTTTTGGTCAACTCTGTTGAACATTTTTCTTCAGTATGGGCAGTGGACTATTACAGTGGTATGTAATTAAGTAATGGTCCTTTACATTTTAAGACTAATCTTGCTGTTGTTTCGCATTTCAGTTGCTCCCAGTGAATTAATTTATCTATTTTTTCTATAAACTGTCAAAAATTAATTTATCTAAAATATTTATGTCTAATCTAATAACAAAATGCTGGGACTCCTTGGTTTCTATAATTCACATATCAAAATCCATAGTATCTAGCACTTCAAATCGAATAACGAAGCTAATAGTGTTTTGTTAGGTGGTTCAGTACATTGTCAATTTATTGTGTATATATAATGTATAGGTTGGTGGATCAGTATTGCTGTTATGTTGCGATGATATGATGAATAGATTTACCTAAACAAATAAGTTTTATACTATATGTTACTAGCACATAGATCTTTAGACATACATATTTCTGTCGTCTTCAAAATAATTATAGAAACCGGCAATTACATTTCAGCATAGATATTTTCATTCACTTTTATGATTACAATTTATCAAATACGTTACGACATCTATGTCTATTTGTCCGGATCTGTTTACTAGCGCACCCATTCGAGAACTCTCAGATGTTTCGTATACACTGCTTAAGTCCCTTCAAGGTCACGAGTTGGCAGCAGATACATTTTTAATCTTTCTTTATAAATACTATAGAAGCAAAAAATATAAAAATGAGTTAGTTTTACAATTTGGCAATTTATTGAAAGTGTTGGTATAATATATAAACCTCCCGTCCTTTGGCTCGACAGCCTGCAACGGGCCTTAGCTGACCTGCGCTCGGCCACGGGTGTTCGAGTGGTTAGCACGAAGACATCCCTTTACCGTATACACCGCTCTTCTTAACCTTAGGATGGGCTTTCTCATCGTCACACAGCAAGCGATACTGAGACATTTCTAAGGAAAGCGCACAGTTCTAATTTACTCGGCCGGAAATCGAGCTCGGGGTTGTTTCGTGGAAAGCGAGCACGCTAACCAATAAGCCACCGAGGGTGGGATATAAAATTCCACAAAAGCAATATATGTGAGTCTACAATTTGTACAAGCATCTTACGAGTATTTTTTTATTAACAGTTTATAAATAAAAACAATAAACAAATCTAAAGTGAGGAATGTTTGGGAGCTGAAACTGAATTAGAAAAATGTTAACTTTCTTTAGTAAGAAAGTGAACGAGGCACACCGGAAATTTCCAAATAGGTGGAAAGACATGACAGAGCGGGGCTTGGCGGAGCAGATATACAATGGGAGAGAAGCAGGCCCAACTTAACGGCATGAATAAATGGAATTCCTCTTCCTGGCTAAAAATTTACTGTAATAAATGCCTGGGCAACGCCGGGTAGTTCAGCTAGTATTGCAATAAATCAGCATCTAAAAATGACTATTCACAAAGCCCAGAAAAAAACAAATAACCTACGCCCATGGAAATAATGTCCAATCGTGACTTGTTTTTCGAAGAATGGGAAGGTTCCAACATGACAATCGCTGTATAATATATGTAATTTTGGACGTATGAAATCTCCATTTTCTACACAACCCATCACTTGATGTTTGTGATTCAAGTTCATTTCTTTAATAGTAGAACTGTTAAAACCGTTTCCACATGCCCTACCATTTCATCATCACAATTTTCGGTAGTTATTTCCTTATTTTCATATCTATATCTGCCTGTAACATTTCACCGAAACTTTTCGTATGTTTTTAATACGTATGGAGTGCTTTTTTACAAAACAATTCAAAGAACACTTTTTCAGAGTAAATATCTTGACAATCGAAAGTAAAACATCTTCAGAAAAACATTTAATTTCATTCTTCTGGTCCTTCTTCTTCTACTTATTATTATCATCATCATTTTTTGACTTCACGACTAAAGACGTCATGAGTAGAGGTCTGTATTCTCCACAATTTTTACCGACGAGCACTCGCTCGCCGCTCTTCTCTTGAGACCACGCGCTCGACTGTCCTTCGCAGCTGGTTGCGAACTCCCGAAAGCCTGCGGCTGACCGAAACTCGGTCGGTTGTCGATAACCGGCGGATCCCGTTCAGGTAAACTGCGCCTCGCAACAATCGGTCGACACGTCGGAGAAAATATCAAATGCCAAGTTTCAGGAAAAGGAAAGAGTGTTGAATGGTTGTTAAAATAAATTACCAATAATTTCGATTTTTCAAAATTTAATATATAAACGAATTTTAATAATAATTTTCAAATTATAAATTTTAATAATAAAAAAGCATAAAAGCTTCAAAATTTGATTTCCCGGACAGCCTCAACTGGATCTATTGCAGTTCTACCTGTGAATTCAAAGAAAAAGCATTCAAAAGTTTTAGAGATAAATTCCTTACTTTGTAATGACTAGACATTGGATGTTTAGGAATTTGCCTAGTTTATTCTAATGAACATAATATCATTAATTTTCCTTCATTACATATGTTGTAAATACAAATGCTCTACTAAATTTAGATGCAATTGCAATGAATTATATTAGTACCTTTCAGGCATCTGAAACGCAGGTTTTATTTTTTTAACCCAACAATAGACACGCGGGGTGCCTGAGTCACCCCAGCATTGTTTTGAAGCTCACTGTACTTTTAGTTTTATTTACAATCTTGCTAGCTTTTCAATACCTTTCGAGGGAAGCTTAGTGCACATATCTCAACTCTTCTCTTTCAACCGCTTCCTGTACTAACCTGGAAATTTCGTCGCAAAGACGATGTCGCGCTACGTGGGGGCCACCGAGTCACCTCTCGAACCTTTGTTATCGCTTCTTGCCACGCTGTTCTCAGCAGGATGGCAGAGAGAGCAGTTTTATTTTCAAATATACACGCGTACCCACCTCATTTTTATTTAGCATATGCGTTTTTCTTACATACTCGTGAAATTATGACCAAATATTCATTGTGTTTAATAAATAACAAGTAACATAATAAATAACATTAATAACAAGTAATAATAATAAGAATAGGAATAAGAATAAATAACATTTAACAAGTAATGTACTTCAGCTTCCGGGTCAATGACCCCCCTCTCGATCAGATTTTTCCAGTTTCCCTGATCCATTGAGCAAATGCTGAGATGGCCCCTAGCTTTGCTTCTGGACATAAATGTAGCTTCATGATACGAAACTTGTTTTCTTGAGCACTCCTTTTGCTTGTAGTGATCGAAGTAGAACTGATGTTCTTTACTATTTTGTTAGCAATGCAGAAAAATCAAGTCAGCAGTTCATTTACCGTTGAAATTGATTTTCTGTAACTCGGGAACGAAACTTTTTCTAATTTTTATTTTCTTAAAATATTTTTTTTTCTAAATTCTTATTCTAGTTTTTCAAATGTTCATTCTAGTTTTTCAAATAACCAAATATTCATTGTGTTTAATAAATAACAAGTAACATAATAAATAACATTAATAACAACTAAAAATAATAATAAGAAGAAGAATAAATAACATTTAACAAGTAATGTACTTCAGCTTCCGGGTCAATGAGCCCCATCTTGATCAGGTTTTTCCAGTTTCCCTGATCCATTGAGCAAATGCTGAAATGGCCCCTTGCTTTGCTTCTGGACATAAATGTAGCTTCACTATGCGTACGTTTTGTTAAGCACTCCTTTTGCTTGTAGTGATCGGAGTAGAACTGATGTTCGTTACTATTTTGTTAGCAATGCAGAAAAATCAAATCAGCAGTTCATTTACCGTTGAAATTGATTTTCTATAACTCGGGAACAAAACTTTTTCTATTTTTTATTTTCTAAAATTTTTTTTGTCTAAATTCTTATTCTAGTTTTTCAAATGTTGCTAATTGCGCTTTTTTAATTTTTAAAAATTCTGGGCCTCAAGAAAATGTGCGCAGATAATATCTTTCCCCATACGTCATATTCAGTTTTTACTGTTTTTTAACCAAATAAATAAAAAATATGCCTTACATTCGGGTTTGTAAGAAACTTAAATGACATTACGATTGGTACGAAACGAATTATTTTCCTTTAACCATTATAAATATAAAAAGCAATATAAAAAATCATGCAATAAAGGTTTAAATTTCTTTTCAGGCTCTTTGCTTGCCTTAATTCTTTCAAAAAATGTATTGTTTTGTCTCTATAAAATTGTTTTCAATCAATCGATTAATTGTTACTTTTCAACTAATTAATCGTTTAATTGAAATTGTATTTTCTTTCGATTACAATTAATTGAAAGGGTTTTGCGATCACTACGCACGGCGACTTTATGTTCCATACATGCATTGAGCGGCGAAGCTACCGAGATGTCCGGCGGCGGTCGAGCGGCCGAGCGCTCGGGCGCTCGGTGACTCCCGAGTCTCGGCGACGCTCGACTGTTCTGCAGCTGAGCGGGAGCCGCAAGGCGGCCCATCCAAATGTCCGTTAAACCGCTTGTTTGGGGCTACTACACTCATAATGCGTTATTTTATAATTGAACTGTATAATTAATGGTGTTGAGGTACAGTAGTCCCGAAACCCTCTGCCAGCTCGTGGGATTGGCGCAGGAGTTGCAGGATACACACACACAAGTAAAGTTCCAGCACAAACAAGATTTAATAAGCAGGTTTGTTGAATGTCACTTACAGAAACACAGCACATAAACATAAAAATTTCACTTGGCGCGTCAATTCACACTTGTCCAAGTACGGTTATTGTAGGGACCTTGTGCAGGTGCAGTGATTACCATAGTGCCGACCGGAAGCAGCCGCTAGATACACAGTTGAATTAACAATTACGGGCGTAAACTTACGCAAGAGCGACAGACACAATTTAGAGGCTTACTGCCACGATTGAATTAATGAGTGCGTGCGAGCTGTTTGCAGCTCAAGTTGTACGATTATACATTATTTTACACGCTTCCGCGAGAAGCAGACACGCGTGCTTCTCTCATGGTGCCTTGCACTGGACTACCAAATTTCAGTTACGGCAAAAAGACGCGTGGCAGAGGTGGGGATGGCGATAGCCAATTATAGATTGCCGTTGATTTTGTCTGGAGCATTCTGGTCTTCGTCCGTTGCTTCTCTGCAACAGACGAGGGTGGATAGCGATGCGCACACGTGCGCTTCTGGGCACGTTTGCCGGCGGCAGCTTCCGGTGGCGTGATCAGACACGCATCCCGCGGCCAACTGCCGCGCGCTTACCGATTACAGTACAACTTGTTCTGCCTTGCATTGTGAAAATAAACGTACTTATTCCTGCTTTTCTGTGGGCCCGAACACAGCTATCTCTTTCCCCCCGAGCAAGGTCCCTCTCCGTTCTCCGAGCGTCGGTGTGGAGCCCGAGAGTCTCGAGCGATTGTTTTCGTCTGATAGCAGAGCTCTAGTCATGAGTCGGTTGAATATAAAATCTACCCCAGGTTGCAATCCTAAGAAGCAGATCTAGGGGCTGTGGGTGCCTCTACAATACTTGCGCAAAATGTGGGTTCTTGCAAATAAAGCAATTTAGGTCACTCCCCAGTCTTTTGAATTACGTGGGAATTTAGCCAAGTTCTACACAAATTTTGCGGATCAAATCCCAGAGTTCCGAAAACTATCAGGACGACCTGTGTTTTTACGCCCCACATTCAGCTGATCTCGTTTTCCAAACTCTCGTATTTAAGATTTTTCTCTTCCTCCCTGGTTACAACGTTTTGATCGCATGGCATGGCAACATCTACTAGACACGATTTTTCCTCCCTTCATTTTCCCCTTTTAATCCATATTAGTGATTGATCTTAATTGATCTGCACCTTGGCAATTTTTTTATATACTGCCCATGGAGTGTTTTTGTCCCTCCACGATTTCTTTAATATTTTTTTAATCTCACATTTCATATTAAGTAGCATCATAAATTCATTGTAATTATATTTAACAATAACAATATACAGGGTGAGTCACGTAACTTTAGCACCTCCTGTAACTTTTGAACGGTTGAAGATATTGCAATGCAGTTTTCACGGAAGTGAATGAGGGAATGGGGCTAATTGATATATGTATTGATTTCTCTTTTATCACTTTTATTTTACGAGATATTTGAGGTAACTTTGTTTTTTCAAATGGGACTATACATATTTTTTCAGTCTATCATGACAAGCGTAAAAAGACGAATCCAAAGATATAAATATTGTCATATGTTAGATAAGCATTTTTTTGAGTAATTGTGATTTTTTGCGACTAGTGTTTAACGGATATTTTCATTGTAACTGTCAGCCCCACAAGGCCACGCAGCGCTCCCCCAGCAAACGCGGGGTCGGGGAAGGGAAGGGATTTAAGTACTTGAGGATACGAAAAATATTCACAAAACTGTTGCACTTTTTCCTGAACTCTCCTTTTCATCTTAATCCATTTTCAGTAATTTGGGTTTCTTAGGGATTGAAAATACGGATTTGTCTTAAGTAGTATTTATTGAAATAAGATTATTTCTATCCCTAAGTTATTATTATATTCGTATTAACATTGAAATTGTTTGCTCAAAATATACAATATATTTTTGTACAGTTTTAATTATTTATTCTTATTGTGCTTTGTTTCAAGATCCCATTACCACGTATCTTATGAAATCCCATTAAATGGAGTTGAAGTTATAAACAATTTTATTACAATACAAACTTATGACAAATCCTTGTTTTCCATCCTTTAATTCCTTCAATCAAAGAAAGACGAAAATGTGAAAATGCAGGAGGATGGAAAGCACAGTTCAGGAAAAAACTGCAATGGTTTTGTGAATACTTGGAATACTATGTTTCGTATTTTCAAATAAGATCCCTCCCCTTCCCTTCCCTTCGCCGGGCGTACGTGTGCTGGTGGAGCGCTGCATGACCTTGTGTGGTGGACTATTCAAAACGTCCGTTAAACCCCGGTCGCAAAAATCAAAATTAATCAAAAAAATCCTTATCTAACATATGACAATATGTACATCATTGGATTTGTCTTTTTACGCTCGTCATGGTGGACTGAAAAAATATGTATAGTTCCATTTGAAAAAACAAAGTTACCTAAAAAATCTCGTAAAATACAAGTGATAAAATAGAAATTAATGCACGTATCAATTAGCCCCTTTCCCTCATGCACTTTCATGAAAACTGCATTGCAATAACTTCAACCGTTCAAAAGTTACAGGAGGTGCTAAAGTTACGTGACTCACCCTGTATAATACTCCTTTTGAACCACTGCTCACTTAGTGATTAATTTGTTCAATAACATTCAAATGCAAAAGTATAGTTTTCTTATATATGACCTATTGTATATATGTATATAGAGGAAATGCAAAAATAAATCTTACAAATTCCGCGTTAGTACAGCATACATTATTAACTACATAACAAATAATAAAATATGAACTTTCAAATAATTTAAAACGTTTTTATCAAATTGTTTTTTCTCATTTGCCTTAGACGTTGCATTGGCAACATATCTTAATATTTTTTTTAAATTTCAGATGATCTTAATTAGATAATTTTGAGAATTGTTTTAAAATTCTGCGTGAGAGGTTCTTACGTGAAATGTGCTTGGGATATAATTCAACGTATTCGAGTTCTGTCCTAATTGTATACATGACTTGCATGTTTCATAAATCCAATTACGTTAGAAGGGGAATTTTTTTATTTCTTTGTAAAAATATTTTACTTTTGCTTGGAAGGTGCGCGAGCAACATCTTCAAAACGTCATAATTATGATTTGGTAAGTTTAATATTGTGAAAGATAATTGTGAAGGAACAATATTTGTGCATTGCAATCTTAATAACGTATTTTAACGAGAAGTGAAATGCTCTTAATTAATCCTGACGTGTAGGTGTAGTAGGCCAAACAATGCAAAATGGAAAACTTTCCTCCAGATTCCACGAATGATTTTGTTAACATATTCAAAAAAATTAAACCAGAAATTAAATTGCGCTTGGTATCACCATGAAAATACTTCACAATCACATCGTAATTAAAAATGTATATATTTTAAATAATACACTTCAGTTGTAGTATTTTTAGTCCTATACCTATTTTCTAATTAGTATAATATAATATTTTGTCCTTTGGAAATAAACACAAGAAATTGTGAAATAAAGATAATTATTTTTCGTGAATTTGAGAAATAAGTTGAATTAAAAATATATATTTACACATCTATTTATCCATACGGGTTAATAGATGAAAGGGAAACCTTGTATCACATCATAATTGTGTCGTATCGTAATCGTAATCGTTATTGTGCTCTTAGTCATGAAATCCAGAAGCACGCCAATTCATAGTCAATACAGTCTTAGTACAATATGTATATTGTGATATACCATAAATGACATATTTATTTAAGCAAACAAAGGACGAAACATTGTAGATATAACCAAAAAATGTGGGTTTCTATGGTGCAGGTACGCAGGTGGCACCGTAGAAACGTAAGTAACGCGAGCTCATTCTGAGACAGGTGCGGGATGCACCAAAGTACTGCATAATGCTGGGGTGTAAACAGGCAGGTGACACCGTAGCAACGCGAACAATACGAGGTTTCAAGGGGAATAGTAATTGATTCCGTCTCGTGTCTGGTGGTGAACGGATCGCTGAGAGCTGTATTAAGTTCGAGTAATACTTATTGAGACTTGTGATATTTCGTGGGAGTGAATGCTGGAAAGTGAACTTTGAAAATTTTCGCTGTGGAGCTGCAAGTGTGGACTTATAAAATTTTACCATTCAATTGTGTGTTACAAGGTTAGGTGAGAGGGATATTATTCTGTTTTTGAAGAAAGTAATTAGTTGGAAATAGTTGCCCACCTGAGGCGCAAGACAAAGTGTGTAGGCAGTGTTTTTCATGTGATCAGAAGAAGTATTGGTCTTGGATCCTCGTGGACTTCAGCAAGAATGAAGATTGGACTTCAGCGACAACAAGATTCTACGTGGCGACGTCGAACGTGAAGCGTCGTGCGCGCGAAGAAGGAAGAACGGATAAAGGTTCTATAACGCTGTTATTGCAATAAAAAAGGATGCTCATGGTCTAGTTCTCATTTGAAACAATCCCTTTTAAGTTAAATGATTGATATTTCATGTTTAATAAACTGTGATTCATAGTTGAAAGAAAGCTGATTCTCATTTGCCATTACTTGAAATCCTAGAGTAGATATTTCAGTTTCCTCGCCACTTCGTATGAATGGCAGATTGAGTAATTGGTTGCGGAGTAAGAGGCAACAATTATTTTATAAGCACCCAATCAACCGATCTAGCAGGATTTTTATTTATGAGTATTGATAATAAATAATCAGGGATTTAACTGTAATCATTTCCTGGTGCCCAAATTATTTATAAATTTGGAAACTGCTTACGAGTAATATCTTCTAAAGCTGAATTTTAAAGATAGGTGAAACGTGGTGGAAGATCCCACACACGCTGATAGTGGTCACCGTTTCAATATGTTATTTTAATGACCTTCAATTTCACATACTTTTAAAAAAAATATTTATTATAATATTTAATTATTATTTAAGTGAGCCATACAAAGAAGTACGAATATAATGTATTTTACTCTGCTTCATATGAAAATCAGAGTAATTTTAAATCTAGCAATTTAAATAAATTTTTGAGAATGTTTATAGTTTTTGGTAAAGAAAATTACGTATGATAACCATATAATGCTACCGTTGAAATTTATCGGTTGCTACAAGTGATGAGTACAATTTACGTGGAAAGTTACATTTTTTCGTAAGGAAAACGGTGTAAATTAGACGATTCGTAAGTACTTTTATAATACCGGTAACTCCATTACAAAATTTCAGAAACACTAATTTAACACTAAAGTAAGTTTTAAAGAAATACTTCATATTTTTTAAGAGACTGTCTCTCGGCGCATAGCTGTACTGGAGAACTTTAATACGTAGTGTGCGTTCACTTTATTCACAGACCTCAAGGCATCCACTTACTCTAAAAAATGTCACTAAGATTACGCCCATACTAATGGCCAAAGAGTAAATATACACTGCTATGAAATGGAATCTTGACACACCACGACAGAGATACCATCAGGAAAAATATATGCCAGTGACTAAATTGTACTTATCACGAGTAGCCTAGGGTAACACACAAAATGTAATGCAGAAATGTACGAATACATTGACGCGCTCCTCAGTAATAAAGGTAAGTAACTTTGAATACCTGTGATTATCTAACTTCAAAGTTTACACATTTAAAAAAAATTCATTTCGTTACAAATTGCTACTGTGCACTTTTCTAATTAAGTTTTGGGTTTCAGAATTCACGAAAATGAAGGCAGACCAAAGAAAAAGCACAATTTGGAAAATGTCTATAATAAGTAGAATAAAGTAGTTTTTGGTAAAGAAAATTACGTATGATAACAATATAATGCTACCGTTAAAATTTATCGGTTGCTACTAGTGATGAGTACAATTTACATACATGTTCACTTACAATGTTCATTTACATGTTCACTTGAATCAATTGGTTTAACTCACAACGAACACTTAACAATTTACTTTTCTTCAGTAGATTAAAAATAAAATAGTTCCTAAAATGAACCTTGTGGCACACCGAGGCTCTTATTGTCCTTTTCGGCGTGCTTTCGCGCCCATTGCGCTCCGCCGCGTCGCGCTGGTGGCAGTGGCGCGTGAGCGCGGGCATCGCGCGGGTGATCTTGCGCGGTGCATAATCGCCGGCCGATATGCCGCGCTGCCCCGATAGGGCGCGCGCCGCCAGGGAGCGACTATCGAATTCCCGGCAGCGCTGCGTCAAAGGATGCATTAGCTCTGATTACCGTCAGCAGTGACGGGATCACACAGAAAGGAGCAGGCAGCGCGCTCGGCGAGGGATGAGGGAGGGGTAGAGGGAGAGGGAGAGGGAGAGGGAGAGAAGGGTGCTCGGCAATCATGTGATCGCGTACTCGACAGGACGTCAGGATGTAACATAAACGAGGATGGAGACTTTGGCAATGAAAAGTTACTGGGGAAAATGAACTCAATTTTGAAGTATTTAGAAGATCCGGCAAGGATATTGACACTAGGGAAAAAGACTGAAATATATTGTAACTAGAATGCTATGTTACTATTATAGGTATTGAAGAGGTAAGAAATTTATTATAATACTGAACATATTTTCGAGTGAAAACAAACGAGTATTGTTTACCACAGACATCGCGTACGGAGGCGTTATTTTAATAGTGGTACAACTCCATTTACCCTCATTTCGAGATATTGAGCTGTAAAGTTAAATAACTACAAAAACACGGATGAAGTTAGAAAAAAGTTTGTGTTTTTCTCTTATAAAATATTTACTTGTTTCGTCTGAATATGATATGAATAAGAATACTGTATTCTTCGTGGGATATTGAGGGTGTAAACGAGTTATACCACTGTAATAATGAGGTTGGTGGACCACATTCGGTAGAAATCGTTCTAAAAAACGTTGAAAATGAAGGCAAAATCAATTTATTAAATTAAAACAGATAAAATCCTAATTTAATGTTACTTTTGAGGCTCATTCAGTTTTCTTCATCTTGAAATCGTCTGGCTCCTACTTGCACATCAGTGAAATAAGCGTGATTAACGCATAAAATAAAAGGAAACAAATGAAACATAATATCCTGTCTCTTCTCATTAACCTTTCTTTGCTGTGATTAAGTTTTTGAAAACCTTAGTTCTTTCTCATCTACTGGTGGTTTGTGTGTTGTGAAATTTACTGTGTAGAAAACAATGTCTTGGTTTAGGGATTACTTGTGTTAAAAAGACTTCTGTCTGACAAGTCTAATCCATCTAATTTTTAGCCAGTTACAGATACCATTTTGTTCATTTTACTTCCTTATTTTTGCAGCTCTTTGAAGGTATTTTAATGCATAAATCATTAAGTTTAATTTTTGTAAAGAAAAATGTGAAATATAATAGTATTATTTTTGTTGTTCCTAATATCTAATCTGGATCAAGCTCTTTATCATCATATCACAGCAGACGCTAAAATTTACTCGAAAACCACTCATCACGAGATGTTGCAGCTATGCTAGCTTATATGCATTATTATTATTATTATTATTATTATTATTATTATTATTATTATTATTATTATTATTATTATTTCAGTGTATTATCTAAAAGAAGCTTTCCACATTTCTATCTGTATTCTATTCAGCTGGTTTCTACCAAGCCCGCTAAGATGTGACACTTCCCGAAATCGTCCTGGAAGATTTGCAGGTCCCAACTTGGCACAGGTCTACCACCCACATTGCCGTCAGCGGCGCTGCGTCGCACCCCTCAATCACGTGACCTGTTTCTCACGCTCTCCCCGGCGCGCACACAAAGACGGCCTAAATTCGTCCTCGCGGAAAGACGTGCTGTTCTGTTCCGCAATTCCACGCCACTCCTGCGAACCGCTACGCGTTGCTTCGCAGCTATTAGTTCTCCGTCTCGTATCACGATCCAAAGTGCCGAGTAAAAAAACTGTATTTTAATTAATAATCAATTGGTTCATAAACGTTATCACATGCAAGGGTTGTTGCGCTTCGCAATTTCTGTGTTGTTCCTTGCAAACCGCTCCACGTGGTCTCGTTGGCATCAATTCTCCGTCTCGCATCACAATTCAAGGTGGCGAACGGGAAGAACTACATATCTCAATTAATAAGTAATCAGTCTATAACCTCCATGCTGTGATTGCCTGCCCTCCGGGACCTCCCTGCATCGGCACGCGCCGCCTTCACGCTGTGCATGTGGCACGTGGTCTGCCTGCTGCGACATCCAGCAGAGCACATCATCAGCATTGCATGTGGTATCCAGCCGGATCTCAGCAATCATCAGCCAGAAACGGGCCTGGGTTCGCAACCCGCCCGTGCTCAACCAGTATGAAATACAAGCCTATGTATTTTACCAGCAGGTGAAATTTTGACCAATTTACAAATGTATTTGACTGTCCACATCAGGGACATTGCAACCAATGATCGCAACCAATGATTGCAACCAACCCACAACAATGATCACGTGTCAGTTGTATTCCTTTCTTTTTCAATTAATATACGTATCAAATTATTCAGCCTTTCAATCTAACAACTACATTAAAATTTACCATTCCATGCAGTCCTGGGCAATGCTGAACAGCATTCCTTGTGACTCGTAAACTGCAACCATTGCAGCCAACTACACCCTATGACATGGTGCAGTCCCTCCACTCGTGTTACGTGTACAATTCCATACGAGTGGCCACAAAGCACTGTCAACCTGTGCTGTGTATCATTTCTGGTCGTGAACCAGGGGCTGAATTCTGTTCATTTGTCATCGCTTGACACTGCATCACCTACGGTGTTGTATACATCATGTCAACGTAACAATTTGCATTTCTTTGTATTGTACTTTTCTTTCAGATTCCATCTTAACAATTTTTTAACTGTGCAATCATGCCACATTTAAGTGATCATCAATTTCCATAGTGGTTCACACTTCTCATATTAATGTTTCCAGTAATTGATTAGCTAAAATTCTAAATTACTTCTTGTAACTTATTCAGTGATTTAATTATATGCAATACTTTCACATGTGTTTGCTAATTTCTAAGTGATGTTGCCAGAACCTAAACAATCAAGACAGGAAATCGCGAGACAAATAGCTCGCCCATTTAAATCTATTGGTGATCCTCCAAGGTAAGTGAAGTTTCCAGAGGAATGCCGGAGTGGTCGACATGCAATGGGTCGCGCCCTATCCAATTCTCAGTCCACTGCTACACGCTACCTCGGCCATCACCAAATAAAACTCTCCTCCGATCATCGTATTTACTGACGATGTGAAAGTGTCGCCACTAGAAGTCAACGCGCCCATTTCCTCACCGAACGGCATTTCTTTAGGTATCTTTAGGTCCAAAAGAATTATTTTTACCCATCTTTCTCAAACTTCGGTATATGAGTGTTGTTTAAATAAATATGTATCACACAGCACCCTACAATATCTTACTAACGTGCCTCAGTTACAGATTTCATTTGTTTACTATCGCAGTAATGTCATGAATTTTCGCCTAAAACGTGAGAATTTTCGGTGAGCGATAAAATGTAGAACATACCACGAAATATTACAGTGTTATTACTGCCTAGTCCAAATTAAAAATCTCAGCTCCGCCGCGATTTTTAACATTTGGCCTCTACAGTAATAACACAGATAACATTTCTAGGTATGTTAATAGCTATCGTATTACACGATAAGAGGTCAAAGGAGTGATACAAGTTAAAATATGGAATACATAGTGACGTTAATATGAATACGCTACTCAATATAAACCAGTAAAATACCTTTTTATTATCATTTTATCCAAGATACTACATGATTAATCATATATTATAAACCATGTGCACGAATATAATTATAGATAAAAATTTTATCATTTGGGTACGTCAAAAATGTTTAAAGTAGTTTGTCCAACACAATTATACTATCGAAACGTCTTTCAAAGGAGATAAATGCTCACTTTAGAAAAGTGATGGAAGAATTGAATAGTATAAAATCTTCTAAATTAAATATCTCCTAAATGAACGTGAAATTAACAGCTTTATATAGCAATCATTTCATGTTTCAGACGATGTTTTTGATATGGAGATGATAAAAAAACATGACATTACATACATTTGAATTTAATGACAAGTAATATAAACTGAAACAAGTCGATAATATGCAGCACCTAAGATGGTACAAACAATACTCGATTCTCCATCGATCATAAAATTGTAGAGATACATACTGAATCATAAACAAATGAAATCAAGCGTTAATCGTAGAGAGGATATCAGATTGCTTTATTCTACTTGTTAAACTGCTCTCAGTTTTCACTTAAACTTATTTTCTGTATTTGATGGATATTGAAGATTTGGTGTTTCCAAGCGCATCAATTTCTCATTAGTATCACAGATGGTCATTAGTCCCAAAGATAGAATGCATATTATATCCCGCGAGGTCTTGCTGTCCCCCTGGAACATGAGATCTGCTCTGATGTACAAGCCGGCTAGAAGTATCCTCTTCAGCCATTACTGCCGGCAAGTATCGCCCCAGACGGAACACGCTGTAAACTCCCGAAACACGGAATTTGATAAGTCATTTCTGAATGTAAATTAACTCAACGAAATGAAATTGAATTAATAATAATTTACATAATTTCAAAAATAAAAATAACTAATTGAACTCCAAACTAAAATTAGTTAATCTGTATAACTAATCAATAAATCAAAAACTGATATAAATAAAGTTAATGTAATACACTCCAATAAAAAAGAAATACGCTATTGTGTAACATATATAAAACAAATATTTAAAGTAAAAAATATGTGCATTTCACCGACACTGTTTAAAATCTATGCGAATGAGGTTCTGCTGAAACTGAAGAAATTAAATATTTAAGGGTAAAAATTGGCAAGCAGGGACTTTATGAGACAGAGGATTTGGAACGGATTAAACAAGGCAGAAAACTCATCGGTTCTCTTAATTCTATCCTATGCGACAATAACATAAGTAAAAAAACAAAACGAATGATATATAGAGTAATAATCCAAAGTGTTGTACTCTATGATGCTGAGTTACGGGAATTCTCAAATGAGAAATGGCAAATGAGAACAAAGTTGAGAGTAATGGAAATGGACTTTCTTAGAAGATCAGCTGGCATCTCAAGAACAGAAAATATACGAAATTAAATAATTAAAGAGATCATGGATTTTGAAGCAGGATATACTGCACGAAACTGAAGGGAAACCACTGTAATGGTTTGGACACGTGCAAAGAATTCAGAGCAATAGACTTTCAAAGAAGCTTTTGGATTGGCAACCGCAAGAAAGAAGGGAAAGAAGCCTTGCCGCGACCTGGTTGGAGAGACAACATAGACAAGACATTGGCTGGATGGCAGATAACTCCTAGGACTTGGAACAATAGAGAAGAGTGGAAGAAGTTAGGCGCCGTAAGACCCACATAAGGGTCAAACAAACGGCTAAGAAGAAGAAAAAATGTAAATAATAACGCAACGACTAACAAACACAACAAAATTGTATAAAATATACTCTCTAAGTTAATTTTGCTAAAATAGGAATATCCAATATGCATTTAATGAGTAAAAATCTAACAGATCTACAACGCTGTGAAATCAGACAGTAAAACAAAATTTGAAAAAATAACAATGGAACAACACAAATAAACTTGGCACTGATATATTAAATTATTTCTAATATAAGATAGCATTATGAGGGGGCAGGGAGAATGGGCAGTGAGGACGGGCATAAGGAGGTGCGGGAAGGACGAGCGATGAGGACAGGCAGAACGGCGGGTGGCGAGGACGGACGGGAGCAGGGAGGTGGGACTGCGCCATGAAGTGCTCTTTTATAACGATTTCTTGCAATGGAGATGGACGTTTACATTGCAACTCCGCAAAACTATTATTGAATACAATTAATCGCAAGAATAGTTTACTCCCCAAATTTAAATAAATATTTGCCCAGAACCAGATAATGTATGTAGCAGCGATTTCTTGACTTTATTATTGTGTGATAATAATGAAATATTACCTTCTAGGAATTTAAATATTTATTACGTTCATAAACTATTTACTTTGGGCGCCAGGGAAAAATTTCCCATAAATATTATCTTTTCCTGAAATGCTTTAATTTGCTAGCTCAGTTTTGGGTTCTATACGATGATACCAGGCTTACCTGCAGGCTGGTTGTCACCGGGTTGCCATCTGTACAGAGAAGCCTGAAGTCTGAAATTATTTTATCACAATATATTTACAAATTTGTTTTTCCTGTAATGTCTTTTGTCACTTCTTTCCACTTTACGCTGTCTCTAGCTATGCGGTCCCATAAATTACCTGATTCGCTAAAAAATTCGTCTTGCAACCTCTTTCTTTGTCTTCCTACACCTCTCCATCCTACTCTTGGTCCCAGTGAGTGACTGCGTGTGTTCATCTTTCAGGGTCAAGTCGGCTGATGTGTCCTCCCCATTTCCATTTTAATCTTTTCGCCTCTTGTGCTGCATCTTTTAATTTTGTCTTCTAATGGCAACATTCTTGATCCTATCTCTTAGTGTGATGTTTAGCATTTTCCTCTCCATCTTTCTTTGACAAATCTCTATCATATTTCGCTCTTTTAAATTAAGAAACCATGTTTGTGCTCCATAAATGACAGCTGTGTCTTACCTGTCCTCATTTACGGAGCATATTTATGAATACATATGCCTTAAGTAATCTCAGATAAAGTTTCTCGAAATCTCAACCGTTTTTTGTGAAAACTAGCTCAAACTTCCGCGTTTTCAGAAACGCTCAAACGCCATTTTCTCAAAAATTGCTCCCAAATTTTTCTTCAAACTTTTCGAACAAATAGTGTTAATTGCACTCTTTAGTATGACGTAAAGTTCATATTTGTCTTTTTTTTTAAAAAATTACACAAATGTAATTTTTTGAAAGATCTCTCACTCTGTAATATGCACCTTTCCAGCAAACTGTAAACACTATTGTTTAGTGAGTTAAAGTGCTTGCAAAGAGAGCTAATGAAAACCCAAAAGTATTATGTACAAAGGAGCTTCAAATTTCCAATTTTCAGCAGCGCTTAAACGCCATTTTCTTAAAAACGGCTCCGAATTTTTTCAATGCAAATTGCCATTTAGGACGAGGTTTTACTATTCTTCAATATTCGTAAAATAATATTTCCGTTCTACTATTAGGAAACCGAAAAATGAAGAAAATATTTTAAAAAAATGTACCTTGGTCGGCGATAGATGGCAGGTGACGAGAGTATGTGTCAAGTCCGAATAGCTAGCCGCGACCAAAGGAAATAGAAAACTAATACGAGAAAGTCTGTTGCATTCTGTAGCACCACTAGTTTACTTTGAGATCGCCCATTAATATGAAAAATCGTATCTCAAGTACGTTCATCTTATCCTGTTCCGTGTTCTTCATTCTGTTGTGACTTGCAGCCTCTCATTGGTTCTTTATCTTGGCACCTCGTCACCTCACATCCTGTTCCGGTTTCGTTCCTACCCACCCGATATTCCCCTGTTAGGCCCCATCGCAAATCAAATGACATCATGCACTCCAATCCTGCCTGGTCCCACTCGATCACAACATCTATTCCCATGGAATTCCATCAACTAACAACGCAGTTAAATATCATCCAACCTTATCCAAATCCATCAAACCATCGTTCTCCACACACACGGTTCCACCGATCTCCATGTACTAGTCCTGTTCGAACCATTTGACTACATCTATCTCTACCCATCATATTCCCTCTCGGACCCCAGTTGACACGAAAATGATTCCAATCCCATCCCTGTCTGACTGCATCAGATATCATTCTATATGATCCGGCTTCACACTATACCAATCTGACCTGTCCGATCACATCCGATGCTATCCAGTCCCATCCAAAACATCAGATCCCAGTTGCTCTAATTCGCTCCTCCGCCCTTACTCGTTCCACCCCAACAAGTTTCGTTTGGGGTCCGTCACGTTTCGTCCCAACCCATCCCTTCCCTTCTCGATCTAGCTCCAACTGCATTCCGGCTCAGCCTGTCCAGTCGATCGCCGCCCGCCGCTGCGCGGTTTTGGCAGAGAACGCCCGCATCCCGCCCCCGCTTCCCCGCCCCCGCCGCTCACAAATTCCGCTTCCGGGCCAGCGGCGCCTAAGCGATTGCTTTCCCGCCCACTTCAATGAGCGCCGGAGAGGGTGCGGCCGGGTACACAGTGGGTACACAACGAAATGCGATGCTTCCCTGCTCACTGGCAGACGAATACTTCATCTTAAAGCACTGAACTGCGTGTTTGGTCACATTATCGAGTTTGCGTCATGGGTAATATTCAAATGAAAAGAGTATAAAAGTTTCTTATTTTATAAACCAGCATGCGCCCATATTCTTGAAGAATATTTAAATGTATTGAAAATAAAAGTTTCAATTTTATGTGCTATCATGAGCCCATGTATATGGGGAGTAATAATATGTACAGAAAACAAAAAGCATCTATTATATGTACTAGAAATGTAACACATTGAAACTACAACTAGAAACTTAATAAAACATTGTGGGTTTGAAAGCATTGACCATAAACAAATTTTGCATGATTGCATGTAAATAAATGAGTAAAAGAGGTGTCATGTGTAAAAACATACGGTTACAATGTTTGCTTACTGACGCAAAAGGAGAATACAAATTATTTTTTTAAAATTTTCTGCGCGAGCTATTAAATTGATTAAGCATGCTCAGGTATCTTCCACGAAATACAGTTTTGAAGTATAACTTTCAGTTTTATACATTTTATAGTCATAAATATTGATACATTGTTCATTCTGGATGCCTAAATTGCGCTTCACAAAAATGTAAGTACTAATAACAGTAAATAAAAAAAACACATTTCAATATTTTCTAGTGAGAAGATTCTAGACGTAGTAGTTTGTACGTATATGTCAACTCAATAGTCACTTCTATAAACCTTAGTGATAGAAATGTGAGAAATAGTTATTTATGTTTATAAAACCTTTATAAGTAATTGAATTTTTTTTCAAACGAACACAAATCCAATTCGTTCTCCGTTTCTACATTAATCTGGCGAGAAACATTTTATGGCCTCATCTGGTGGTGCGGATCCCAATTTTAAAACTTTTCATCAAAGCATAAACATCCGCTTGTAAAATTCAATTAAATCGATTGACACTGATTAAATTGCAAAAAACTTTCTACAAACAACATGAAACGTGTTTATACGATCAGTGAATTTTCTCACGAAATGCCGTTAAAAGAGAGAAAAATCGGCTCTCTACACATGTCACTTCATAATTCCCAATATTTTATTGCGTCGGATTTATCTCGCAGTAGGAATAACCACGAGTTATGACACATTTAATGAATTAAAAACAACATTTTTTCGTTGAACATTTCGTCCTCATGGAGAAAGGTTCTGTAGAACTCCGAATGTAATATTAATTAATTTGCAATCTTCTCGTAACTACCTGCAAATCAAAAACGTATGAACAAGCCTTTTCTTAAAATAAAGCTTTCTCTAATATTCCTCCACTGAACAAAAAAATTATGAAGAAGTCAGGTGGATCTTATTTGTCTGTAATGAAGCAAGATAACAGGCTCTCGTCTGTCCGCCCCAATTTGAATTGGCGTATGCTCTAGTTTAACAGTTAACTAATGGTGCTTGACTAATGGTGGTTAACAAATGGTGCGCAAAATTCCACAATACTCCTCGTACTTTTTATTGCGCCTTTTAAAAATTATAACGATTGCATTTTCGATCTATTAATCATTCCAATATTTTATATCAGTTAAAACAAAATGTGACTTCTGTAATATCGTAGAAAGAAAACATGATTTTAATAGGAATATTGTGAAAAAACGTGGAGTTTTTCTGAGAAAATCGCTTCGAAAAAAGAGGTTTCTAATACGCATCATTTTGAGAGATGTTATAATAGAATATTTTTGAGAATATTTAAGTTATTTAAGAAATTCTGTTCACATATTCATTTAACTATGAAATGCATCTGTAACGTTATAAATCACCACTTGAATCTGATCTCACGTAAACTACACTGTGTATGTGAAAGAGAACTGATAGGTGTCAAAAGAAAGCTACCTTCCTCGTTAATGCAAAAAGAAAAATCAGTGTTTCGGAAGTGGAAAGCAATTGGACGCGTCTTACGTTCGCATTTTAAATCTGAGCACAAAGTAGTTTCTGTAAAAAATCACATAAAATATAGAGCCGGCGAGCTGAATTCTCAAGGCTTAAAAAGGGCCGCAAGTGCTGGACTATTTGCGGTGCCGGCGATGGTGTAACGGGTAACGGTTAGCGTATCGGACTGTTACACCCAAGTTCGCGGGATCAAACCCGATAGAAGCCATGGGGCGAAAACTCTTTGGTACGCCTTCCTTCGGAGGGGAAGTAAAGCCGACTGTCCCATGCTAGTAGATTTACTGCATGTAAAAGATCCTCAAGCCTAATTGACGCCTCTGAGCAAAATTCAAAATCGCCTGTTTCGTTGTTCATGGAATACCTTCTTTCTCTGCTAGTTGGTGAAAGAAGTGTAGCGAAATTTGCGTGGTCAGACGGAAGAGCAGGCCTCATGGCCTGAATCTCGCCACGTAAAATAAGGCAATTCAATTCAATTTGCGACAGTCACAACTTGCACGGTAATTTTGTTCATTGTGAAAAAAATCAGATATTTTCTTCAGCAATACTTGAAACTATCCAGAAAGCTTCAACTCAATACATGCACAACTTTATGGTCGTAATAGATTTCTTTAAATTTCATAAACATTACAAAATACGTAGTCTTATAAACCAATAAGCAATTTTCTTTTGACCTAAACTACTATGAAATAAAATTTGTTCTAAGAGCTAGCACAATAGAGTCCCCTTAGTTTCATATTGAAATTAAAAACACACATTCTTGTGTTTGTAGATACACTAGTATTTACACTGATATTTTAGTTCTTAGTTTTTAAGACTCTTCGTCACCTCACTTTACACTAGTTCGAAAGGTTTCTTTCTCTTCAATCTTCATAATCGTTATAAATAAGGAGATATTGTCAAGAAACATTTCGACAGAAACGAAGTGTTTCTCAGCAAATTGTCGTAGGAAACATTCTTTATTGATTGAGGAGACCATGGTGGCATTTGATTCTGCCTGAAGAGCTTATCACGTATTTTTGAAAGTTCCAGCACTGAGGCTACTTGTGACAGCTCGTTCAAGAGGCAATGGCACGTATGACACAAGTAATAAGGCTTCTTTCATTTATTAAAAGAAATGTTACGTATCTACGAACTTCGTCCCGCAACAGTGTTTGCTCCCTTGCGCGTTCGCGATCGTAGCTATTTCCAATCATTTCAGCTAGTTTCCACAAACCCAACGTCGCTGCTAATTTTCCTTACTCTTGTGAATTGTCAAATAAAACAATTAAAGTTACAACAACAACAAGAACATGTATTGTTCGTAAGTTCTGGATGGCTAATCAATCTGAAAACTGCTACTTGCTCCCTTCTGTGAATATTTTGTTTTGAACCACCGATTAATTATAACTAATAGTTTCCCTAAGGTTTCCCCAATCTTCTAATCATTGAAGACGCTACTAATTGGGTATACTAACAAGGGTCTTACTTTAAATATTATGACATAAACGTCATGCGGCCATCTCTGTCGAATTCCAGCAAGCGTCTCCCAAAACAAGCTTGCCTCCGTAGCAAGCCATTATACGAATATTACTCAATTATTCGTTCCCTTGCGAGTTGATTTACTCGAACCAAGTTTTATTTTCATTTTGAAACAAAATATAATACAGAATAATGATTTCACATTTTTTCCGTTCAAACACCGTGCTAAATGCAAAAAGTGTGAAATCAACTAGATGAGTTTCTAAATCATGTAAATAGACAAACTAATTTATCAGTTATTTTGTAGCAACAAATAGTACATCTTACCTAATGCAAATGTTTGCACTAGTTGCAATGTATGCTTTTACGTTGACGACTTTTTTTCTTTAAAACCCAGAATGTATTTATGCTGACAGCAAATGGAAAGTTATAAGATTTATTATTAATTCTGCAATTAAGTATCATTACTTAGTGGCAGAATATTTAAATTACAAGAGAGTAGTTAATTTAGAAAAAAACAATAAGAATAATAGTACATAAGCACACCTTACTCCAATTCATTTTACTCCACTTCACTGCACTGCACTTCACAACACTTAACTGTTATGCACTGTACGGGTCCCAACATACCGCGCCATATTCTACCACGGGTCGCACTAGTGACATACAAGCTAATTCTTTACTTCTCACCGTACTCCTCTTTAGAATTCGCATTACGAAATGTAAAGATCTCCAGGCTTTCCCCACAACGAAATTTACTTGATTTTCCCAGCTCAATTTACTGTATCGTATACCTAAATATTTGCAAGATGTAACTGTAGGTATGACATTGTTATTCAATTTGTACACTGTTTCACCATAACATCGACCCCTACCAAACGTGATGGCTTTGCTCTTCGAACTATTTATTTCCATGCCGTTTGTTTCTGCCCAGGAGTGTAATTTGTCTGTGTCTCGCTGCAAAATATCTACGTCCTCCTCTGATTTGATAACTCGATAGATGATTCAGTCATCGGCGAAGAGTCTTACATTTGAAGCTAAATGTTTTGGCAAGTCATTCACAAAGGCGAGAAACGTGAGAGATTCAATGACACATCCTTGTGGAATCTCTGACGTAAGGAAGAATGCATACCGTAAGTTCCCTCTACGAAAGTCGACGGATTCTTCAAGTGTAAAACAGCTTTGATGGGATAGAAATCCCACACACGCTTTAAACCGCTTGCATCACGTTCTTCTTCGCAATCGCCCCCGCGGCGGTAGTGCTCCGCCCTGCCGCAGCCAGCGCTCACCTCCCTCAGAGGGCTTGGCCTCGTCCTTCCACCGCCAACGCAGCGCGCAGCTCTTGCGTCGCCCACGCGTCGCTCCGCCCTCACGCCGCGCAAGCACCGCCCCAGCTTGCGGCACCCACGCATTGGCAAGCATCGCCCTAATATTATAGCGCCACGCCCTTCCGTCGGTCACGCATCGACCTGCACCAAAGCCGCTTACGCGTTGTTGCCAAATTTTGTAGCACACGGTTTGGTCTAACTTTGAGTCGTACATGTATCTTCTTATCATTCTGTGACCTACTCGTCTCCTTCTCCCTTACAAAGTCCAATCATCATCACCTCCCCATCGCTGTGACCTTTCGTCGCTCTCGCATTGCCCTTACGCCGCGTATTTGACACCCATATATTGGCAAACATCGCCCTGTTCTTACATCAATTCGTTCTTCCCTCCTCCACACTCATCCCGCTCTTCCGTCATACACTCATCGCTCAGTCATTCAGTCGCCCATTCGTCGCCCCGCCCTTCCGAAGTCGAAGAATCGACAAGCTCTTTTTTTATCCACTTCTCCCCCGTCCTTCCGTCGAACTCGTTTTGACCTATCATTCCATTGTCCACTCGTCGCCTCGCCCTTCCGCGGGGCAAGCTCAGTCTCACACCCTTAAATTGCCCTGCCCTTCTACTGCCCACGTACAGCCCTGCCCTTCCCTCGCAAACTCTCTGAATCAGTGAAATTGTCGCTGA
Source organism: Acheta domesticus (assembly GCA_031308135.1). Lineage (NCBI taxonomy): Eukaryota > Metazoa > Arthropoda > Insecta > Orthoptera > Gryllidae > Acheta > Acheta domesticus. Next base: position 28,952,660 of record JAHLJT010009419.1, on the reverse strand, counting down.
TTCAATCAGTGAGAGCCGAAGTCACTGATCTCTTCAGTCGAAATGTGTAGGTTCGCTGACAATCAGCGAATATGCGAACCTTTTCACAATGACCGCCAGTATTTCACTGGTCGTCAGTGGTAGTAGTGCCGCACCACCATCATCTCACCGATCGTCTAGTCGTTCACGTGCTGCTGTTGTCACTGTCTCATTGATTCAAACAGTGACGTTTCACTGATTCAAAAAGTGGACCCGATTTTCACTGATTTGTTCAGTTCAATTCACTGATTGTCAGTGGCAGGGTTATAACTGACACCATCAGTGAATAGCCTCTGTCAATCAGTATTTTTTCACTGATTCAGACTAAGAGAGCACTCACCGACCTGTACTAAATCCATCTACGCATAGATCCATCATTCTGTAGCTCACGAGTTGCCCCTCCCTTCCGTCGTTCACACATCACCCTTTTCTTCCGTAACCCACACATCGCCTAGCCTTTCCGCCACCTACACATCGTCACATCCTTCCGTCGCCTTCTCAATGCTTCGACTTTCCCTCGCTCAGGCATCGCCTCACCCTCCCGACGCGCAAGCATCGTTTCACCTTTCCGTAACCGCGCAGCATTCATCGCCCACGTATCGCCCGCCTTTCATATCCAAACGCATTGACTCGCCCTTACGACGCATAGTCATCGCCACGCTCTCCCGCCGCTTTACACTACTGATGAATCCAGGTATTGCTCACGCACTCAAAAATTAGTTAAACGCAACGCAAACCGCAGGTATACTTCGGTTTTTCTTTTTTGGCGCATACGGGGGGTGTCATCAAAATGGAATATCTCACGGTATTGCGCGTCGTTCTGGATTGTGCCGCTAGGAGCCACATGATCGCTAGCACTGCTCAATACAGTCGCGATCAAGCGGCTCCTAGCGGCACAACCGAGAACGACGCGAAATTCCGCGAGATATTCCATTTCGACGACACCTCCCCACGCGCCAAGAAAGAAAAACAGAAGTATAACGATCCTCCCACAGAACACCCACATTTCCAATACGCTCATTTTCTTCTCACATTACCATCTGCTCGTCGCCCACGATTCACGGACGTCCCACTCATGTCCCCTCCTCCTACATTCGCCCACGTTCCATCTACGCTCTGCGGACGTTTCAACCACATCCCTCCTCCGATGGATCCACGTTCCACCCTCCCCTGCCACTTTTCTCACATTCCACCCCTACATCACATTCCCTGTCTATGCATGGGCCACGCTCCCTATTCCTACCCTACTGCGTCCACGTTCCACGCACGCTCGCCCTAAGCTCACTCGACGCTCCGTTCAGGCTCCGCGATGCGTCGAGAATAAAACTACCACGTGCAGACAACGCAACACCCACTCGCAGCAATTGAGGCCAGCATGCAGCCCGGGCTTCTCGCGGGGCGCTATTTCTCCGCAGCGTCTACTTGCGCGCTCCTTTATCTGTCGAGCGAGCTGCCGTACACAATTTTCGTCAACAAAGCAAGGGGTGCGTCTTCCTTTCGTCAACAAAGCAACTGCAAAAGAGACATATCCATTGCTCACGCAACCAAAAATTACTTCAATACAACGAAAATATGAAGGTAACGTTTCTTCTACACTACACCCACTTTCCCACTATGCTCATGCTCCGCTCACCACACGGGCGACGCTTCCCTTACTCCCGCTCATGCCCCCTCCACACACGTTCTCTCACGTTCAATCTACGCTCTGCTGACGTTCCATTCATGTCGTTACTTCCCCCAAAGACCCACGTTCTGGCGTAGGCTTCCCACACACTTCGCCCACATTCCTCCCATATACCACACCACCAACATCCTCTGTCCATGTACTGGCCACGTTCCGCATTCCTACCATTCTGCGTCCACGTTCCATCCCAAAGCTGCTCCATAGCTTCCTGGATCCTCCGCCCAAGCTCCGCGATGCGTCGCAAATAAAACTCCGACGTGCAGACAACGTAACTCCCACGCGCAACCATTGAGGCCATCATGCTTCCCGCTGCTTCTCCGCAGCGTCCACTTGCGCTCGTCGTTATCTGTCGCGCGGGCGGCCTAACCCAATTTTCGTCCGGGCGCAGCTCCCTTTCGTCAACAATGAAGCAGTTCCTCGACGGGTCCCCGCCGCGCTTTGCCGGGGAAGTTTGCAAACTGTCCGCAGTTACGTGAGCCGCTGCTCTTTTGTTCGCCAAGTCGCTCGCGAATGGCCACCCGCCGCCTCCGTTGCCGCCGCGCGTTGCTTCGCGCAGGGACCGCGGGGGTGCGCCACAGTCGCGTCTCGTTTTTTATTGCGCCAGAAACGCGTCGGCGACGGCCTTTTGTTTCGAGCTCTGGCGGGAACTCCACTTTCAGTTTAATGCGCGCTTTTTTTCCGCTTTGGGTGCAACGGGAGGCAATCTTTCGAGACAAATGGGAGTTGAGAATAATATTTTATTCAAATTAGAGACATAAGAACTATATAATGCATTTTTGCAGGCACGCAAATTGCACGCCCTAACTAGCGATATGAATTTTTATCACTCCAAACATCACTTACTAAATTAGTTAACGAACTAAAAACTGAACATTGTTTAAACAAGATGAAATATTGCATATTATGTTGGCAGTTCAGACTTATGTTGGATGTTTGCGTGTTATTTTGCTAAAATTGAACGTGCATTATATTGAAGTTTTGAGACTGTTAATAAAATTGCTTGAATGTTTTTAGAACTTTAATAAAGTGCAATCAGACTTATGGAGAGATTTCATTTACCAACCACACTTTACAATGATTTTATTAGTGATTATGAAAATAAAGGTGATTATGGTTATGGATCATTTACCTCGTACGTCTTTGATCACCATGGGGACTTTCTACCTCTTAATCTCTCCACTAAAAAAATAATTAGTAAAGAAATAATCATTGGAGTTGCACATTATACAATGTAAAGAGGTTTTTTTAATAATTACAATCAGCAAAATTAAAGACGTAACTTTCGGAGATAATGAGCACGTAGCAAAGAAATGTCGGAACTGCTAGCGAACATCGGAACGAGCTCACAATGAGGTGGCTGAGACTTCAGGAGAGAAGTTGGCACAAAAAGGCCGCGGTTACCTCGGCAACGTCGGCGCTTCCGAGCGCCGCCGCTCGCGAACGCTAGCGCTGCTGTCGGCGGCGGGCGCCCGAGAGGAAAAAGGACAATCTGCATTTCATTACCTCGACGCAAGGTGCGCCACCGTTGTCTACGCCGTCGGTGCTATTACCGCTGCCTTCCTTTCCCCAGGCCCGCCACTTGTCTATTTATAACGTCTCCGCGGCGTTGTAAGTTACAAGGATATTAGCGCTTGGCGAGGAAAAATGCTCCTGTGTTCATTGCCTTAAAGTGCTACCAACAAATTCATAGTGGGGGCTATTTTATATTCATTATAAAGGAGGTTATGAACGTTATTTTGAAGGTAATGCTGGGCCAGAGAGCAGCAAGAGATGAAATAGGATGTGATAGGTACTGTGGAGAATTTTTAAAAATCAATTTTTGTCAAGACGGCCTATGAGTTTCGCTTTGGCGCTACAGTTTTTTGAAAGTGCAAGATAAACTTCGCTTGCAGGAGACTCACAGTAGCATCATCATTTCCTATGTTTAAGAATATGCTCCGCTCACCATGAACATTCAATGAACTCGAAAATTAAAATTACAAATTATATTAACATTAACTGAACAATTAAAGTCCAAATTATTAATTTATTTAGTTCGTTTCATCTCATGGATGAAGGTTACTTGCCCTCTTGATGACTACTGGATCGTCTTAAAATGTTACAAAATATTATATTGAAACTCTCTGGAAAGCATAAATACTGAACAGAGAAAATTAAGATTTGAAAGAATACTTTTAAAAAATGAACTGCAAAATATGTGCCTATCTGAACACATACAGAAGTTGTAAGAAACTTGCGTGTGTATGTCGAACACTGAAAGATGCCAAAAGATGCCGTGACTGGTAAATATTCGCAGAAAAAAAATGTTTTCCTTCACGCAAAAAAAAGAAAAAAGATGTTCGAAATTCAAAATCTTATTAAAAGGAAGAAAAAATCTACCTTCTCATGAATGTGCCGATCTGTGAAATACATATGTGGAGCATAAATAAGTATTTCGTTCACAAATAATAATATTAATGAAGAATCAGATTGTTCCCTGTGACCAAAAACAATATTCTTACTTAAATACAAAATGTCTTGTAGGTTTTGTAGAGCATAATTTAAACGTTTGCAAGTTTCACGCCATAACAGCGTTATTCTCCCCTATCGTACGCATTAGAAGAAACGTTAACAAAAAGATAATAGAAACATGATATCAACTTTATTTTTACAAGAAATAGGGTTTTCAATAATGAATTAGAGAATTATTTCGGTATTCACCGTTGTAATTCAATATTTTCTTGTACATTGATGATTTATTTATTTATTTATCTGTCAAAAAACAGTAAAAACTGTATATGACGTGTGGGGAAAGAGATTTTTTTATTTGAAGTAAAGAAAAATATAATGTATCCGACAGCAGGTGAATATTAGTATAGAGATTCTAATAGAGCTGCTGCAGAGAAATATGTAACAGCAAACTAAACGGAGAAACCTAAATAATAATTGTCATTAGCTCTGACAATACGCTCCGAAATTAACAATCACTGATCGATCTGACGAAACCCGAAGCCCTACGAATTTAATGAAGAAATTTATATATTTGTGGATAGTTTATATAAATCCTCAACATTTTCAAAATTTTCTCAAAAATAGCTCTAAATTATTTAGAGTAATTATTTATTCCGAAAGAGCTTCAAAAAATTAAACAATCGCATTTTCGTTGAAGTTTTCAAAATTTCAGATATTGAAAAAGTTCATCTTTTCGGCTTCTTTCTATAATTACAGCTACAACTGCAGCTACTACAACTTGATTACAGAGAAATTTTCTTTAATAAAATCAATATTTTAAAACTAATTCTTGAAATAATTTCAATGAAAAGGTGTTAATTGTTGAAAATGTAAATGATTAACCTTGTTTTTAAAGCGTCAGGAGTTTAGCTATAAAGAGTAGAGGTAACAGATTAACGGCCTAAACCTACGAACATGAATTGTGGTCCCAGGTCAGGGAAAAATTGCTGTTAGGAAAAACGTTTGCAGGTTCAAGTAGTTGTAGAGTATTACGCAGCCATTGCAAATAATGCCCGAAAGCTTTTTTTCACCTTAAGTTTATGTCTGTTAAATAGGCTCAACTCCAAAAATAATCATGACTTGCAATATGCATTCACAGTGAAAATATCACAACTCAAAGCATCACTGTTTTAACCCAAGGTTATACCTCTCATATAACTACCACACGATTTGATACCCAAATCACACTTTGTAGTTCTTGCTGACAGAATTTGCATCTAAGTTAGTTTACCTAACTTTTAATAGATATTTTTCACTCAAGTCTTACCATGGTGATACCTTAAAAATTCTAGTTGGGTACTGGTTTCGTTTTGAAAATACGCGTAGAATAGAAATACATGCGAAATTTCCATGTCGGCCGCATGTACGTTTCCCCAGCGCACTTCAGCGATGATTAATTTGCATGCAAGCCATTGGGTTTAATGCTGCGTAGGTGGAAGCCCTGTATAGGGCAGAGTTCACGTTTATAAACAACGAGAAATAATATAGCCTCAGGCTAATTGTCTAATTATAACAACCATCAGGGGCTTCCGACCGAAGGTCGGTAGACAGTCTTAAATCAGAACTGCACCAAAGCCTTCATCTTACGATATCTACACGTCTTGACATTCAACCTTCATTTAGTTCCTCTTGTATGGTAGAATATTAGAGAGAAGAAAGAAAAATGATATGTTTTTTTTCAGAACTGGAAGTAGCTTCAGAAACCAACATTTAAAGAACTATATCTGTTTTTAATGTTAATGAACTGATTTTTAAGTGTGATATGAATTTCTTAATTATTCCCAAGAAGTCAATTCTACAGTAACTTTTATGTACAGAAAAATATTGTGGAATGCCATTGCGTCACATTCCTACGTAATTAGTTTTACATACATCAATTTTTTGATAATTTATTTGCCACGAAATTCAAGCTTTTAAATGGATTTGAAAATTTTGGAATTTTTTTATGAAATTTATTTTTCCGCGGGGAGCACGAAAAAATTCTCAATGTAGTTCTAAAAATTAGCTATCTTCTGGATTTTTTTCAGATTTTTATGATTGATGCGATTTTCCTTGCATTTCTCGTATTTTCATGTATATAGTACTGTATAGAGAAATGTAATTACAATATTTGTTTTCTAGTCACAATATTTGCAATATTAAAAGGCTAATATATGTAAATAATTTTGTCAATAATATTTTGACGGTTAGATATAATCGCACCAGATGGTGGACAATTTTGTTCAGTTATTTTTGATCACTTGAGAATTTCAAAAAATTATCAATTATAAAGAATTAACTAATATAAGTGAGAATTTCTTGAGAATTGTAGATGCAGTGGTGTATTCTAACAAGATAAATAACTGATAAAATAAATTTTCTATATTTTGATTGATATATTTCTATTTTCAGAAAAGTTTCACTTTTCGATTCCAGGCGGGGGCACTTTTTACTATCTTATCCGGCTAGAGCCTTTAAATGATTTTGCACCAAAATCCGACTTCGATAACGCCAAATCTTCAATGTATTTCGGATGAAACAGTTTTCTCTGAGCAATTGTTTTTCAATTATGTTACCTTCCTCTTATTTTAAAGTATACGTTGAAAGAACGTAATCGAAACCACAGCAGTCGCAGTCTCTTTGGCGCGAACGTTTCGGCTTTCTAGCGAAATCATTAAACTTTCAGGAACAAAACTGTTTCTGGAGCGACGCCAACAGAAAAAAGTCCAAACAGCGAACGGACCAACTGCTGGGAGTTCTTTTCGTGCCCCGGCGACTCAAGTGTTCTCGTGTCCACGAGCCGTCAGTTGCCTCTGTCGCCAGTCACATATTATTTCTCTATTACGTCGTTTCAAAAGGTTATGGTTACCATAGGCGTTAGCCGAGAGGGAGAAACAAAAAAGATATTCCTTTCTCGGAAAAAGGGAACTACTCTCTCCAATATAAAATTACTACACGTCTTTTCCTTTTTCCACATAATTTACCTCCTCCTTCTGTCTACTCTCCCGTCTGTCTTCAACTGTCTCAAAATGTGAAAATTATATGAAGAAGTAATCTCGGCTGAAAGAAAATGTTGAACGAAACGTTTGAAGCATGCCAAATCGAGTTGATAAAAATTGCGTGAGCAGAATCATTAAGATTTTGTATAATATTCATATATACATATCAATATTAATATAGTCATTGTGTGATAAACGTTTTGAATTGGTCCTGCGTGACGTTTTGATCATCCTGTTCAACGTTCAAGTCTTCCTACAGACATTTGCGCATGCTATTCAACTGTTACAACAAGACATTCACGTTACTTCACAAGATTTCGCAATGATTGTGACTCTGTACAGCAATAAATCAAGCTGAGGACCCTTGGAATCAAAATTGAATGTAAATATAATTTTCTTGATTTCTTTTGTGCATGACATTTACTTCTTCGGTTGAGAATTTGAAATTGTTATTTTGTTTTAGGAGTAATTGAGACGAAAACCTCTGGTATTTTCGAATTTGTTTCAAAACCGGCTCTACATTTTGCTGAGAGTTTTTTTGGAAGAATTGTGCGCAACAGTAGTTAGGAGATTTTTTAAGTGAAGTGAATAATGTGTTAATAGCATAAAAGTTGTAATAATTACAATAATACGTAACCTTTACTAATAAAACAGCAAGTATGTGTTAACATTATTATTTTGTTCTATTAGTCAACAATTCTGCTGCTAGATAAAAGCACATCTTCAATTTCAAAGAAGCTTTCCTCTTCATCAAAATATCAAGAAAATGTTTGTGGATAGAAAACCAAACCTCATCTACCACGAACACACCTTGCACTCCTCCTAACCACTTCGTTGTAACAAGGCCAGCCAGAGCGATCTGCAGAGGGCCTGAAGCAAAAGCAGGGCAGCAGGCCAGGGTGGCGAAGGCAACTGCAACACGCCTTGGAGTGGGTGGGGCAGGGTGGAGCGGGAGTGGGGCGGGGAAGGGGCGGGACGGGGCAGAGTGGAGCGGAGCGGAAGAGGCCAGGGCAGACGGAACGGCGCAGGACAGGGCGGGGAGGGGAGGGGAGAGTAGGGTGACGGGCAGGGCGGTGGGTAGCGTCGGGCTGAGAGAGGCCGGATAGGGCTGGGCGGGGCGAGCTGGGGCGGGACGTTGACGATGCAGCGGTGGGGATTTGCCCGGGCGATGGCGGGGCGATGGTGGGGTGATGGCGGGGTGATGGCGGGGTGATGGCGGGGCGATGGCGGGGCGATGGCGGGGCATTGGTGGGCCGGGGGCGGGGCGGTGGCAGAACGGATGGGGCGCGGGCGGGGCGCGGGTGTGGCGCGGGTGGGGCTGGGGCGGGGCGAGGGCGGGGCGGGGCGAAGGCGGGGCGGGGCGGGGCAGGGCGGGGTGAAGGCGGGGCGGGATGGGATGGGGCGGGGTGGGGCGGGGTGGAGCGGGGAGGTGTGGGCGGGGTGGGGACGTTGCGGGGGCGGCTCGGGGCACTGCGCGTCTGAGAAGGTCGCAATCAGGACGGCAGCGCCGAGTGGCGGGGGGCCCGGAGCGGAGGCAGAGTGACGGATTGCGGCCCGATGGAGGCGGACTGGGGCGGCTGGGCGCTGCGGTCACCGCGGGCGGCGTGGCGCCGTGACGGCCTGGGCGAGGACGAGGCCGAGGGCGTCGCGTCGACGGACAGCGGCCGCCTCTCTGCCCAACCGCACGCGCCCTCTCGCCTGACACCGCGGAGGCGCCGCCCGCTTCGCAACCCAGCCACTAGCCACACGCTGCCACGGAGTCAGTCACCAACATAAACGCCACTTTTATCTGCCTGACTCCAACCAGCCATCACCCTCCAGGCTTCTGCTTCCAGTTATCACCTTTCAACTATTACTGATGAACTATTACCAATCAACTACTACTGTTCAGCTACTGCCATTCATATATTACCGTTCAACTGTGTTCGTTTCTCTATTAGTATTACCGTTCGTCTATATCATTTAGCTATTACATTCATATATTGCTGTTAAACTATAAAGATCAACTACTACCGTCCATCTATCACCAACCGGTCTTCATCCTCCATATACATCACATCACCATTTAGCCCTCACCAACCAGCTCTCGTTGTCTATGCGTCGTTGTCCAGCCCTCGTCGTCCAGCCCTCGTCGTCCAGCCCTCGTCGTCCAGCCCTCGTCGTCCAGCCCTCGTCGTCCAGCCCTCGTTGTCCAGCCCTCGTTCTCCAGCCCACACCGTCTAGCTCTCCCCTTCCAGCCCTCATCACGCCATCACGCACAATATCATCTACATACCCGCTGCTCATTTACGATACCTCAACTACAGATACTTCAATTACGCACCATTTTTTCTCGAGGGGTGTTTATGCAATTTCAAACTAGTACGCGATGTGGTGATTCTCTTTACCGTACTTGCTTCTCGAATCACATCGCCACCACCAACTTGAACCTCTCTCGCAACCTGTCCCGCCCCAACTCTGTTGTTCAGGCGACAGCTCGCCACGCCACAACCTCTCACCACCGCAGCCTTCCTAGATGAGGAAAGATGGATGCTAGCTTGCTAGATGGACGCTGAAAATTAGTTGAGCGTCTCAGTGGAATAGTGGTTTGTATTCTGCTTTTGGAAATTTGCGGCGCTGAGCACCCTGATGAGGAGAAATACGGCGTTCAAATGCTCTCTCGGCTGTCCGAGTGGCGGAACATGAAATTATTTGGACAGCATTACCAATCTTCTTCGCGCTCAACAAGTGAAGTCAGGAGACGAAACGCCCTTATTAGTGTGCAGAAATCACGGCTGAAATAACATGGAAAGAGACGGCTAATGCCAATTCTTGTCACCACGCAAGTATCTTGTGTTATATCTGTGAGAAACAGAAAGAGATTGAGTATTGCGTGATAAATTAGTGTAGAAACATTTTCTAGCATCTAACGTGATGTGGTATGTAGTAAGAAAATTAGGCACTGCCTGGCATACAATTTTGTTGGCAATTACAACTGAATAGTAATATTGGTTAAATCACTCGCACACAGGGATCGAAGGTTTTGTTACAATAACAATCTTTGTATGCAGTATTAATTGTCTTTTCTCAGGTGGAAGCACTAATTAACAGAATTAATGGCAATTTTGATTAACCACTAAAGACTTTCAAAAGCTAAATAAGTCACGAAGCACACTTCAACGCAATGACAAACAGTAGCCTCAATGTAACGTTTCCTGGACACCCATTAAGGTGGGTGGTGACTTTACATATGTGATGTCATGCCTCCTCACTGTACTCCTGACTTGACGATTCGGATGATGCTGCGTCTAAGGGTGTGTTCCTGGCCCTTTTTGCACATCATTTATAAATCATCTCAGCCTTGAGGGAATCTGGGATATGTTTGATTAACATTGGCAACATATCATTTCGTAAATCAGTCACAGACCCAATGACATTGACCACGACAGTTTACTTCATTTTATTCTACCGCTGTCATGTAGGTTTGTGAAGTGTGTCGAATAGTTTCACAATGTGCAGAAGCGGTTAAAACCTCGATATCGGTTGGTCGGAGATTACGAGAACCCGCCGACGCTTAATCTTCTCATTTCAGCTTCATTTCTTTCAATTACATTTTACATATCCTTGTTTGTGTGGCTGGCAGCCCTGTTTCCAAAAAAATTGAGATTTATGGTTCAGCCGCTCAGTAGTTGCTGGTAGGTACATTGATTTAACTATGAATGATAAACAGCGAAAATTACCCTGTTGAAGTTATTTGTGTTATCATCCGTGTGTAGTTCAATATTTGTTGTCCAATATTTCGTAACATCGTCTTTCTATAAGAATTTATTTTTTTTGGAAGGTAGCAAAACCGTTAGAATTTAGCTATTTATGCTTTGCTAGGTTCCGTGCAGATCAACCAGCTCGCTTTACAAAGGTATCTCTCTTCCATTTCACCTGAGACAAACAGCAACTAAACATAGTTTAGAAGATTCGAACCGAAACAAACCATTAATGCATCTTGCCCACCAGCGTACAATATTTTAACTATCACGGCTAATTTGGCATCTTGCATTCAGGAATTCCAAAACTTGCTTATATGTTTTGTTTAGAATGTTTATATCTCTTCAACAACATTTTCAATAAAAGAATTTGAAATTAAATAAGACGGAGTTGATTACCCAATGTTTGGAGGGAAATGGGAATATATAGGTGCTCGTGCAACAATTTTTATAATTGGCATTTGTACTGTCATTCATCTGCTTAGCTTGGGATCGTATGTAATCATTGTGTCGTGATTTATAATTGTATAATTTACAACTATATTTGATTTACGTATGTAATTAAAATACTAACTAACATTACTAAAACACCATTATTTTTAGTATACTTAGTTGTAATTTTGCTTTAAGCTTCAGATCCACAGAGCAACAAACCCTGTCACACCATGTCACGTTGCCCTTCTCCCAGCCGTTATCGTCAGTGACCAGTTTCCCCCCATCTCTGTTCCAAGTGTTTTGTGGGCCAAAAACGTTTCCTTTGGGAGCGAGACCTCTGTACACTGTGTCGATGTGAATTTGTGAGGTGTCGGTACTTCTTCCTGTGCCGACTCCTCGAGAGCTATTCACTGGAATGCTCATACCTATTTTATGAACTTCAAAACTACGTTTCAACTGCGAGAATATGCTTCCAATTGCCTAGAATTATTACCCGCCGAATTATTACCAACGACTAATTTGCACCCTTTGCAATACAACTCAACAAGAAATAATTTAGTCAAACCAATACGATGGAAGCAAATAAAAAACATCCAACTTACTCAACGTTTGCTTGTTACTGTAATTAACTAAATGCCTGTTACGTAACACAAGTATTTTCAACTAATTGTACGAGTACTTTTCATTGGCAATAGACGCATTTCTTTCATCCATCGCAACCACATCTGCTCTGCACGCGGGGAGAGAAGGATATTATATTGTTCTCTGTGTAGGGACTGTGAAGGAAGGCAGCATTATATCACAAAAAGGTGTCCAAAAAGTCTTTGAATACAACTCTTGAATTGATATGAGGAACGTATCACTCAACAAGAATGACAAGAATTTTGTGCAAGAATTAGGTGTACTGGCAGCAATATTTGTTTTTTATGCTTTTCTTTGTTATAGAAAGTAGTATCAGATGAAATAAATGATATGTTAATGAATTGTTGGTGATAAACTTCATTCGAACCGTTGCTAGAGATTGTTTTAATGGTTTTTTATAAGAATCCCTGAAATTGAAATACTGCTTGCATTTCTAGCCAGAACTTGTAATGGGAATGTACATATTGAACATTCGGTTCAATTATGTATCCCTACCGATTATTTCAGAATGAATAGAATTACGAGTTATAAAAATTATTTTCTAGTTCTTTCTATGACAAGGACATATGTAGATATCCACTTGTACTCACACAATCGGATAAGGGTGAAATAGAATTGTGGTTCACTAGAGAAATTATCAATTATATATTATTTTTTCAAAGACGAAGTTACATGTAATGCGCTATCAGATATACTTTTTAAATAAGCATTGTGACGGAAACATTATCGCTGTTTCAAACTCCCATTGTTGACACACTAAAACGCCGGTAGGAGTTTTATTCCTTTGAACGTTATCCTCATATGACGCACACGGCACTTTTTTCGAAATAATTCCGAGAATCCTATTTTCCAACACATCAGCTTCCTCGGTGCAACTCGTTGGGCCAAAGCACGTGTTCGCAGGCGTCACATCAAACGACGTGTATCCAAAGGGCGCCGCCGTGGCAGCCAGCCGCCATTCACGCTCGTAACGAAAGGGTTGAAAACGAAACGCTGTAAAACCAGGCCCGCGCAGCATCGGGGAAGGCCGGTTGGCATGCTCGTTGGCGCACGCGTTGCTCGCACAGTGGGGCCAAAACGGGATGCCTTGGCGTGAATTGAAACATAATCAATAGTTACAATATTCATATTAATGTATCTTCCGGTATATCGGAATAATATTTCAGATAAAATTAATTATAAATTCAATTGGAAGTTTTAACATTCTTCTTTTGAGAATAAATAAAGATATAAAAGTCGGTAAAAAGTTATCATTAAATTCCATCTAAAAATAGCTAAATTTATAATATGTTATTGTCTTAATAAGTCTGAGTTTGAGAGAATAAATGGTTGATTAGTGATTCCGGGCGCGTCAACAGCAATGATCATTAATCCCGTAAGCATAGTGCATTTTTCGCTGTATGTGGCGCTCAATGATGAAATCCGGTGCTTCTCTACACGGCTACTTACAGGGTTTTCCCAAAAAATAGAAAACCAACTTATCTCTCAGCAGCAGGGCACCAGCCCATCCGGGGCAAGCTCTAGCCTCTAGGGCAGACCTGCACAACGCCTGCTCCCGCGGGCATTCTGCACTTGCGAGCCGATCGTCTGCCCGCGGCAGCGCCGAAAGTGCAAGTAGTGGGGAGTAGGAAGCTTTGCGGGGAGGGGAGAAGTCTAACGTACCACGACGCGGCGCGTAGATTGAATTCCTGGGCGTCTAATACAATGATCCATGCTTCAAAATTATATGCCCATTTGTTTAAATGGATTATGTCTAGTATTTCAAGTTACCAGGGTCATAATTTACTGTTTACGTTCTGTGCACTACTGTATATCCACCTTTGTATCCACCACTGTATGTATTTTCATTTTCTATTTTTTTAAAGAAAATAACATGCTCATTGTGACTCTTAAGTATTATTTTAAAGCAATAGCTCTAAAATATAGGCTTATATATAAGAAAAATATTATTTAATTATATCTAACAAAAATTGCAATTTAATAATTGATTGTTCATCAGGAATATTATAATCTCCAAATCACAGAAAAATGAACAAAATCATGACAGCAATCTCTCACATCAAGATTGACATAAAACTAGAATATGTGGCAATTCAAAAGAAGGTAATGTTTAATAGCACATTTGTGACAATTTTTCTCCATTTTGAAACTGAATAAAAGAGATCAACGAGCAAACTTTTGTGACGATATGTTGCGGACAATCATAAGATAATCATGGGTATTGTTAAATAGAATGCAAAGGGCTTTATATTTTTATACGATGTCGTAAACGACTCTACACTCTTCTCAGAAATGAGAACAGAAAATAATCATGATTTTTTTTCAAGAACAATATGTTTTTGCTTTGAGAGGACCGTTTAATTCAATTGAACATAGTTAATAAAAATATTTTATTGCTCATTAAAACAAAACCAATTCAGTCATCATTAAACAAAAACAATTCAGCATCAAAATTTTGTGTTTAGCACAACACTAAATTTGTGATTACATCGTAGCAAAGCGAATTACATTATAAGCCCTACAAGCAATTATAATACTTGGTGTTGAAATCTAATATGTATATTTCGTTGTAGTTTCATATTTCGCCCCGTCATATACCGAGAAAAAACATTTGCAGTATAATACAAAAGTCAATATTACTTCAACTGTATATGACCGTCAGGTTCTTGCCAGTTGCTCTTTAAATTTACGCGCTATCTTTCGAATTGCGCATTCTTATTGGTGGTCCCCACTCCTAGATTGGGTCTCATCCCCAACTTCATCGATTTTCTCATTCTTCGCCCCCGAGTTGCTCGCGCGCAGCTTCTCACGTCAGTGGAAGTGCAAAATGCTGTGCAGGTCTGCTCTAGGGTATAAGTAAGGCGAGAAGATAGGCCGAACAAGAGGAAGAATAGATCACGCGCGGTCCGCGGCTCGTTTGTTAGAGTACTGTTTCGGTATTTGACTGGCGTTGATATGAAATTCCAGGGGAAATTACCAAAGAGCAGCCTGCCACTAGAATTCTCATCCAGACA
Organism: Acheta domesticus; assembly: GCA_031308135.1. Lineage (NCBI taxonomy): Eukaryota > Metazoa > Arthropoda > Insecta > Orthoptera > Gryllidae > Acheta > Acheta domesticus. The sequence continues at coordinate 28,937,659 of JAHLJT010009419.1, read as the reverse complement.
GCGGCTGAATTCGATCAAACTATGCAGCTCGTGTATAAAATCCTGCCACCGTAATCGGGAATCGTACCTCAGACTCCCTCTCTCAGATTCAAAGCAGTGACATTTTATGCCCTGAGCCAGCTAAGCCATTATAAAGACTTTCAAACGAACCGACAGATATATTCATCATCATCATCATCATCATCATCATCGACAGCAAGGATTAGACCGTTTGATCTGTTCCGTCTCATTGCTCATGACATCTCTTTAAGGGTCTCCCTACACCTCTTTTTCCTTTTGGTGCATATTGAAGGATTATTTTACTTAGCCTTTGTTGTGGCATTCTCAGGACATGATATTTCTATTTTTTTCGATATTTCTTTATAATTTCTACAACTGGCTCAATATTTAATTCTTCTCGGATATCAACACTTTTTTTGTGGTCTAATAGTGAATATCCTGCCACAAAACGAAGAAATCTCATTTCTGCAGATTCAATTCTTCGCAGCTGACCTGATGTTAATGTCCAGCTGTCGCTTCCATAAAGCAGTAATGCCAAGCCAATAACTTTGTAAAATCTAAGCAGAGTTTCTTTTTGCACATTATGCGTTAGAGTTCGTTGCAATGTTCCATAGAAGTATGTGAAGTTGTTCAATTTTATTTCCACATCTCTTGATTTAAAAACCTCATTTAAAGTCATCAACCATTTTTTAATGATCACGTCGTTATATATATATATATATATATATATATATATATATATATATATATAGTGATGCAACTGCCCACGTCGGATGCCGATTCTTTGGAACGGAATCGGAAGGGGGTCACACCACAGAATGGAAGCGCCGACACACTGATGGTATGACGGTCATTTCCGTTGTAGCAGGTGGGGATATGCGCTAAATTTATTTAAAAGGGGCGCCAAGCGCACGCCCACTTACCTGCGATTTTGCTGCCGGCGTTAAGCGTCTCAGGGGTGAGTGCCCTGGGTCGAAGGATTGCAATGGTTTCTTTGTTTTAAAATAATAAACACTTGACTCAGAATTTAGTCTTTTTCACCCGTCCAAAATGGCAGGGACACATTTATTATAAAAACTGTTCTTGCAAACGCTGAATTACTGTTTTTGGCTATCAAATAAGTGATGATGATGAAGATGACTTACAAGTTGATGATGGCGTAATGGCTACGTCACCGCGACTGGATTGCTCACCGATCGATGGACTGATGCGGCAGGACCCACAGGAGCGCCGCTGGAGCGTTGTAACGCCAGCCCCACAATTGTCCCTCGGGATGAAGGCGCCGGCGCTCGGGATGTCAGCGGTGAATGTCAGCGCAGCAATTACGTAGCGCTGGCGCGCGTCTCAGACCGTCACACGACACCTGGACCGCGTATGACGTTGGAAGCCAAAATCTGGCTGTTTGGAATAAATTCCGCGGTTGGACGAAGGCCGGGCAGGTCTCGTGGTGGTCGGCTCAATGTTTGCCTCTCACCAACCGCTATTGTCGTCTTTTTACCGTTGCTCTCACTAATGATCTCTAAAAGCCGATGTTCGGCCGCTCTCTAACTGTAACTTTTAAGTTGTTGAAAATTTCGACTGTCCTATGCTATTTCTGCTCGACCACTCTCTCTCGTGTTTTTCGCCCGTCTGAAATTTTAGCCTCTCGCTGTGTTTCTTCCCCCTTTCTTTTTCTCGCACCATGCAAGGGTTGTCACGTGCTTCCTGCCCTAGCTCTCTCATAGGTCGGTTTGTAGAGTTCCAGAATTTTCTATGTTATTTTGTGAGCTGATTGGATAAATGATCTCTTCCTTTCGCGGCCATTGGATGTCTTTTGTTTAGCACAGAGAAGTGCGCACATGGTTCTTCTGTCGTGGCATTTGATGTGTTTATTGGACTTAGGGGATTATCTTGCTGCGTGCTAGCGCCAAGACCCTAACGTAGTTGTTCCAGAAGTCAATCATTCTGTAGTACGGACAAAGGGGGTTGAATTTATGGTGGAGGGTTTCGGGAGGCCTACGCAGCTGTGCGGAACTGATTCAAGCGGCGCGAGGGACGCGTTGTCCTTGCGAGCGTCTTGTTAATGTGGCGTGACGCTGGGGTGGCGAGTGCGATGGTCAAACGACACATCGCAATATATGTGTATATATATATATATACATATACATATTAAAAAGCGTTGGCGAGAATGGGCATCCCTGTCCTACAGATATACAGATATATTCCTAGTTTAAACTATTTGTTACGCACTTTTTCTCGTGTCGACTGCCCCAAGTCCCACTGTGCGCCCGTGAATGGGCGAGGGCCGTCGACAGCTGCGGCGCGCGTCGGCGTGTGAGGGCGCAGGGGGCCAGGCGACAGCGCCGCGTGAAATGGCGGCCGGCCCTGCAGGCGGCCGTGAATCGCATCGACGACGGCCCAGTGGAAATGCGCCGCGTTCGAATCGGCGTGCGACCAAGGCCGCCCACCTACACGCTTCCATCTGCCCAATTGCCCGGAAAGAAATTGTTATTTTCCCCTTCAATTTATTGGATTTTGTTTGGTACGTCGTACTATGATTTCACTTGCACTTTTCTGTGTAATCTCGAGCTATGCTTTGGCAATGATCTAGACGAGTAAAACACATATGCTTCCTTCATTTTAAAGAGGTTTTAGTGTATACAAAAAATTAAGAAAACGGCAATATGATCTGCGTCAAACTGTTACATTTGGTGTTTGAATAAAACTGCTTCCATCATTTCATTACGTCATGGTCCATAAAAGGGTATCAGGAAAAGAATAATGTGCGGCTTTCAGAGAGACAATTATAATTTTAATTTTTTAATTAGTTTGGTTTATTAAAGGTATTTCTGTTTGTAAACCTAAACAATATACCACTTTTGTACTAATATATTAATTTGAGTATTTTTTGCTTGATTGTAAATATACATTTTTTCTCTTGTTAATGTGTCAAACTCTACCCGCCAAAACAACTCCTCTACATTCATCTACCAAAGAAACTACGCGTCATTTATCTCCCCTTGCCTCAAATATCCACCATATTTCTCTGATTCTACACCCCCACTCAACGTCTTTTGAGCCTCGAGCGCTTCGTCGACTTCCTCCGCCTTCCTCGACTTTCATATTGACCTATTGGTCTGTTCCTGTTCTTGGGCGTGACAGTCCTGTACGGGCCTTGGCCGACAGCGGTAACCCAGTCTCTCGGTCGTGGGGTAAGGGGTTCGTATGATTAGCAAGACATCCCTTGACTTGTCTTCATAACCTTAACCCTTACTTACGCTGGCGTACTTTGTACGCCACTGGAACTGTTATAGCCGTAGGTGTCAGATAACATCAGCGCGCGTTTTGTCATTTGACCTAACCTCGCAAATGACATTCAGCTGCATCCTCCTCAATAATCAGTTGCGTAAGATTTACTGTACTGGCTATACGATTGTATTTCCGTTGGAAAGCGTCCGTTGGCGTACTTTCTACGCCGCGTAGATACCATGTGAGTTTTTACAGTTTTTTTATTTATAGATGTAATGAAAATAATTTATTTTGTTTTACATTAGAAACAATACAGAGATTAATAATTTATCGGAAAATAATTAATACAAAAGAATTATTGCCTGAGGAATCGTCAGAAGACAAAATTTGCTTCTGACTCAAAATTTCTTTCTGAGGAAAAAGTTGTAATGGCCGAGACAGAATATGACATGTGTTGAGCTTGATTTTGCTAGTGATTATCCAAGTAGTGATTATCAGTTGTGCTGATCTACAGTAATTTGACTACGATTTCGCAGAACTGACTCAGCACAATGCTGCTCTGTCCCAGAACTACGTCATAGTATCAGTTCATGGCAGTATCTAATCACAGAACTACAGATTCACTCACAATATCAGTTCATGACAGCATCACAGAACGGCAGAGTCACATCACAATGTCAGTTCATAACAGTATCACATCACAGATGTACAGAATCATCTCATCACAGTTTTACCTCACCACAGAACCACGTCATCACAGAACCACGTCATCACAGAACCACGTCATCATAGAACCATCTCATCACATAACTACCTCATGCTATTATTACCTCTGCTCATTACAAAACTCATGCGTCTCATACCCACTTTCATAGGTCCACCATCCTTTCCCAATTTCCCTTTTCACAGATGTCCTTCCCCAGAGGCGCATTTATCCAATCCGGGTTCTTGCTGCCATATCAAGTGATCTGTGTCTCTTCCTTCCCGGCCGTATATATCCTCCGCCGTCCACTCCACCGTCTGTGTCCTCTCTTCTGCTCTCCTGAACGACTGCCCCGGTAGAAGCCGTCCCACGTCGCCCACACCTCTTCCAGCGGCACAACGCCAATCTTGGACTCTTTGTGACACTTTCAGAGAACCGTCTCGCCTCCAAACACCCTCAAATGTCTGGCCACCACAGAAATGCTGTGCTACATACAATCCTCTCGTTGATTTTCTTTGCTTTCGTTATTTTCCTGACTTTCAGCTGCCTTTCCTCAGAACCGCATCCTCTTAGTTACGTCCCTTCATCTAACTACATCGTTGTCATGTCACGACCTGCAACCCGCATTTTCTTTTTTGATATTGACATTTTTTTGATGTGCCCCCCCCCCCAGCCATGATGAGCGACGTCTCTATCGCACTTCCGAATAACACCACATGAAACAGAAAATCTTGATCTATGTTCTCCTTGCAGACCCCCTTCCCCGAGTAAGTCCGCCTGGCACATGTATCTGATCCACAATTCCCCTTCGGCAAAACCTCATGACCCAGCACTTACCCAAGCAATAATACGATATAAATAATTCTTTGCAGTACCAATAGGGAACCCCTTGGACCCCAGTTTAAATTTTGATTTTACTAATGTTTGGAGGAATTTTGTTGATTTAATAAATTGATTTATCTAGCAATTCAAATATGTCTGTATTTTTAAATGTTCATCATCAGTTTTTGCGAATGAAAAAAGACCGTCTTTCTTTTATAAATATTAGTAATTATTGACAAACTGTATTACATTTTGGCGTCCTATAGTTCGTCGTTCGAGTCACACGTCATTCTTATAAAGGTCAATAAATAATCGTAACGTAGCATTGTATTAAGAACGGAAAGATTGAGCGGGATACACTGACCATTTGTCCGGTTAATCTAAATCACTCACTTGGTTAGCAATCACAAAAATTACGGATAACTACCCATCAGAGCAGAATTCTCAGCAGAGGTGGTTGAATTCGACCTAGCTTAGCAGAGTAGAAAATCTGCCACCGTCGCTCGGGGCTCGAACCGATAAGCCTCGCAGAGACGCTCCACACCCAGTTGCAATGTTGCCTCAGAATTTAACTCAGCCGATCCTCGAAATTTATCACATAGTAAACAATATTATTTGATTGCAGTTTCCAAAAACAACCGTCTGTTGTTTACTGACATTCCCCTACAGTTCCATTACACTTCTCCCAATCTGCCACGACGTCCACGGACCGGGAGAGGTGGCTAGGAGCATCAACTGATGTCGCTGCATTCCCTCTGACTGGGAGGACCTTGGTGCGAATCCCGACGGTGTGGCTGGATTTTCGAAACTACCTTGTCAGCTAGGTCGAATTCAGTCGTTGACTGGAGGAGAATTCTAGCGGCCAGCTTCTCTGATCGGTAGTTTTCTGTGGTTTCTCCGATCAACACCCGGCGAATGCCGAAGCATTACCCTAACAAACGGGTCACGGACCGCGCGTGATCTAGTCTTCCCAATTCTTATCATATCCTACCCTTTATACAGACATTTACATGCACTACACTACTTTACCGGAAGATCGGTTGAAAGCTTACAGCTTGTCTCAGTTAATGCGGTGCCCCCCCCCTGTTGGTGGGAAATACCTCATAGAGGAAAATCGCGCTAGCCGACAGTAGGTCGGCGCTAGATCTCGCCACTCAGCAGGAGAAGACCACCGCCACGTCCCGAGCAAAAACACGCCCTACACGTACGGGACTAATAATCCTAGTAGTTGACGCGCCCGGAATCACTAGCAATCAATTAATCAATCAACGAAGTTCTCGTAACTCCGTGACTGTTCCATCTGGATCATCTTGTCCATCTTCTTCGCACTGGTTGAGGTGGGTCAAAGCATCAACTGATGTCACTGCAGTGTCTTTAATCGCGAGATGCTATGGTTCGTCTCCCGAGGGTTGCAGGCTTTTCGACACTAGCTACATAGCTATATCGAATTTAGCTTCTGCCTGGAGAATTCTATTAGTCGTCTACTCTGATCAGTAGTTTTCTGTTGTTGTTTTTTCAATCAATACCCGGAGCAGTACCTTAATAAACGAGACAAAGACCGCGCGCGACTTTCGTTCCTCATCCTTCTCTTATCCTCACCCCTAACTTAAACTTGCATGCACTATTTTACCACCCTTCGCATCGGGAAACCAGTCGGGGGTTTAGAACTTCGTAAATGGGCTGGAGAGAGATTCCTGAATGAGGAAAATCCTGCATCGGCAGCGGAAGTAGGTCGGCGCCGGATCTTGCAAACCAGCGGGGGAAGAACTTGGTCACCTCCTGATAAAAACTTGCACTAAAATTACGGGACTCAAGATGATAGCGGCAGACGAGCTCGGAAACGCGAAATAATCAATCCCTTCTTCTCATTCGCCTCTCCTATCCTCCCCACTGCCCTACTGCGCGACTGCCCTCCCCTCCACCCTCCCAGCGGCGCGGCGGCGACCTTGCGCTGTTTGTGGCGGTCGCACGTGCCGGGGCGCAACGGGCCTTGAACCTCGGTCGCCCGGCAGCTGGGGCGTTCGGGGTCTCAGAGCGGCGCCAGTAGCGTTGGCGTTGGCGTTGGCGTTGGCGGCGGCGGCGGCGGCGGCGGCGGCGGCGGCGGCGGTGGCGGTGGCGCCGCGGAGAGCGACGAGGCCCTGAGCGGGGGCGGCTCTTTAACGATGTTTTCGCGCGCTATACAGAAGCGCGACACGATGGCCGTGAAGGCGACCGAGAAAGGGGGGAAAGACGCTGAGGCGAGAAGTGGAAGGGGACAGCAGTGAAGCGAAGCACGAAATAACTTGTTGTCAAGGTGACGAAGATGAAAAGGACAATACTTTACGTTACTCAAGCAAAGAAAATAATTGTGTCACTAGGTCGCGTTTGCTTGAAGACAAGCGATATTCATGGTATATGTGCATGTCTGAGAAGTGTCTGCATGAATTAACACTTTAAGCCTTTATTGTGTTCTCCAAGATCGAAGATATCTGATCCGGTGTCCGAGATCAGTAAGCTTGTAGTGCCGTAGCGATCTCGGGTCGAAGGAGCGCGGGTTCGAGTCCCGCCTCGCGCATGGTTGTGTGTGTTGATCCTTTCACTGCCCATCATCTCCATATCATTTCATTTATTTCCCCGTTACGAATAACGTTAAAACAAATACTGGTCGCTAATGACCTACATGTTAACGAGACCTTAAAAAACACAAAAAAAATCGAAGATAATCAATGTTGCAACCTGAAAAGCAATCTTCTCACTTTGAGTCAAATGCAAGTATTACATTAATTATCCTTCTTTTGTCAGCATCTTTATGTATAATTTGATGTATCAATGTTAACTGGAGAAACACAATACTCATTTGAGAATTTTTAGAATGAAAATCCAATGAACTTGTCAAATTTCAACTCGCTTTAAGAAACAACTATTGACAATTAGTTCGAAAACTCTATTTCTGGATAAGGCAATGCTCTGTAACTGAGGTCAAGAGCACCAATTCACATTCACCTATTTTTACAAAAGAGCAGATGTAAGAAATGTTTCTTTGAACGAAAGTGGACACGACGATTTGACATTGGAGTCTCCAATAACTACATTTATAATTCAACCATGTATTGTATAAAAGAAAATACATTGACTCGGAAATCCAAGAAGTGTGTAGATTGTACTTCTTCCGAATATCTGCAGTTTTGAGTATTCTAAAAAAATAATAAATCATTAAATATCTTTATAACAATAAATTCACGATTAAATAAATACTATATTTATACTATATATATTTTACAATAATAGTTGAACTATTTAATATGCGTACTATAATTTCGTTGAGATTACCTGTTATGCTTAAAAGGAAGAAATCATTTTCATATTCATGAATTCATGATCAGCTTTGCAGGTACTAGAAACGTAGATGGGAAGATAGTTATATTCGTAGGTTCGTTGGCAAGTAGGCATTTTGAGGGTTTATAATGCTGAAATGTTTCTTTTGGGAATGGCGTTATAAGTAGTACGTTTTTTGCTCTTCGAGGGTCTAGGAGCGTTAAGAGGAGTGCACAGGCGGACCAAATGTCGGAGATTAGTTGTTTCAGACGTCGAGGACAGGTGCTTTCGCAAATCGTTTCCACAAATGTGGCTGGCAATGGAAATTGATTCAGTATGTTTCTTGCAATCCAGAAATGTAACGTGACAATAAACAATGTAATGTAGAAACCAACTGATACGACAATGTTCCAAAGTCAATATTCTATTGCATTAGAAGACGCTGTTGAAACAAAATTCGAAATTGGTAAATCAAAAAAGTGAAGAAAAATAAACCAAACTAAAACTAAAAAGATTCTTGAAATCAAAAATAAATATAAAAGTGTAAGGACAACTACAACTTACTACCTTTCTTCTCGATTTAACTTGTGAAAATAGGAAAATTATGCGTTTCATTTTTCCAAAGAGCAGTAAAACTGTGTGTGACGTATGGGGGAGAACTAAATTTGCGCAAGAAATATACGTGTATCCTCGCCCAAAGATAAGTTTTGCTCGAAATTCTTCTTCCCAACAGTGCAGACAAACTTGGACACCCCTCGATCCGGGAGAGGGGCGCGTTGACCAACCACTAGTAGTTAAAACCTTAGTGTCTAGGTGATTGACGCACAATCCCACATCATAGACTATGGTGAAACTGTGAATTCCGCATGGTGAAACTATTAATGCTGCGTCGTACAGTAGCACTCTGCGGGGACTACGACAAGCCATTCGCCGCAAGCGACCTGGACTTCTGTGAAAGGGTGCAATTCTTCTGGATGACAATGCCCTCCCTCACACAGCAAGACCAACGCAGGAGCTGTTAAGGACGTTTTATTGGGAACGCTTGGAACATCCACCGTAGAGCTCTCAATTAGCCCCCTGTGATTTTCATCTGTTTGGGACCCTAAGAAATCATTTGGGTGGCCATCATTTTGATACAGATGATGCCGTAATCTATGGGGTTACACGTTGGCTGCGACAGCAACCAAAGAACTTCTTTGCTGCTGGCTTTCAAGGACTTGTAATGAGATGGGTAAAAGCCTGAATGTACAGGGTTATTATGTGAAAAAGTGAAATAAATGTCAGAAAGTTACTTTGATTAATTTTGCCTTAATTCCGTTTTGCGCCTTATTTATTGACTTGCCCTTGTAAATTCTTGAAAGCGCTACTAGGTTGTTACTTAAACATGACTATCACTTCCAATATCTCGACTTAAACACCATGTGACCATTCCTTACGAACTCTAGCCAGCCTCCCTCCAAACAACTTGCATTCATAGCAACCCATTCCATTACTCAATTGGTAGTAATCTTACGAGTGATACACTGGTACCGAGTTCCACATTTTTATTTCGTGAGATTTGATAAAGATCTGAATTTGGACATAATTTTTTAACAAAATGAAATTTGATTATTTTAAGAAAGGAATGTATTGAAAAAAATGTACTAATTTACAATTAAATTTCCTTATACAAATTTTGTGTTTTAGCCTCTAAAACTTTAAAAAACGTCGAAAATGTTCTTAACTATTGCCACAATTGGTCCCGTTACCTCAATCCTAGATAATGCGAGAAAAGGGCATGCAAGAGAAACTCTCCCTTGTCCCTGCAACAGCTGTCCGCGAACACGACACACCTATGTATAGGTGAGGTACTAAATCACCTATACAATCGATGATTGCATTCCGGGACATGAAATGCCAATGATTCGAGAGAACGTAGTACAACCGACACAAAACACTCCATCTGGGTCCTCCCTTCCATCCCTACATAAGACGGCGCACCGACATATCAACGCTGTTTCATTTCCATTTCTGGTACTTTTACCCTACATTCCTTATCTGGAAACTGTTCAATATGGGTTACCCCGTTTTCCGCAGAGAACAGCAATTACCATGGTCAGTTGCATCATAATTAACTATTGAATGTAAAGGTGCACCAAATGGATACTTACAAAAGCAATTCAGACTGCAGTAACCTAACACAGGAGAATCGCCACACCAGAAACGGTCGTTTATGTGTCAACAAATACATAAAATCAATTTTTTCAGGAAACAGACATTATTGCATCGTTCAAGTTGTTACTTATTAGTTTGATTTAGAGCAAATGACGCACGCGCAATTTGCAAAATGAGGCGATTTACAACATTTACATTAAGCAATGAAGTTTATTATATGTTATCGGCCTTGTGACTTGTAATGCCTCCTTCATTTTAGAAAAGATTATATAAACAATAAATACCAATGCCTTAAATAGAAGTTCTCTTCTGTCATATTTTGCTACAAGTCATTTGTTGACATATTTCTTAACAGACAAATGCAAATAATAATAATTTGTGATACAAGGTTTATATTGTGAGTTGACATGTTCCATGAATTGGGAAAAAAATAATGAACAACCAGAAAAGTAATACATCCGTGGTAATAAATCAATATTTTTTATTTCTCAAAACGAGTGTGTCGCATTTCCTCCAATATCTTCTCGTGTACGTTGTTTAGAGAAATATAATGATACGTAATCGCGTAGTACGGTAAATACAGCTAACCTCTTGGACAACGGCAGGTACAACCAACTATACTACGATTTTTGTAGGAAGAGCTCTCAAGATAACTCAAATCCCATCTTCGCGATGGAATATGTCACGGCATTTCGTATCATTCACAGTCGTTCCGCTAGATTTCGCACGATCGCGACCGTATGAAGCAGTGCTTGCGATCATGCGACTTCTACCGGCAAGACCGAGAAAAGACGCGAAATGCCGTGACATATTCCATCGCGAAGATGGGATTTGAGTTATCTTGAGAGCTCTTCCTACAAAAATCGCAGTATACGGAGGGTTGCCAATCGTCCTCGATTTGAGAGGAGTCATCCGCTGACGCCACTTGTCCTGCTTTGTACTTGTCCTCGTTTTTGTAATTTTTTACATTGGCGTTGTCATTTATTGTATCACATGACTAACGTTTGCCCCGTTGTATCATTTATTTTTTAAATTTAGAACAGAAAACGAATTTCCTTTTTGTGAGTGCTGGCACATGCATGGATGATAGTGTCTTGTCTAGTGACTAAAATAAAAAAAAAAGACGGAGAGACCATCGCCATCTGTATTTTATGAACGACTCTGTTCACTCTACTCCGAAATGAAAAGAAGAACGAAATAGAGCTGATATTAGTCTAAATTAAATATTTATAAAAAGAAACGTGTTGATGTATTTTTTGTTGTTTTTCGGCTTATCGCGTGTTCTCCCTTTTCCATGAATACTAGCGTACCCGTGCAAGAGCAAGATAACAGTTAAGCATGTTAAACCTCACCCTGTTCCCTATCCTTTCGTTTCCATATTAAGGGGAAAAGATGTTAATAAAACGTGAATATTTAAAAAAATTATAACAATAACTTTAAATGTACTAACGGGTTATCAAATGAAAATTAAGTACTACGCAATGGATGTTTGAAACATAGTTTATATGAAGTTTAATTCAGTATTATAGACATTAGTTCTTGGAACATTTTACTTCCCTAAAAACAGATGAAATTATTATACAATGTGCCTCGAGACTCTCTCGCTTTCCTTGATAGTCACAAAAACATTACAAAATATTTCACTACTGAGAAAGCTACGTAAATTTTGTCACGCGAAAATGCAGAATTGGACCAGTGCTACACTACTCTTCGCAATATTATTTAATTTTATTACCGAACGTAGATGTTCCTCCGTACATTTTAAAATACGCATATCATATTAATTAATTAGTTTAATTTCGCATGCAGTTGCAGTTTGTGCACGTTGGTGAACAGTGAAAATGTTTTATTATTCAAAAAAGAAAAAGTTTAGATGTAGTTTTGCAAATAATTTGTAGTACTGTGAAATAAAATATAAACAATGAGGATCATCCTGGATTTTATTTACCTGCTGGATTATATTTTATTGTGTACTTTTGGTATTTGTTTAGATTAGGACTTTCTAGTGTGATGTATCACACATGAATATTAAAGTGATACAAAGAGAGATAGAAAATACGGTTTTCTAGTGCGCACGTGTTTGACTTTGAGGGTGAACAAAGGGAGACCCCACCGATCCGTAGCAAATTAGGCAAGTTGCCGGGCAGCTCTTCCCGAGTGGAAGAGAGTGGCGAGAGGACAGATTTATGGTGTCAAAAGCGGAGAACAAGACAGGCAACTCATCATGTATCACAAATCTGATCACACTATGACCGGCCACAGGGAAGCCTACTATATAGGGGACGCGAAGAGGGAGAGTGGTCATGCGTGCCGATACGCTCCCCAACGATTAGTGTTAATCGGAAGGAAAGGCGTAGCGCTGTCCAGCACTTGGTCAAGTAGGAATACAATAAATCGCCAAACCAATGGGAAAGAAACCACCCAACGGACAAATTAGGTATGCCCACATGCGCAAGTCAAGGACACGGATACGTCGCAAAGTGAAGAGTGATCCATTTCAAATAACCAACCAAATGACCGATTGCTAGTATGACGTGGAAGCAACGAGTATCATTGACCGAGCAGGAAGAAGAAGGGCATTTTCGCCAAAAAGTCGGGAGAGGAGAGAGAGGTTCGAAAAGCACAGACAGCGAGGTCGAGGGGAGGATGAGAGAGAGAAGCATAGACGAAGTGGGTGCTTGGTGCTCTGTCGGGAGAAGCTTGGAGGGAGCGGTCAAGTGAAGACGCAGGTCGCGATCAGAAGCATCATATTGCCGTTCGACTTGTGTTTTATGTCAATGAGCGCACAGCACATAGGGCCAGATAGCCAAGTGTGAGCCGTTTCTAAGCTATTGTTGCAGTAACCTAGTGATAAGGCCGACTCCAAGACGAGTGACTAACCGTTGTAGTCGCGTTATCGATGCAGATGGATATATGCAAATGTCGGTGAATCACAAAAATGGGACGCCGGTGAAGGTATACCCGGTAATTTGAGATCGCGATCGCAGCAAATGAACTGATTGTGCATGGGAGTCAGTGAAATCGGTCTAGCTCCCATGGCATCAACGAGGTGTTGACCTTTCTGGACCGGCCGAGTGTGCCGCCAGGTCATTGCCGGGATGCATCCGCTGGGTGCCGGGCCAGCCGGGGCTGGCAGACGCGGAGGGACGCAGTGAGGCCCTGAAGAACGACCCTTTCAATGGGGTTCCTGCATTCCCTCTTTTTAATGTCGAGCAGACGCATCAGGTATCTAAAAACGCCGTGGAAGGAGGAGAAAGTGTGTTACAAAGACTCTTAAATAATCACTGTAGTCAAGAATAAAGAATTATTATTGTAAAATTAGTTACGTAAACTTGTACAATAGTATCTGCACATTTCGGCTTTAGGATGTTTAAAATCCAAATTTATATAATTTTGTAAAAAACCTATTTTCGATCAAAATAATTGCTTTTTTAAATTCACCTAGTTCACATCCAGTACCCTGTGAGCCATGCATGTCTAACTAATATAACTAAAATAAACAATTAATTAATCTCTGTGGTCAAGAAAGAAGAAAGAACTAGTATTGTAAAAGTAGTTATGTAAACTTGTACAATAATAACTGCACATGGCGAATTTCCGCTAGTTTATTATCAAAATTAAATAAGTTAAGTAAATGGACTATTTTCGATCAAAATATTTGGTTTCTTGAATTCACCACCCTCACATCCAGTAGATTCTGAGTGATGCATGTCTAGCTAACATAACTAAAGAAACTATCAAAGAAAATTAATGACTTGCCAACCAGAGAGCATGCAGTCTGACAGTTGTCCACGCAACAGAATAAAATAAAAATAAAAAGTTGAATGAGAGTGCGTAAATGTTGAAGAAAAAGTCAAGGGGAACGAACCCACACGGCCTAAATTCATATTTTGGCCCCATAATTCACTGAAACGCCGGTAACGGGCAGAAAGCTGCTAATTTGTTTAAAGAGCGCCCAGCTGGGTGAAAAGTTAATGTTTATAGAAAGCGCCGAAAACAATGTGCTAAGATGGAGTGAGAAACGTTTCATAAGAGGCAGTTGATCTCAAAATTTCAAGTTTTAATGCCCTAGAACTTTTCGTGCAGAAGTAGTTAAATTATAAATTTAACACGTGTGATGCGGGTTGCATTTGACACGAAAATTTAGATGCGTTTTTAACAAATCCTTCATTTTTTAAAGTCAAAGTGTAATTATTCACGTTTCGAGAAATTCTCTTTTTTAAAATAGCTCATTTATCAAGATCGGTTGCGTGTGAAATCCACAAAACGTATGCATTCTACGAAAATAATGTACTAGATTGTTGGCAAACTTAGGCGGAGAGAAAGGAGGAGGGTTTGAATTCGGAAAGCATGAATGTTTTAGTAATTTTTAGCGGAATGCCCAGTCAATCATATACGGAGTAATGTACGTAGTATAGGGAAAGTTAAGTAAGGCTGCGCAAAAAAAAATTGTGAATTTTTGGTAGAAAATAACTTATTTGCCTGGCCCTGATAACGAGAAAATGGAAAAAAAACAGTTGCTTAGTTAATAAAAAATCCCTAACACGTGCAGCCAGAATCCCTGTTTTCTGGCTCCTTTATACCAAAAAACGAATTGAAAGCAAAACGTCCATCCATCCGTCAATCTGTGAAGAGTACCAGCGTCTAAACTGAAGGTACGATTTCTTTCAAAAAGAATATTCCAGTATGAATTTGATTCTACTCGTGGCGACCCGCTTTTGGAAAACTTTCTTCAAAATTTAGAGGTACTTTACATGAAACCCTTCGGACATTTTCAAAATTTTCTCAAAAACGGCTCTAAATTTTATCTTTAAACTCCGATAGGGATAGTGCTAATAGTGCTCTATGAGATGGCATACACGCCATACTGCTCTATTTTTTCAAAAATTACAAAAATATAATTTTGTTGTTTGTTCTCCCACGTCGTTAATATTTACTTCAGTGGCAATTTCTTGACTTTATTATATTTACAAGTACATGTGCTTTAACTAATATCAAGTAAAGTTTCTCGAAAACTCAACCATTTTTTGTGAAAACTAGTACAAAATTCCTCATTTGTAGAAGTGGTTAAACACGATTATCGTTAAAATGGCTGCATATTTTTCAAATAAAATTGCCATTCTGGACGAGGTTTTACTGTTGTTTAATATTCTTTAAATAATATTTCCTTTCTACCATTAGAATACCGAAAAATTAAGAAAATGTAAAAAAATTAAATTAGACGGCGATAGATGGCAGTTGGAAAAAGTGCGCGGCTCGCCTTTCAAAATAATTGTACATGACCTCATATTTTATTACAAAAGTGAAGAAATTTTAGTTAACTTTTAGCGCAAATTATGCAAAAACTAGTCGTTTAAAAAATGTACATGACCTAATTTGAAGCACTAATTTTATACAGTCTGGACATACCTTCAATTTTGCAGTTTTGCCTTTTCTTACTATTTTCGAAAAAGTAAGGAAGTAAACAAAAATGATACCTGCATCGTTCTCTTAAACCTCCTTCGCTCTATTTAACAATGAAATTTAATCAAAATATTGGAGCAATTTTTTTGAAAATATTGAAAATATCGGAGGGGCTTCATGTCAAGTACCCCGGAAAATTAAAATATCTATTTCAAATTCCGGGAGCCTTGACATCAATAATAAACATTGAGGGACAGGAATTTTGAAGAAAGTCGGCTGAACTGTTGACCACAGACGGATGGACAGACAGGCAGAGCATGTACACAGCCTGGATACTCCTATTGAAAAAAGAATGCTGCTAATCTAATCGAATACAAAAACTAACTCTTGGCACATGAGGATACGTTTCCGATAATTATTATACGTTACTATCATTTTCTTTTTTACATAAAAAACAAATGAGTCTGAAATGTATCTGCTAGTTTACCAGCGAGTAATGTTTCGCCACATGAAACAAAGCCCAGAAAATTCGAATTTACCATTTCGAATTTGTTTCCAAATTTCGAAAATCGAGAGAGTGCGCCGAAAAAGGTACCAGTAATACTTTCTTTACAGTTCTTTACTACATGTGTGAAAAAATTACCGAAACAATTGGTGGCGTTTCTGAAAAAATAATTGCTAAAATTTACTTACGTCAGGCAAAATTACTTACGTTTAGGCAAAATTATTAAAAAATAGTAAAGTCCTAAAAACCGTTTTTGAAGGTCTGTTTTGATAAACACATTTCATTAAGAAATCTTCAATACTATGGTTGTAGGAAGGCGTCGAGAAAATTTTGAATTTTTATAATTTTTAAAATATTAGGGATTTAAACGAACATGAGACCTGCGCCATTCTCTTAAGCGCCCTTTACATTATCAGAAGTCCAAATTCAATTAACAAAATTGGTACCATTATGAGAAAAAAACGGGCTTCAGATCGCTTGCAATCCTTCCTTCTTTATTATTTTTTCGTGCACGAATGCATATGGGGATTACTATACGACATATTATAGAGAAAGTTATGTAATGCGGGGGCGGCGACTTTAGACGGAAAATTTCGTTTTGTCTACCTCTAATACAGAAAGAGTGGATAATGTTTCCAAAATGTCCCTCTATCACGTTATGTATTCAAATTCAAGAAATTGTAACCCTTGAAACAGAAAATGTGTTTTACTTTCCCGTGTACGTATATGCGCAGTAATATACCTAGTAATAAATGTAGTATGCGGAAAGTTATGTAATGCTGTGCAAAATCGATTTCGAGATTTCAACGGACGTACAATTTGTGGGGCCCCCTGATACCGAAACTTTTTTTGGTTCAAACGTCCGTCTGTCCGTCAGTGTGGGACCTCTAGGGCCTCAGTCATAAGTATGATTTCTTCTAAAATGGATACTTCCTGGTCGATCTGACTCCATTCGGTTTTGGAAATCTTTATGGAAAATTTGGGGGTAATTTTTTATGAAGCCACCCGAACATTTTCAAAATTTTCTCAGAAACGGCCCCAAGTTTATTTCTTTAACACTTTTCTGAGCAACCAATTTTAATGTCGTAGCCGGGCAGGCGGGATCTAGGGGAATAAAATCCACTTGTTTAATTTAACAAAACCTTTCAAAATACTTTATATTTGTTTTGTAAAGATTTTTTCTTTTGTTATAAATCGCAATTTTCTTGTAAAACCTGGACTGCATACGGCTTCAAAATCTTTCTGTCCCAACCCTTTGCTACATATTTAACTCGCAGCCACTCTGCCAGCGAAGGCCTCGTTCTTAGAATGGCACACACGTAGTGACAAATAGCATCCGGATGAAAAAGCTCTGGGCAACCCGATATCCGTCCGTCCCGCCGACACGGAACAGACATTAAATAATCTACTAAACAAAACCGGAAAGTGCAATATTACACGCAAATTTAGCGACCTGGTGCAATGGACCCCGCTAGCCCGTTTGAAGCTGAAATAAGATAATTTTTTTACTTTCCCGTAAACGTACGTATATATGGAATAATATACGTAGTATAGGGAAAGTAATGTAATGCTGCGCGAAAATCGACTTCAAAATTTTAACAGAAATACACGTTTGGGGTCCCCTGATACCGAAAAAGTTCATTTTTCAAAACGGCCGGCCAGCCGGCCCTCTGTGAACTACACCAGCGCCTAAATCATACGTGCAATTCCTTCCAAAATGGATACTTCCCGGTCGATCTGCGTCCGCTCGAGACGCCGCGATTTTGAAAAACTTTCTTCAATATTTGGGGGTACTATACAAGAAGTCCCCGAGACATGTTCAAAAATTTCTCAAAAACGGCTCCAAATTTTTTCTTTAAATTTCTTGTAAGTATATAGTAAAATACAGTTATAAAGGTAGCATAGATCTCATATTCATGGTAAACTCTGAATTTTCGCAAATTGGAAAAATTTTGAGTTTTTTTCGGCTTCTTCCTATAAGTATACAATTAAAGACAGAGCTTTTCCCTTCAAATAAAATGTATTCTCCAAAGTTAGTACTATAATGAAGGTCATATACATTTTTTTGAAAATTATAGTAGTTTTCGCGCAATATTGCGTGCAATATTTGCAATTTAAAAAAATTACAAAAACAATATTTTCTCAAAAACGGCTCTAAGTTTTTTCTTTAAACTTTTGGTAGGGATAGTGCCTAATGTACTCGATGAAATGAAATAATCACCATAATCCTCTATTTTTGTGTTTTTTCAAAAATGAGAAAAATGTAGTTTTTTAACTTGTCTCTCACGTCTTTAATATTTACATTACTGACAATTTGTTCACATAACTTAAATTATGAGTACATGTGCTTTAAATATTGTCATATAGAATTTCGCGAGTATTCTCACAAAAAAAATTATGCATTTTCAGAAAGGCTCAAACACCATTTTCTCAAGAAACGGCACCAAATTTTTCCTTCAAACTTTTCGTACGGATAATGCCAATTACACTGTCCAAAAGAGCTTGAAGTGCGTCATGTAGTAATTCGTTTCTTCATGCCACATCCGCGAACTCTATAGTTACATTTCTGCACTACTTTTACAATTTGACGCGCGTTTGTTTAAGGTGGCGCACTTCTTTAAGGTCCCCTTTTTACTCAGGCGAGGGATGTGACACCTTTTGCCATGTCTATGGGAAAACGGGTTGTCACAATACCCTGGACAGACTTGGCAAACTATATCCGTTCATCATCATGAAGTCACATTTGAAAACAGAAACTGTGCTATCAATAAATAAATCAATTGTAAGAACTTCAATGTCATATACATGTGCTATTTGGGTAGGAGCCTCCAAAAATCACTTAAAAACTACAAGAAATTCAGAACAACTCCCTTCGACTGGTGTTTGCACATTTTTCCCGGCGTTGCCTATAAACATTAACTTTCACCCAGCTGGGCGCTCTTTCAAGAATCTTCCCTCCAGTTATGGGAGTTCCATGGTGCTGTTATGGTTCCATGGTCCAGCAGTGTGTTATGCGAGCGAGAATATGAATTTCGCGCGTCCCACTTAAAAACATATTTTTAATAAATAAATTTTGATTTTCCTGCTATCTGCGCTCGCCGCCAGGGGGCCTGCCTGTCAGACCAGCCTACAGCCCCTCCCCCCGCCGGATCATGAAGCCACCCCCGTCCCCGCCACCCCGGGCACCCCGCTGCCTGCCCCCCCTCTCGAAGAGCTCATTTCACGGGCCTGGGGTGGCGGGGAATGTTTTGGCGTGGACTTGGGACAGCGAGACCAGGAAGAGCGTATGGTGTGTTGGTGCAAGGAAGCGGCAGTGGTGGGACCCGACTGTGCTGCCCATGTTCACGGGCAGAACAGCCCACGGCAAGATAACCATTTCGCGAGAATTTTGTTTCGGTGAATCCAGTGCATTTAAGAGCCCCACTATTTAACTATGGGTGGAGATGAAAGTTCTATTAGGAGTATAACCTTGCTCTGTAAAGTCACGAAATGTGATTAACTCTTCAGTTTTTTCATGAAAGTTCTGGAAACTAGTTTCACTAAAGTTCTAGTTTGTAAGGCTTCATTTGTGTATTGTGTCACTCATGTTGCCTTGTACAGTAAATGCGCTTGTCACTGAACGTTCTACCACAACATTGTAAGAGTTTTGAAAATTGTTAAAAGTTTTTCTTTTCTTTGAAAACTGTTTATTAAAGCACCTTGGTATATTCCAAACGAGGAAATTCATCATGAATTAAAATACATCTACATCTCTGAATTAAAATACATCTAGTATCTGAATTCCTATTAAAATTCTCAAAAAAATGTTAAGCAACTTAAATCAATGCCCAAACACAAACATCTTCAATCATAACAGAAATGTCCCAACAAACCCTAGAATTAAGTCTAAATTTCCCAAAGATGTATTCCTTCCGCCGTAATTAGAGGCTTATTGTATAAATCAGCTGGCATGAGGAAATCCACACCTACCATCCACAAGACCAATCCCCATTTTGTAAATAGAAGTAATTGTAAGAAACAATGTCAATTCTTATTTTAATTTTCAATTGTAAATTATGAAATTATAATCTATTTAGAGTCCCTTTTAATATAATTTATTAGGTTTACTAGAAAAGAGTGTGAATAACATTGTGTGTAAAGTATGTCAACAAAATAATGTAAAGACGCAACCAGCTACTAATCTTATTGGAAAATTAAAAAAAGAAACGGATCGTTAAAAAATTATCAAGTTCAGTTTTTAGTATATTAGTATTTTTGAATAATTTTGCATTAAAGGTAAGCACATTTCAACAAATATTTTTTTCAGAAACGCCTCCAATTTGTTTCGGTTTATCACGTATGTAGCAAAAAACTGCTCCGAAAATGGTACTAGTAATACTTTCGTTACTATCTATTATCGAAAACTGGAAAAAATTCGAAGCTGTTTCAGGTGGCGAAACATCGCTCGTTGATTAGCTAGCAGTTAAATTTCAGACTCATTTGTTTTTTATGTAAAAAATAAAATGATAAATAAACTATAATAATAATCATAAACTTGTCATAATGTGCCTAGAGTTAGTTTTTGTATTCGATTAGATTAGCAGCGTTTATTTTTTTTTCGATAGGATAACCAGGGTTTTGTACTTATACGAAATATGCGAGAAATTTTGCACATTTATTCTTAAGAACACATTGTGGAAGGACAGGCTAAAAGTGAGTATTATTTAAATAAATTACTACAAATTTGTTGACAATAATATATATTTTACTACTTCATATTATTGAAAATAAGATTTAAAGGTAATACGAAAAAATCATTGAGAAATTGAGTGCCATAATTTTGTACAAACTTTTATTTTTACGCATACGTACGTCTATACGGAGCAATATACGTAGTGTAGTGAAGTATAGTATAGTATGTTTTGATACGCGATAAAACTACGCATATTCGGCAGAAACTAGTGATGCTACAGAATGGCAGAGACTTTCCGTTTTTAGTTTTCTATTTCTTTTGGTCTCGGCTAACTACAAGGACTTGCCACATACTCTTGCTAGCTGCCGTTCATCACCGCCCAAAGTAGGGGAAGGTGATGTACATCGGACCGAGTTTGACATTTGTATTTTTAATTTTACCATTTCTGGACGAAATAGTAACAAAATATTTTTTCTTAACACTCAAGAGCTTTATATACCACACATTTTTTCCAGAATTTAATCTTTCAACATCATTGATTTATTTGTATATTAAAAAAAAGTGTAATAAGGCCCGAGATCAGTAATTAGGTATGGTATACCTTTAACGTTTATAATTATGTTGGGAAAATAACAACTTATTAGGAAGAACAAATTCGTTTATTAACCTTTAAATAAAAATTAATATCTGATGACAAAATAAGGCGTAATAAATATTTTCAGATAAACATAGTCTATCTACTCTAATTTTGAAAAATGAGTTTTAAGATATGTATATCTATACTAATATATAAAGACACAAGGAAGTTGCGTTACAGCGCGATAATCTCTGAATATACTAGACCAATGTTGATGAAATTTATGTGATAGCTTCCTTGAAAGTTCAGTAGTGCTAAAGGCTAGAATTTACAACCATAAACCTTAACATATTCACCAAATAACTTTTCTGGGCTTTTTTCGTCTTACATGACATCGTAGATTCAAGAGTGAATCAATGTCAATAGTAAGCTGCATGCCACCAGAGGATAACTACTGAGGTCTATGATTGAGTTCATTGATGCACAGATTTGCATATACCTGTAGGATATGAGTAGACTGTTGATTTTACCGTCAATTTTTGTCGAAATGTTTATATTTAAGAATTACTCGATTTTCTACATTTTATTTCTAAAAGTAACTTGGATATTGATTTTAATTGCGTCTAGGCTTGAATGTATTAAGTGTACAAGAGACAGGTATACTTATTCATACATGAAATGTTTCGAAAACAACATTTTGTTGACAGATGTTTGATATTGTCGTAAAAAAGTACATGTGATTGTACACATGTGATCTATATGAAATAGTAATTGGTTTAGTTGTAGTACATTAAGTATGATTATTACGTAATTGCGAGTTGAACGAGTGAAATGAAAGACATTGTCAATGATTTATGAGTTAGGCTGAAACTGTGACTGATGAATTTTCGCATGGAAGTGTTTCATTACAGTGAAGAAACCGTGCCCTTTTCAGGTGAAGAAATTATTATTTAAATTAATGAGAGTAAATTCGGAAATAAGTATAACTGAGTTAAAAGGGTAGTGAGAAATGGAAGGAATGGAATGTGTGTTAACCCTATTTTTCAAGGTTGTTGAAAATAAAACAAATGAAGTTGTTTTTTAATTAACAAAAAACTTTGGTCAATCCTGGATCTACAGTGTGATCTCGGATTTTTGTCGATATTGTAATTATCTAAGTGTTTAATGGCACCTTTCCGTCAGCCACTATTTATCAAGAACCCTAAAACGTGTAGTCGAATTCAATTAAAATCACTTTGTATTTAAATTGCCTCGACGTGGGAACAAATATCAATTTCAAACTTTTCTTTATAAATAAGAGAGAAGAATAAAATTGAAAAAAAAATAGTATTACAATGTGGCAAATGATTGAAAATATGGGAATAATACATAAAATTCCACAAAAATAATATGTAAGTGTATGTATTTCATTTTTTCTCTAGACTTGATTACCTTTTTTAACTTTAAAGTGAGTTACGTTTGGGGGCGAGAACCCCAGTTTCAAAAATATAAACATTTTTTGTGAGAAAGTGAATGAGAAGAACAAGAGCATTTCCAGGTGGGAGCAAGGCAGAGAGAGGTTGGGCAAAATTGAGCAGGCATACAATAGAACAGACACAAGAAAGCTCCGCGGCAGTGAATAGATGGAATGCCTCTTCTTGTCTAATAAATTATTGTGATAAATACCACAGCAATGCGGGGTACTTCAGCTAGTACTTGATAAATCAGCTTCTATTGTAAAATTTTGAAGCTATGAAACTGATCATCCAGTTGGAACTGGATCTGGAAGTTTTATTGAGTCATCAATCTTGTCGATTCAATAAATCGTAGTATTTTTAAAAATTCAGATAGTTGTTCATCTATTGCATGCCATAATTGCATGCGTTTGCTGGTGAAGCGCTGCGTGACCGTGTGGTGGACTGTTACATTCAAAATATGTTAAACCAGAATCGCAAAAAAATAAAAATTACTCAAAACTGTCATTGAATTCGTCTTTTCACGTTCGTCATGACAACAAACTAGTGGTGCCTCAGAATGGCACAGACTTTCCCGTATTAATTTTCAATTTTCTTGGATCTCACTCATCAGTTCGGCGCCAGATCTCACCACACAGCGGGGAAAGATCATCTCCTTCACTCGCGAGAAAAAACCTGCATTACACTACGGGACAAATGGTCTGAGCAGTTAACCCTTTCACTGCTAACGACGCACCCGTGCGTCAAGCATTGCCGTGCCCGCAGTGCTAACGACGCACCGGTGCGTCAGAGCTCGCTGTGCCGACACTGCTAACGACGCACCGGTGCGTCGCGCTGCTCTTTCGGGTTCTCGTGTCCGTTGTTCGGTCGCGTTCAAAATTAGGCAATTGCCACGACATGGGTCCTGTTCTGGACACTTTGAAGTTTATTTTGGTGCTTACTAAATAGCGTTTCAATACTTCTGTTGCGAGATTTTTCACGTCTTGTGGAAGGCATGGGCAGCTTGCACTGCGGGCTGTCCTGAGGTCCGCCGCGTTTCCGATCAAGCACGCGCAGGTCAAAAGATTATTGCAGTACCAGAATAGAAAACCCTTTTGTCTATCCACCCTCCGTGTTTACTTCAACACATTTCCATGGTCTGCTTCTCACTAGTGATTTTGCTTTCCTGGTGTACAGTACGTGTCTTGATTTTCGATTTATAAATTAGACATTTGGCATTGTTTTTTGGTACGATCAGGTGCCGGTCCAAAGCCCGGATCTAAAAGAATGGAAAGTGTACGTTGTTTTGATAACTGAGAGCGCGCGCAAGAGAAGACCGCACGAAAAAGTATTCAGCACACGGCGTGCGACGGCCGCCGGATGGCTCAGCACAGTGCGGCGGCGGCGCTCCTAACGCGTAGCAGTGAAAGGGTTAACGCGTCGGGAATAATCAATCCATTTGGGGCTTAGGAATCCAGAAAGGATCTTGAGGAAGCATCTAACGGCAAGTGTTTTTGTCAGCAGAATGGCGCGCAGATTGATCGCCGCGTGCATGTTGGCTGTGGTGTTCAGCCAGAGCGCTCTGCCGGCCGTCGCCGTCGTACTCTCCCAGTGCACCGTCGCCAATGACCTCTTCAATAACGACATCCCCGTCGGCATGATCGGAGATTGTAAGTTTGAAATTGAAGTCTTGGTCACTCTCACAGGTGCTTGTGACCACATAGACGACAAAATTGTCCATACATTACCACGAAGTCACATCATGCGCCTCAGCCATACGGTATACTCACGGGGGAACAGATCTTTGTTGAAAACTAGTGATACTAAAATCACGTACTTTCTCACCCATATTTTTGCGCAAAACTATGCGAGAAAGAGACAACTTTCGCGAAAAATTGTACATGATTCTATTTCAAATATTTAATGATCACATTTCATTAAAGAAAAAAGTCTCTATCTTTAATATTTTAGTTGTTGGGGGACAAGCCCGGAATCACAATCAATCAATCAACCCTCGGCCCTGTTTCCCCCCTGCGGGGGCTACCGACGATCCGTTTCAGTTCCGTTTTTTCGAACACCCAGTCCAGGCTTATGGCGACACCCAACCCAGGGACCACACCAGTGTCGATTGTGTCACGCTTTTGATCCGGAGTCGAATGCGCTTTCTCCGGCGGTGACAATGTGTGAGTTCGCGCACAATGTCTCTCCTACTGTTCTCCCGTACTGCGAAACACTTGATGAAAATTGACGCTTTTGAATACCTTTTCTGGTATCAGGGTCCGCGATAACAGTTTTACTCACGAAAATGTGGCGTTTTTGAGCTACCTGTAAGTTTCAAATTAAGGGATGAAAATTCGTTTGCCATAGAAGAAAAATTCCTATAAATTAAGTTTTAAAATTTTCCCAGCGATCTCTATTTTCCTTCAACAGTGTTTTGCCTGCACAGGGTTGTGCCTGATCCAATACGCGAGTGGTTTTGACACCGATCCCATTATAACCAACGCAAGCACAAGTCACGGCATCTTCCAGGTAAGACTGGAAAGGAAGTATCAATTCATCATTTACTCTGCTTTGCCTTTTTAAACTGATTGTAGCATCGAACCTGAAATAAAATTGCACTTCGCAAGAATTAATTCTTAGTTGTTTTCGATGTTACTTTCGTAAAAATATTAAACTGCTGTTTACGTATGATAATCTTCATTAACTTATGAACTGAGACCAGTGGAGAGCATCATCATCACAACTGCAAAAGTATGAAGAATAACATTATTTTTACAAACAAATATTAACAAATATTTTCGTTTGACTAAAATTATTCCTGAACTAAGTGCTAAGTATTCTGTTATTATTTATGAATATATAACTTTATTTGGTACAATAGGTGCACAACTTTTATGGGGTTATGCCTAAACACTTAATGACAGACGAGAATTCTTAAGTCGGGAAGTAATTGTAATGAATGATATTGATTTTTTTAGTCGTCGTTTGTATCCTTATTATGGATGTAGAAAGATTGCTCCTCACTTACCTTACAGATGCTGGTAAGGCTCATCATCATTACGGAAGGATTAGGTAGTAGTTGTAAAAATTAGTGACTGGATATGCTCCCAAACATTACTAAAACATTCATGCTTTCCGAATTCGTGTCCGCATAAGGTTACCAACAATGTCGTACATTTAGTAGTATACATACATTTTGCGGCTTTCACACGCAACCTATCTTTACAAATGACGTCTTTTAAGAAAGAAAATTTCACGGAGCCGTGAATAATTACACTTGGATTTCAAAAAATAAAGGATTTGTTAAAATCGCATCTAAATTTTCATGTCAAATGCAACTCGCAACATACGTGTTAAATTTAATTACTTCTACACGATACGTTCTAGGGTTTTAAAACTGCAATTCTGAGGTCAACTGCCTCTTAAGAAACGTTTATCACTCCACTTTAGCACACTTTCCCCGGCACTTATTATAAACATTAACTATTCGCCCAGCTGGACGCTCTTCGAGCAAATTAGCAGCTTCCCGCCCGCAGCTTCCCGCGTTCAATGGTGGTGCAGTGAATTATGGGGCCCAAATATGAATTTCGCGCGACCCACTTTTAAAACAAATAAAATTTTGATTTTCCCGCTCGTACGTCCGAATACCTAATTTTGTTGCCATGGTAATGCAGAATGTGTATGTAACTGAACGGTACAGCGCTCTTTTGCCCCCTCCCTAGGCGGAGCAGCAGTCGCAACAGTTGTCGCCGCCGCCGCCGCTCCCTCTACCCCCCACAGGGAAGAAAGGGCTCAGCTCGGATGTCTGGGAAGTGTATCGGGCACTTCGGGGCCTGACAAGCGAAAGATAGCGTAGCGTGGCGTGGCGTGGCGTGGCGTGGCGTGGCGTGGCATGGGGAGGTGTCATGTGATGTGATGTGATGCAGCGTGCCGTGCTGTGCCCTGGAGTTAGGTGAATAGGAGTGGATCCCCTTCAGGTTCAATTACCACTGACTTGATATGCCCTGTAGCAGACAAGAGCATGGTCAAAGAAGACGCGGTGCAGGAATTTTATTTAGGTAGGAGAATTTCATGTTCTCCTTCCACCCGTTCTCCACCTACAGCTTTGTAAAAGAGTGTAAATTGATGTGAAAAGTCAGGAAGTGTAAGTCGTTCATTAATTTTTCTTTAGAAGTTTAAGAAAGCCTTGAAGTGTTTTGAAAAGACTTCAGCTTTCGTTTTGTGAAATTTGCTAATCATTTATTTTCATTTGAAATGTTCTAGTTATTATACGTTTCACTGTTCATTGTAAGAGTTTTGAAACTTGTTAAAGTGTTTCCATATCTTAACACACCATTATCTACAGAAAGAGATCTTTCTGGACATTCTTGCACATTATTGTCAATTCAGCAATTTTCGATTCTATACTTCGGTGTTTGTAACTTGGCGCGTCAGGGCGTGTCATAATGGTGGAATATATCACGGAATTTGCGTTCTTCTCGGTCGTTCTGCTAGATGTCCATATACTACAATTTTTACAAAGCTGCGTGTGACTTATATAGGCTGTATGGGTATCGTCCAATCGGAAGGTTAAACGGCACCATAGTGACGGCACTGTATACTGCGATTTTCGTAAATTTGTCCCTGACAGGAATCAGCTGTTTCGCTGCCATCCAATCGGGAGCTTATATTTCGCGACAGTGACGTCACTATGGTGACGTTAAAGCTCCCTTTTGGATGAAACCGTTAACAGCTGATTCCTGTCAGGGACAAAGTTACGAAAATCGCAGTGTAGTGACGTGTTAAGTCCCGATTGGATGCCACCGTAACAGTTGATGACCTGCCAAATTCAGTTTGAATACATCACGGTATAGACACATCGCAATGATTGATACGGTCACAATTATGTGACATCCAGAGGCAAGACCGAGAAAACGCGATACGCCGTGAGATATTCCATCATAAAGACAGGCCCTGAGTCGCCACGTTATAAAGACCGAATAATACCACAGCATACTTATCACACAGAGGCGCAGCTCCGTGTTAAATACCCTTTGACACTGTGTTGATCAGCGACTCTAGCCTTGCCTTCGGCAAACAAAGAAACGCTAAGCCAATTAGATTCGTTATTACAGTCGTAATACAGCTTCGTTCTGCTAAATATAACCGAAAAGAAAATGTTTATATTATTAGATTTCCACTCGCAAATACATAAATATAGATGTGACGTACAATTTTCAATTATTTTTAATAAAAGAAATTATTTAAATAAAATCAATGTATCTACTGAAATTTCATATCTCGGGGAATAATACTACTTCTTAAGTTTTCATGAAAATGTCTAGTGTGAGAGATAACCACCCTGTCGGATTTTGATGTGGGCATTAATTAATGCATCGGGTCTGTGAGTTCGTTCTCCTTGACTTGTTCTTTAGCATTTACGCACTCTCATTCAACTTTTTTATTTTTCTTTGAAGTTTTTCTGTCGCGTGGACAACTGCCATGCTGCCTGCTCTCTGGTTGGTCCGTCATTAATTTTCTTTGATAGTTTTTTAGTTATATTAGTTAGACATGCATGACTCACAATCTATTGGATGTGAGGGTGGTGAATTCAAGAAACCAAATATTTTGATCAAAAATAGTCAATTTACTTAAATTATTTAAATTTTGATAATAAACTTGAGGAAAGTCACAATGTGCACATATTATTTTACAAGTTTACATAACTACTTTTACAATACTAGTTCT
The DNA here is from genome assembly GCA_031308135.1 of Acheta domesticus. NCBI lineage: Eukaryota > Metazoa > Arthropoda > Insecta > Orthoptera > Gryllidae > Acheta > Acheta domesticus. The sequence goes on along the minus strand of JAHLJT010009419.1, from coordinate 28,909,141 downwards.
TCTTTCTTCTTACTTGACTACAGTGATTAATTCATTGTTTATTTAACATACAATGTCCTCTTCCTTCCACCAGGGCGTTCCTAGGTACCTGATGTATCTGCCCGAGAGCAAAACGAGGGAAGGCAAGAACCCTATTGAAATGCATCTTTCTGCATGGCCTCACTGCGTTATTACGTGTCTGCCAATCCCGGCTGGCCCGGCACACACCTGTTGCCTCCGGTCAAAGACCTGGCGGCGCACTTGGCTGGTCCAGAAACGTCAACACCTCGTTGATGTCATGGGCGCTAGACTGATTTCACTGACTCCCATGCACAAACAGTTCATTTACCGCGATCACAATCTCAAGTTACCGAGTATACCTTTACCGGCGTCCCATGTTTGTGATTCACCGACATTTGCATAAATGCTTCTGCCTCGATAACGTGACTGCAACGGTTAGTCACTCGTCTTTGAGTCGGCCTTATCACCACGTTACTGCAACAATAGCTTAGAAACGGCTCACACTTGGCTATCTGGCGCTATGGGCTGTGCGCTCCTTGACATAAAACACACGTCTAACGGCAATATGATGCTTCTGATCGCGACCTGCGTCTTCACTCGACCGCTCCCTCCAAGCTTCTCCCGACAGAGCACCAAGCACCCACTTCGTCTATGCTTCTCTCTCTCCTCCTCCCCTCGACCTCGCTGTCTGTGCTTTTCGAACCTCTCTCTCCTCTCCCGACTTTTTGGCGAAAATGCCCTTCTTCTTCCAGCTCGGTCAATTACACTCGTTGCTTCCACGTCATACTAGCAATCGGTCATTTGGTTGGTTATTTGAAATGGGTCACCCATCACTGTGTTTGCGACGTATCCGTGTCCTTGACTTACGCATGTGGGCATAACTAATTTGTCCGTTGGGTGGTTTCTTTTCCATTGGTTTGGCGATTTATTGTATTCCTACTTGACCAAGTGCTGGACAGCGCTACGCCTTTCCTTCCGATTAACACTAATCTTTGGGGAGCGTATCGGCGGGTGTGAGCACTCTCCCCCTTCGCGTCCCCTTTACAGTAGCCTTCCCTGTTGCCGGTCCTCTCTTTGTGTGCTTCTTATATTCATGTGTGATACATCACACTAGAAACTCCTAATCTAAGCATGTACAAAAACTACACAAATTAAAAGCAAGACTATGAATGCATGCACAATGGAATATTGGGAGAAAAACAATTGTAAGAGGCAACTAAATAAAATCCCGGATGATCGTGATTGTTTACTTTTTATTTCACAGTAGTACAAATTATATCAAAAACGACTTATATTTCCTTTAAATCACGAAAACATTCCCAATGTTAGGTGCCGTGCAGAATCTGCAACTGTAAACGAAATTAAACTACGTAATCGTAATTACATGATACGTACTCATAATTACATGATATGATATGCGATTAAAATGCACGGATGAACATCACTGTTTGGTAATAAAATTAAATAATATTGCGAAGAGTAGGGTTGCACTGGTCCTATCCTGCCTTTTTGCGCGGCCAAATTTACGTCGCTTTCTCAGGAGAAAAAAATATTTTGTAATGCTTTTGTGACTATCAAGGAAAGCGAAAGGCTGTCGAGGGAGATTGTATAATATCTTCAAATGTTTTTCAGTAAGTATTGTGTAATGTTTCAAGAATATCTGTCTATAATACTGAGTTAAACTTTATATAAAATTTGTTTCAAACATCAATTGCGTAGTACTTAACTTTCATTTGATATCCTTTTAGTACATTGGAAGTGAACGTTATTAATTTTTAAAACAATATTCATGTTTCAGTACAACTTTTCCCCTTTATATGGAAAGAGAAGGATTAGGAACAGTATGAGATTTAACATGCGAGAGATTTTGCTCGGGTACGCTTGTATTCATTGAAAAGTGAGGACACGCAATAAGCCGTAAGACAACAACAAAGTACATTAACACGTTTCTTCTTATAAATATTTAATTTAAATTAAAGTCAGATCTATTTCGTTCTTGTTTTCATTTGGGAATAGAGTGAAAAGATTTGTTTACAAAATGCAGATGATGATGGTCTGTCTTTTTTTTATTTTCGTCGCCAGACAAGAGATTATCATATAAACGTGTGCCAGCACTCAGAAAAAGAATATTCTTTTCATTTCTAAATTTAAGAAATAAATGATACAATGGGGCATATGCTAGTGTTGTGGTAAAATAAATGACAACGTAAATGTAAATAATTGCAAAAACGAGGACAAATACAAAGTAGAACAAGTGACGTTAATGGATGACTCCTCTCAAACCAAGGATGGTTGGCAATCTTCCATAGTTGGCTGTACCTGCCGCTGTCCAAGAGGTTAACTGTATTTACCGTACTACTAGAATACGTAGCATTGTATAAATTTCTTTAAACAACGTACTCGAGAAGAGAAAGAAGGAAATGCGACACCCTCGTTTTGTAAGAAATAAAAAATATTGATATATTACCACGGATGTATTACTTTCCTGGTTGCTCATTATTTGTTTCCAAATTCATCGAACATGTCAACTCGCAATATAAATATTGCATCGTAAATTTTTATTATTAATATTAATATTATTATTCCTCTATATCACGACTAAAAATGTTATGTGTCGGCTAAATATAATATTTACTCCAGGGTGCAACCCGCTACCTAAGGAGCAGATATAGGGGCTGTCTACAATAATTTGCGCAAAATGTGGGCTATTACAAACAAAGCGAATTTTTGCACTTCCCAGTCTTTTGAATTGCCTGGAAATTTAGACAAGTCCTTACAAAGAATTTGCGGAACAAATCCCAGAGCTCCGATAACTATCGGGATGATGGATGATCTGTGCTTTTACGACCCACGTTCGGCTGATCTCGATTTCCAAACTCTTGTATTTAAGACGTTCCTCTGCCTACTTGGTAAAGAAGTTTTGATCGCAAGGTACAGCAACATCGACAAGTACACACGATTTTTTCTCAAAATCCCGGATACCTACATCCGGTTTATTTGCCGCTATTGTACGATCAGTTTGAATTTGTTGGTCGTACAATAAGTGTTTGTTTGAGTGTTAATGAGTGAGAATAATTTGAGTGTTCGTACCATTTGTGGCATACGTTGGGAACTTCGAGGGCGGCACAGATCTGCCAGTGGAGGTAGCTACACACCCTGTCATGTCTTTTCAAGTATTCGCTCTTTGCTAGGATTGGACTAGCTGAGACAATATAATCAATGGTTTCTACGCATTCCTGGCAAATGCGGCATTTATCATCTTGGGAAATTTTGAGAACTGCTTTATCATAATGTCGTGGTCTCAACGCCTCAACTAGAGCAGCTATTATAAGTGCTTTCTATTCGGGCTTCTTTCGTCCCCATTTAAGCTACATAAAGGGTTGATATTTATTGATATGTGCTCTGTCCATTCATTTCAAATATTGTCCGTGAAGTGATTTGTCTCTTCACGATCTCTGTAATATTTTTTCGTCTCACATTTCATGTTAATTAGCATCAGAATTTCAATGTCTCTTGTCATTTTGCGTGTATTGCATAGTCTTCATTGCAATGCTTCTTGCTATACAAACAATGCCTCTGTTTCCCATTCTTAGGTCTGATTTCATGACCTGCCTCATTAGAGGGTCATCTTGATGGCTGACTACTTTCCTATCCTGATTATGGCGTGTTGCCAGAAGGCCTCAATTTGTCTGAGGCCTCTTCATCCTTCCGTACGTATCACATGAAGTCTATGTACATCACCTCGAGGGTGCGAAACATGATGCTTTGTAAGCAGTTTTCTGTTTTTTCGATCGACGATGCAAATTTCTTGCTCAGTACAGTCCACTATTCCGAAACAGAATTCGGTTACAGGCACTGCCAAAATACCTATCGCTGATATTTTATTCCTGGAATTAAGAGCGGACTGCAGGACCAGTCTCACACTTCTGTAATACTCCCTGGTAATTCTCTATTTCATTGTGTCGTTCGAGATGGTCTCACATTCTTCAATGCCCAGATATTTGTAAGTTTTACCGGGCTCAAAATCTTGAATCACAGAGTGTGCGTCTTTTTCAATGTTCTCTTACTTTGCCTCTTTTTAAATTGATTTTTGCACACTTGTCAAGACCAAATTCCAGGCAGATGTCATTGATAAAGTCATTTACGAGAGACAGCATTTGGAAAAGAATCGTTTCATTCTTAGCAAACACTTTAATATCACCCATGTAAAACAAATGTGATACTGGCTTTTCAACACCATGTGTAATATACAAAATATTACAAAACAAACGCCGCGCTTCAATCTGGACGGTCGCGGTTACTAGGTAACCAAGGTTGTTGACGCGCGAGAAGGGGGCCCTGGACGAGAGAGAGTTGGTGGTTGACTGGCATCCTGGTGGTAGCGGCGTATGTAAGCTGAATTATTTAAGTTGGACATCGACGCGAATAAGGAGGACAAATTGTGGAACAAGAGTGCAAGAAGTGAGCAGCAAGAAAGAAGCAGCAAGACCGGCGCGAAGACGGATTTTCGGCGCGGAAGTCAAGGGGCCACGAACTGCGGGGCCATCGTTTCACAACGCCAGACAATCCGGTACCTTTAATCTAATACATGAAATCAAGCAAGAGAATTTTTATATTGTTAATCTTAAATTCCATTCTTAATAAACGAAATTATTGTTGTGCCACGTCGTATGTAATTCCTTCGGGACATAAACAATTTCAGACTTCCAGGCTTCTCTGTATAGAGGGCAATCCAGTGACAACCAGCCTGCAGGTAAGCGTGCAGGTGTGTCAACATATAGATCCCAAAGAACTGAGCTAGTAAATTAAATTAGATAAAATAAATCATTCGTTGTTATATCACGCATGGAATTTGTAACGAAAGTCAGCTTACGATAACTGTATAGACAGTGGGATCAAACTAATGCAAAACAGCAGAGGAAATAGTGAATCTCCTTGAAAAATGCCGCTGTTGATCTGAATACTTCTGGTTTCTACTGCTTCCTTTCCACTGTGAATTAGTAACCTGGTCCTCCACGACTTCATACTAGCCTTGCAAAATTCAGAAGGCTTGGATGAAATTGATAGATCTCCAGGGTCTTCAAAATCCAATCGAGTGGTACACTATCAAAAGCCTTTTGGTAGTCAATCCAAGCCATGCTTAAATTACGTTTTCGTTTCTTTACATCCTTCAAAATTACTTTATTCAGAAGCGAGATTTCCTTACAGACAAAGAACCTTTTTGTTCGGCATCCTTTTTGTTCAGCTGGCATCAGATGATTCTTCTCTAGATGTCTGTACATTTTGTCAGCTGTGGCTGCGGTTATAAGGTTATAACTTTGTACAGTGCTGGTAGACAAGTGATTGGCCTGTAGTACTTCGCCAAAGAGCTGTCTCCCGCTTTGGGTAGCAAATACGTGATGCCGCGTGTGAGCCATTCCGGGAGTTCCTTTGGGTTTTATAAACTCTTATTAACACACTTTGCTAGATGAGAATATATTGCTGTTAATTTCTTAATACAATAAATTTGAATCTTATCAATCCCGGGGGATTTTAAGTTTCCCATGTTCTTAATTGCTTGGAAGAGGTGCTCTTCCGAGAATTCGTGAACAACTGTTTCCACAAGTTCATCGGCAGCATCAACTTCAGATTGAATCCAAGATGCGTCTTTGTTGTAGGATCTGCTCTTCTCCCAGATTCCTGCCCAAAATGCTTCGACGTCATCTTTTAAAGGAGTGACATCATTGCCATTCGGTTTTTGAGTCAGATTGCGATAGAATCTCTTCGCGTCTGTTTCAAACAACCGGTTATGTACACGGAAATCTATTCTACGTTTGTAAATTCTTTGAGCCCATGCTTGAATTTTCTCTTTTAGCTTTTCAACTACCATTAGCTTGCTTGTGTCATTTTCACTTTGGCACCTTTGTTCAACACTGAATATTTTCCGTTGAACTTTAGTGGTTTGCGTTGATTTAGAAGTTGCCTCAGCTAATAGTGATAATTAACGCCCAGTTTTCGGCTATCCGTTTTACAATTCTCTTCGTCCATGGGGGTACAGAGCTGTTTCCTCTGTTTTGCTGTTGGCCGTCGGTGTTCTTGGCTGGCTCCAGAATTATCTGAGATACCTGAAGTCCAGTTGCATATACGATGTGATTGATTTCAGTAATATCTCGATCTCTACCTGGGGTCTATACCACCTCATTTAAAACAGAATTTGCTGTTTCTATCACTCTCTTACCTTTGGCATTTTCGTATATTCTCATTAACGTTGCACAAAATTCAAATGGAAGTTGACCAACTCTTTCTATCTCGTGTCGAAGGGGATTTTGCATCATGTCCTTATCATGTAATTTATTGCCAGATGAATTTTCACTACTGCCATATGTTTCATTTGAAAGAGATGAACCTTCAACGGGTTCATCCTTTTCAAGTTCTACATGTTCGTCATGTGGGTAGTTGGATCGAAGAACATACTCGCATTTCTCTGAATGTCAGCAAGTTCTTCTGCTGTGAATTTTCCGCTGCTGAGTGTGTATCGTTGTTGACTGGCAAGCTTCTTTGAGTCCACGGTGTGTCTCATATCTGGGTTCCGTTCTCTCCATTCCTTGAAAACGTCTATTTCTGAGCTCCCATTTTCGCTTTTGCATAGTAATAGCACCACATCACCTCCTTCAATTCCTTCCATGTCCATCTCTGACGATGGCTTCGAGCTACTGCCGGTTCTAGGTCCCTGGGACTAACATCCGTGGGATGGCCAGACGTCGACAAGGTGACATTAGCTCGGTTTCTGAGCAGGTATGGGACATTGGTAGAACAAGGCACGTTAAAATTCATTCTATTTATTATTCTATCCATTTTGCTCATTGGTTTTAAGTGAAGATTCGCAGGTCGCAAGGTCGAGTTCACAGATCACACTTAACCCTTGGGTTTTTTCCTGCCATCCACTACTGCCACCTACAGTGGCCTCGTGACATCCCCCGCATGGCCCAGCAAAGGGTCCCTCCGATCGTCAGTCGGCATTACTAAACCCTTCGGGATTTTCCCTGAATGCTGAAGGCAACCTCCTTCGCTGGCTAATGCAAGGTTCGGGCCTCCACTCTAATCAGTGGTCGGGTGTGCCAACACAGTTTCTCTCCTGTAACCTCCATGGGCCAATAACAGGAAGTTCAAAGGTTCATGACCTTCCCCTCTCTACTTACTTCCCACTCTCCTCAAAATAGAGTACTTCTTCGTCTGACCCCTCACCTTCAACCTATTCAGCAAGGGAGGCCCTACCGGTAGCTTGGCTACCACTGACATAGCTCTCAGGCTCATGGGGGTACTCGAGCTCCACCACCAACTACAAGGTTCCTAGATGGAGTTTTCGTTGTTGTTGTTGTTGTTATTATTATTATCATTATTATTCAATTTTGTCCTTTAAGAAGTATGTTAACAAATATGTGGTAGCAAAATATGACACGAGAGTACTTCTATTTAGTTCATTGGTATTTATTGTTTATATAAACTTTTCTAAAAAGGAGGAAGCATTACAAAGACACAAGGCCAAGAACACATATTAAACTTGATTGCTTAATGTAAACATGGTGAATCGCCTCGTTTTGCAAATTGTGCGTGCTTTATTTGCTCTAAATCAAACTAATAAGTAATAATTATAATGATTCCATGATTTCTATCTCCTGAAAAACTTGATTTTATGTATTTGTTGACAGATAAACGACAGTTTCTGGTGTGGCGATTCTCTTGTGCTTGGTTACTGCAATGTGAAGTGCTCTTGTAAGTATATATTCGGTGGCTCTTTACCTCATTAGTTAACTTTGATGCAACTGACGATCGCAATTGTAGTTCCCTGCGGAAAACGGGGTGTCCCATGTTGATCATTTTCGAGATAAAGATTGTAGGGTGAAAGTACCACTAACGGAAATGAAACATCGTCGATATGTCGGTGCGCCGTCTTTTGCACGGATGGAAAGGAAGACCTAGAAGGAATATATTGTGTGGGTTGCACCACCTTCTCTCGAATCATTATCATTTCATGTCCCGGAATGCAATCATCAATCGTATATGTGATTTAGTACGTCACCTACACATACGGTGTGTCGTGTTTGCGGACACCTGATGCAGGGACAGGGGAGAGTTACTCTTGCATGTCCTTCTCTCGAATAAGCTAGGATTAATGTAAAAACACCAATTGTGGCAATAGTTAAGAACATTTTCTACATTTTCGAAAGTTTCATGTGCTCACAAGAAATTTAAAGGAAACATTTATAGCCGTTTTTGAGAAAACATTAAAACTATCTCAAGGGCTTCATGAAAAATACCTTCAAATTTTGAAGAATGTTTTGAAAAAAAAGATTCGATTTAAGTCAGATAGACAGGGGTTTCTTAAATTTGAAATAAATCCTAGGTATAGTTTTAGCAGAAGTGGTGTTAACAGACGGACGGACAGACGGACGGACAGACGGACGGACAGACGGACGGACAGACGGACGGACAGACGGACGGACAGACAGACGTTTTCAAATAAACCACTTTTTTCGTATCAGAGGACCCCAAAATGTGTATTTTTGTTGAAATCTTTAAATTATTTTTTCGCGGCATTACATAATTTTCTCTGTACTATGTATATTTCCTCGTATATACGTACGTATACGAGAAATAACTAGTAATGCTACAGAATGGCACGGTATTTTTGAGAAAAGCATTCACACGAAACTAGTACGTTCTTGGAAATATATTTCAGACCTGTAAGATTTCTTGTTTTTTTTAAGTAAACAATAGTGTTATTTAACAACTTCTCTGCACAGCCCTCTTAAACAATGACATCAATGATGACATCAGGTGTGCCAAGCTCATCTACAGCCGCCAAGGCTTCAATGCCTGGGATGGATGGACGAACCACTGCCAGGGCATCACTCTTCCCTCTATCAGCGACTGCAACCTGTGAACACTAAGTTCTCTATCAATCTGAGACTAAAAACATAAGGCTGTAGTATAATACCTTAAATGTAATTGTAAAAACGCAAGGTCAATAAAACTTGCATTTCAGTCTCCTCGAAACATTTTCAACTTTACCTTAACTGTGTACTTACTTTCTCCGGGATGGAGCAATATGTCGCAGATTGAAGTTGCGTTAACGTTTTTAACACGCTCATTACGAGCAATAGCAGTTTAGTAGGAGCTGCATATCGATTGCTAAACTTTTATACAATTGTTTCTAAAATAGTAAATATTCACTGGTGTGTTGACACCGATACAAACTGAACTGAACTGATTCGACTGGAAACATCAGCTCGGCAAAATTTTTCCTAGTTGGTATTGTAACCGCTAATTGTAGATTACATTTTAAACCAAGGGGAAAAATAGAAGAGAAAACTCGACACCATATTATTAACTAATAGTTTCTCTGGTGGCGTAGAGATGGCGACAGCCAGGAGATTCATTTCAGAACGCACTCTGATAGTAACCAATCAGAAACTTTTTGGGGAACAAACGGAAACGGCATGAACTGATGTAGAGAGAATTCATCCCTATTCTAGTTCGAGTCGCCGAGGTGAGCAGTCAAAAGAATTCGCTTCTTATCGTGTTTGAGCCGCCGTGGTGAACAGTTAATTTTATTGTGCACGGCGTAGACGACGAGCGACACGTAGTAGGCTACGACGTATAAGAAAGTCTGTATTATTTTCGGAAATCTCATTCTTGAAATGTACTTATTGAATCTCAAGAATTATAAGAACTCTGTTTGATATTACAACTAGTTTGGCTCATTACCATTACGAAGTCATAATTGGAAGCTCTCAACTTGCATTGTTATGCGACCATCATCTTGGAGTGACCGATGGTAAAACGTCGCTAAGCAATGAGAGACGGCGCTCGGAGGCATCCCACTTTTCAACGCGACAGGCAACACGGAGCGGTGCAGAAATCCAGCGACCTTGGAGGCGTGGACGCCGTTTTGCAGCCGGCTACGCAGCGCAGAGTATTCTTCGGGAGGTCACTGCTCGTGAGTTAAACAAATACCGAAAGAACTTTCACGAAATTTCAAATTAGAATTTCACAGAACAGTTATCTTGGTAATTAGTCGAGTCATTTCTTTTTCTCATAAAGTCGTAATTAGAATCAGATTCAGATATTTCTTGTGAATAATGTAAAAATTGTGTTCTTACGTAAAACTATTTAACTGAATTCACGTATAATTGATTTAAGAGTTTAAATAACACTTAGCAAAAGTGAGCTGTATGAAATACTGAATGGGAGGAAAGCCGTCCGATTATTTATTTCATAATAGCATTTGAAGGACTGGCTAAAGACTTTGTTAAACGAAATTTTTTTATACTGAAAGGCTAAGGATGAGCCAAATTTCAATTGTAAGAATTAAGTGTTATATTATTAATTGATTCAAAGCTGTTAAAAAATTTTGTACATTGTGTGTGCATGTATTTCTTTTTCAGGATTATTATTTGAATTGTATTTCGTGTGTTTTATTAGTGATTTTTGTTATGTAAAGTGTATCTCTGTGTGTATAAGTTATTATTAGAAAACAAGGGATCAAAGTTAAGATTACATTAGAAAATCATAACTGCAGTTTAGGTAGGAAAGGTAGCTACCAGGATTTACTGGGAAAAATATTGAGAACATAGGTAAAATTTGTAAATACAATTGTAGATCATATTTCATTCATTAGAATATATGTTCAATATTGTTTCAAACTAATGAACTGTGTTTACTTGCTAATTGGTAATTAGTTGAACCATGACGAACCCACCCCTGACAGGGAATTTTACCTTTCGTTAGAAGTATTCCCAGGTTTGCGTGACGGGGCAGAAGCTTGTCACGGAATAAGTAAATTAAAGATTTACTTTTGTAACCAAAGAGAGAAAGTGGTTACAGTGTATGCGCAATCAAGATCTGTCCGCCGACAGCATGAGATGATGGTATATCCGCCTCATATGTTTACAACCTAGGCTCCCGGGACTGTCTTTCCCCTTGGGATTGTGCGTCAATCACCTAGACACCAAGGTTCTAACTACTAGCGATTGGTCAACACGCCCCTCGCCCTGATAGAGGGGTGTCCAAGTTTGTCTGCACTGTTGGGAAAAAGGATTTTGAACAAAACTTATCTTTGAGGGAGGGTACAAATTTATTTCTTGCGCAAATTTAGTTCTCCCCCATATGTCACACACAGTTTTTACTGTTCTTTGACAAAAAACAAATCATTTTCCCATTTTTCACAAGCTAAATCAAGAAGAAGGTAATAAGTTGTAGTTCGACTTACATTTTTATATTTATTTTTTATTGAAAGAATTTTGTTTTTAGGTTTAGTTTAGTTTATTTTTCTACACCAATTTCGAATTTCATACGAACAGCGTCTTCTAATGCAATAGAATATAGACTTGGTAACATTGTTATATATGTGGGTTTCTACATTCTACTACTCGACATGAAATTGAAACAATATATTTAGGATACAGTGACCACGATGCACAAATTCTGTCCATTATAAGAAATTCTAACAATGTGTCATAGAATACAAAAAAACTTTAACAATTTCACAAAACTCCTGCACTGTTGCGAAAATACAAAATTAAAGGCACACACTGACCAAGCGATGCTACCTGACTAAAACAGCAAGAAAAACCAAATTAATGTAACATTGCAGAAAGTATTGAAAGGTTACGAGGCACACATGGCTGGATTTTCCAACCCAGACCACTATCACAACACCACAGCTCCTCCAAATTACACAGCTGTCTAGTAGAGGGTCTCAAATGCAGATATCAAGAAAATGCCTTTCACCACCGTGGATGCTTCAGGCTCATGGTCCACCATAGGCCCTTCCGCTTGGCCCACACTCCACCAGCCCTCCACCTGCCATCTCTCCCGCTGTCCACCAGGCTCTGGCCTCGCCCCGGGTTCAAACCCCGGGCAGGGCGCAGGGGGGGCGGGCAGCCGGCTAGCAGGCGGAGGGGCGGACGTAGGCGGGAGGAGATACGGGCGGCGACGGGGTGATGGTGGTGGTAGCGGCGGTGACGTCATCGGTGTCGGCGCCGAGGGTAGCTGGTTGCAACTGGCCGGGCGGCGGGAGAACCGCCACACGCATCGAGGCGCGGGGAAACAATGATCAATTAACGTCTTAATTCAATCATTAATTGATTGCTGATTGATTGATTTTTTTTAAAGTGGGACGCGCGAACTTTGGAGTTGGCGCCCCCATGACACCCTGGTGTAGCATGGAACTCCCATAATTTAGCGGGAAGCACTGCAAAGAGTGCCCAGGTGGGCGGAAGTTGCAGGAGCTTGTCCGCGCCGACCAAAAATGTGCTAACACAATGACACAATAAATAATACACGTATGGGTGAGTGTTTACTAAAAGTAAAATAAAATTATTCATTGATTACTTGCTGCAAGAGTCATGGAACGCGGTTTATAATACTATTGATACAAACGATCAATATTATTCTTTTTTTCAACGCTTTCATTTCATTTTAACACTGGCTTTCCTCTTCAAAAAAGAAAATTAAATATTTTTCGGAAAAGAAATTCTTGGATAACATGAGGGATTAGAACATCATGTAAAAACAAACGAGTTATTTATTTCATTTCTAAGCATCATAACGTATCTCAAGATTTCCTCCTCTATTTTAAAAAATACAAATTATTGTTAAGAAAACTCATAAGGCAGGCTAAAATCATGAAACACGATCAGGATATTTTGAACTCAAATAACAAAACAAAATAAATGTGGAATATAGTAAAAAATACGACCGAATCAACTAGAAACCTTGTAGAGAATGTTGTTTTAAAAGATAACGATAGAGATGTGAACGATCCGGCAACAGTGGCTAGTCTCCTATACTTTTCGAGAATTGCTGCCGTTCTCACTAAGGGTTTTCAGCCAAAAAAATCAACATCTGACGTTTCCCTAAAAATCATAGACACAATGTTCGTCTCGAAACCTCTTCCTATGAAATTTTCAAAATAATCTGTAAATTAAGAAATAAATATTCGGCTGGTGTTATATACGTGTGCGCCTGCCATTATACACCCGTTAACTCATATACTTATTGCATCCTTATGCACCGGAATTTTTTCAGATATTTTTAAAACAGCTAAGATTAAACCGCTCTTTAAAAGAGGCAACAAAATGAAATTCAATATTATCGGCCAATTCCTCTTTTGTCAGTTTTTTCAAACATATTAGAGAAACTTTTTTATATGCGAATGGAAACCTTTCTCAATAAACACGACGCGTTTTGAGGTTGCCAACATGGATTCCGAAAATCAAAATCTACGGAAACAGCCATTTTTTCTTTTCTTAAAGATGTTTCTTCATCATTGGATCAAAACGAAGCTACTATTGGAATATTTTAGATCTTTCAAAAACTTTTGACGTCATTGATCATAACATTTTACTTTCAAAATTACTCTAATATGGAATCCATGGTATTGCTCTAGACTGGCTATGTTCGTACCTTAAACAAAGATCTCAGAGAGTAGAAATACCTAACTGGAATGATGGAACTTTATGTATACACCTTTCCGGTTCTTTACCAATTGCACGTGGAGTCCCGCAAGGATCGATTTTAGGTCCGTTTCTCTTCCTATTATAGTAAACGACACGCCCTTAGCGAATCGAAGCGGAAGAACAGTTCTCTTTGGGGATGATACAAATATTCTTTGCAATAAAGAAACCGTAAATAGTACAATGTCAGATGTTTCAAACTGGTTCCTTAATAACAAATTAATAGTAAATGAAAAGAAAACTGTTTCAATGCAGTTTTCCATTTCAAATAATCAATTCTGTACTCCATTGAAAATGAACGGTGTGCCATTGACTGATGTTAAAGTAACAACATTTTTAGGTCTATCAATTCAGTCAAATCTTAAATGGAATGCCCACTTAAATGAATTGAACACAAAATTAAGTTCATTATGCTACACGTTCAGAATTCTTTCAAATTCCGTCAGCCTTTATACTGCTCGTTGCGTATATTTTGCGAATGTTGATTCCCGCTTGAGAAATGGCATAATATTCTGGGGAAACATATCTTTATAGCTCCCAGACTTTCAGATTACAAAAAAGAATTGTACGAATAATAAGCAAATCCAACCCACGTGATTCTTGTAAGTCTCTATTTATTAATCTAGGTATTTTACCATTACCTTGTCTCCTGATTTATGAATCAGTAGTTTTTGTCAAAAATGACTTACTTAAGGGCTGGAATATATTTTCAGCAAACGCCGATGTCCATAAGTATAACACACGACGTAGTAATCATATTTATCAACAGCAGTATCAACAGCTCGCTACAAAATATTCACATACAGTTCATGTACATTACTCTACAACACTTTTCCAGTTGACATTCAACGATTAAATTTGATAGAAAAGTTTAAGTCCCATGTAAAATCTTTTCTGCTGCATAACTGTTTTTATACAATTCGACACTATACCGAGCAACGAAAGGAAAGTAACATAAATTTTAACAATGATAGTTAATGTAATTATTTCTCATTTGGACTGTATAATTCTAAAGAACCTGTAACAAGTACTATACCATAGCTTCTGGGTTGATGGCCCCCATCTTGATCAGGTTTTTTGTCCAGTTTCCCTGATCCTTTGAGCAAATGCTAAAATGGTCCCTTGTTTTGCTTCTGGACATAAATGTAACTTCATTATTTGTGCACGTCTTCTGAATTTCAGTGGGAAATATAGTTATTCGAATTATTGTTTCCATATTGTCGCGGCAAACAGGATTATTCTTTCAGGAAGAACATGATGAAGGTTGAGGGCAAATTTATATTTAATTTACCTTTGAATATATATTTTATTATATAGGAGCGAATAGTTTGTCAACAAAACTTAAAAAACACTCTTTTATCTGTATTCAAAATTCGACAAAAATATGGTTTAAGATAGACATCACAAAATTATGAAAACATGCATAAATTTTACTTCTCTCCATAGCTCGTCACACACAGTTTTAAACTGTTTTTGACGTAAATAAATAAATAGATGTCCTAAAATGTCCATTACATTGTTTATTTTCACATTACAGTTATGGATTGCCGGAAACTTACTGAACCAATTCCCATTGCCAGCCACATTTGTGGAAACGGTTTGTGAAAGCACCTGTGCTCGACGTCTGAAACAACCAATCACCGACATTTGGGCTGACTGCGCGCTCCTCTTAACGCTCCTTGACACTCGTAGAGCCATAAACGTACTACAATTAACGCCATTCCTAACAGCAACATTTCAGCATTATAATTATTTAAAATAAGTGGCAGATTAAGCTAAAACTCTTTGTTTTCATAATTTATATGCATTACGCATTATGATTACTCACGTTTCGATTATAACTACTTAATACTAACTAGGCTTAGTACAAATTGTTTATTGTACCTAAAATGCAGCATGCATATGTATTTTGTATATTTAGTCAGTGTACTTCGTATTTTTATGTCAGTCATCTCTGGCCAGATGCTACACGCCGATCTCATTCTTTACTCGGAATTCCTTGCGAGTGCGCTAACGTGATTACGTCTTCGAATTCAAACGGCTGCCAATCGCTGCGCTATTCGACGACACCCCCAAACGCCTTTGTGATGATAGCACAATTCATTTACTTAATAACTTAACCACATACTACGCAGCATAAATTTTAGAATTAATAGCCCTACACGGTCGTATAATTTATTTTATTATAAGTTAGAAATACCTTACATTAATTTTATTAGCATTTTATTTTATTAGCATGCAGCTCCTATTGGTTAAAATGATATGGCGGCTGATCGCCTCACGGAGTGTGACGCAAAATGTCCCCACGCCAGTCACAGTCAGATCGCGAGCGAGCTAAGACCTATTTTCTTTCGCTACGTAGAAATGGCACAATTCATTTCATTTCACAGTTTATAGGGCAATAATGAACTGTAAGATTGCTTCATTCTGATACGACTGCAATTACGAATCAAGTCATCAAGTGAAAGTTATAGACGGTGTTTCTGATACTCCCATTACGCGAATCCATGCATTCTTGTCTTGCCAATTGTCACATTTGTGTGCAATGTTCTTTTGTAGTAATCTATTTGATTACAAATTTATTTACTAGTACATATTGCATATGCATTCATATATTTTCATCGGCAAAAACAAACTCTGAATATTTGCCGTTTCATCTTGAACTGCGCTAATATTAAAATCATTAATCCTGTGACAATCTTTTTATTTATTTATTTATTTATTTGTCAAAAAAACAGTAAAAACTGTATATGACGTGTGGGGAAAGAAATTTATCTGCGCACATTTTCTTGAGGGCCAGAATTAAAAAAAAACACGAAAAAATGAATTTAGAAAATAATTATTTTAGAAAATTAAAGATATTTGAAAAATGTTTTTTCCCGAGTTATAGAAAATCAATTTCAACTGTAAATGAACTACAAGCAAAATCTTTGTGCTGTAACATTCATGCGCGCGCGGGTGTGTGTGTTTCCCCACACAAATGAAGTGCCTCCAATTACAGTGCCAGGAATGCTCACGTTGACGTCATCAGAGTAGTGTCGCTCCAATTCTGTGCATAAAGCTATTGCACAACGTGTCTTCAGGGGCTTCGCGCGATCTTATCGCACCGCTCGGCGCGGTCCAGCGCCAGCCACCTCTAGTAACCTCATAGGGCCCTCCCTTGACCCTCGTATCGGGATCCTGCCCTGCGCCCGCCCAATGTTGTCATCTGGGTGCCATTACAGCCAACGTCACACATTGTATGTCTCTGAACTATGTTCTATTGCAGGTTATAAACTCCAACAATGATCAACTACAATTCATATGAACGTGCTTTCATTAATTCAACTAACTTCGAATAGTACCATTACGATAAATGCAATCTATTATTAATTCTCAGCAGAAAATATCTGATTTTGTAATGTTCAATTTTATTTCTTTACAATATATGTCTTAAACTTTATATGAATTTCACTGATTTTCCACTGATGGCAACAATCCTGAAATACCTAATTTGAGGGAAGGGGCATCATCATCCCTAAAAGATAATATTGGTAACCAGAGTAAGGTAAGTTGAAAAGTGAGCCACCTTTGGAGGTTGGAGAGGTGGTACGCATATTATGTTAAGCCTAATTCGCTGTCGACCACTTACATACCCCCTCCAACAATAAGAAATACAATGGTAGTTACCTCCACTGGCAGATCTGTATCATCCTCGAAGTTCCAAACACATGCCCCAAGTGGTACAAACACCAAAGCCGGTGATGTCCGTTCAATTGTGTACAATTCTGTATGACCAACAAATTCAAACTGATCGCACGATAGCGGCAAACAAACCGGATATAATTATCCGAGATTTGGAGAAAAAATTGTGTCTATTTGTCGATGTTGCTGTAGCTTGCGATCAAACCGTCTTTAACAAAAAGGCAGAGAAACGTCTTAAATACAAGAGTTTAAAAATCGAGATCAGCCGAATGTGGGGCGT
Source organism: Acheta domesticus (assembly GCA_031308135.1). Lineage (NCBI taxonomy): Eukaryota > Metazoa > Arthropoda > Insecta > Orthoptera > Gryllidae > Acheta > Acheta domesticus. Next base: position 28,891,678 of record JAHLJT010009419.1, on the reverse strand, counting down.
AAAAGAACAGGTCGTACCGATTGTCATCGGAGCTCTGGATATTGTGCTGCAAAATTTGTGTAAGAACTTGGCTATACTCCTAGGTAAATCAAAAGACTGGGAAGTGCAAGAAATCGCTTTATTTGGAACAGCCCACATTTTTGCGCAAAGTATTGTAGAGGCACGACAGTCTCTAGAACTGCTCCTTAGGTAGCTGGTTGCAACGTGGAGTAGATTTTATATTCAGCCGACTCACAACATCTTTAGTCGTGAAGTAGTGGAATAATAATAATAATAACAATAATAATAGTAATAATAATAATAGTAATAATAATAATAATAATAATAATAATAAGGTACACGTGCAAGAACTCTCGCATGTTAAATTTAACCCTCCTTCATATCTTTCCTTTTCCGTAGTAAGAGAGGAAATTGTTAATTATTAGTTTATTTCTTTAAAAATTTAAAAACGTAACTTCCAATGTACTTATAAAATTTAAAATAACAACAAAAACAATGAAATTGATGTTTGAATAAAATTTTGAATAAAGCCCTGCTCAGTATTAATGACAGTATCAGCAGTTATATTACGACCATAGTAGTGTCGCGCCCGTAAACATCAATCAATTCATCAATCTAAATTAACTTATGCTTGATCGGAAACTACAGACAATTAGTATACGAGAATTTAAATCCATGTCCATTGAAATAACGCTTTCATATCATGACGTACTGTTTTCCTTTTCTGTGAACATCACCAGCAGTACAATTTTTTTATGTCAGTTTGAAAGGAATGAATTACCACATACATGGCAAATTTATGGAGTTTCTAGAACTTTCCTGTCACTAAAATATCGTAGAATATCTCAGTCGACTTTAAGTTTCCTGTCCGCTCACTCGTCTCTTCTTCCGTCATCTATCCCCGTCTCACACACTCTTTTGGAGATGTCGCAGATTTTTCTTCATCGCACGCGTCTATTTTCTACGTTCTTTTTATCCTCTCGAGCAGATAGTGCAGCTTTCAGTAGCTAGTTCATTTTTTAGTCATTACTTGTCATCCTTTTCTTACTATTCATTTTTCGCGTTATGGCCGTTGCCATTCGTTTTCTCGCGTTATGACTTTGGATCCTCATCCTTACATTGGAAATAAAAGATGTTTCAAAATGAATTGCTACTCTTTACATACAGTTTTTTATTAGTTATAATATTTGCATTAAAGTCCGAATAGTCTATAATTATCAACAAGAAAACTGACCAAACCTTTCACCCTCCTCCTCACTGACACAACCAATATTTTCTGAAAAAAAATCCAAGTGATAGTGTAGGAAACGTACCTCAACACTGACTAGGGTGAAAGATTTCACCAAGACGACAAGAAGATAAAACAGTTACCTTATCAGGGAAGGAGGAATGTATGTTACAGACTATTGCTGGTCTCTGGCAAAAGATGAAAAAAATACTTTTCACACAACTAAATCTAAGAACCGTTATTTTGAAAAAATGAATTTGAAAATTTTATTAACGTTAAAATAAGTGAGATTAAATGATCACAGTTCTAAAACATTGTTTCTACTAAATATTTTTATTGATTTATTACACCCTTGCTGTCTACATTTTTCAATCATTTTTAAAATATTTTTATAATTTGGATTCTAGTGATTTCCTAGGAAGTATTTAATGACTTACTTGGAAACCGTCCATGCTTGGTTTTCGGTCTGTGTCATTGTGTTTTCAAATATGGTGTCTTTTTCCAACTTCCTAATGTGTGATCCAACAAATATTCCCTCTTTAATTTTTGCATCAGATATTCCGGGAGAACTGTTGAGACTGCTTGACGTCCTCTTTTTGAACTGGATCTAAGTCACTGCAATTGTATTCAGAGTTTGTTTCACAGTCTGGAGATCATTCGTTTCCAAATGTTTCTGGTGGAGAAGGCACAGGAAAACCTGGTTGAAGAGCGACGGGCCTTCTTTCCGACAAGAGATTGTGATAAACGATATTTTTCAGTTTTTCTTTTAAATTGTAGCCTGCAACGTCACACACATAAAAATAACAATCATCTACAAGATTTCGAGGCTAATGCCAAATCATTGGAAGAGCAAAAGGCATGATCATTTTGTTCCCTTGATTCCATTTCCGTTAATGGTCAGCACAAATATGACACAGTTTTTTGGAATCCAGTATTCTGTGCAGATCTCCTAGTTACACACCAAAGTAGGCATGGTATGCCTTTTTTTCACTCAGTTTGTGATGTTCCGTCTTTTTTTCTTGTCTCAAAACTCCCACAAATGTGAAAAAATATGTCAAGATATTTTTTACATTTTCTGGAAGGCATATTATTTCAAAAGACAGACACAGAGAAAATAGAGTCCACTCAGAAATATAACTACTCACTAAATAAAAAATGATAGTATACTCAACAGGAATCGATGTAAATGTAAGAGAAGTAATAGCGTACCCCTGCGAGAACTCAGGCATGTTAAACCCCACCCTTCCCCTACCAATTTGTCTATCCTTTCCATAAAGAATAAAGTTGTTAATGAAACGTCTTTATTTATTTAAAAATGTATAAATGTGACTTCTAATGTACTTATAGAATATCTGACAAAAATTATCATGCAATTGATGTTGGAAACAAATTTTCAAACAAGGTATATTCAGCATTATAGAGAGATGTTCTTAGAACAATCCATACGTCTTTAAAAACAACATTTGCAGAAATGATTCAATATTCCTTGAGAGATTGCCTTTCGCTTTGCTTGATAGTCACAAAAATATTAGAAAAGGCTTTTACTCTTGACAAAGCCAAGTAAAGTAGTGCATGAGTACCGGATCGGGCAAGTACAACCCTACTCTTTGCAATATTATTTAACTTTCATTGATTTGTTATGAGGGACAGAGGGAATTTTGGCGAGTCAGGGTTACAGCTTGCTGGGGTGCGAAAATCAAACTAATATTTTCACCTTTGAGTACTAAATATCATTTGTTACCATTAGAAACAATTACGTAGGCATAGACTTTACTTCGGTACTTGGGAATGTTGTTCAAACAATGTTTGCGTACTGAATATCTTAACGAACCGGCACCTTGAGTTTAATATCAAACGGCGTATTAGATCATTTACGCCGTAATCTGGAGAGAATACAGTGTTCAAAATACTTTCTAACAGTTTCAAGAGGTTCCTACCGTCTCAAATATCAAATTGCTCGTCATTATTTTATTTATTTTTACTAAAAATCACTGCACTTTGGGAGATGAATCTATCTCCAACCATGTGACGCCTAATGTCTAATGTAAAGAGACCTTCATTAGAGGCCTCTTATGCTTTTTTAATTGCTCACACTTAATTGCTTGAAACCATTAACCACACGCAATGCGCTTTGAAACTTTGTAACTGCCGCGCAGAGGACAACCAGCAGTAAAATGCTACCGAACGTAACTTGCACGAAATAAAAAGGAATTGCGGTGAAAAAGCAGAAACGCCAACTGCGGTGCCCTTCCAAACGACTGACAACGCTGGAGCTGTGATTGATGTGCTACAATGGAACCGACTCCATTGTTCTCTCTAATTTACCTTTCAACACATGAGCGGTATCATCAAGTTAATGTTTCAATTTTCGTTACAACGCTACATCACAATTCTAAATCGTTGTGTTGCTCTTTTGTTTGCTACCTTTCGAGCACCGTGAGAAAGGGTCAATTAAAGCAAATGACTAACTCGGAAATAGTCTCTACCAACTGTGGCTTTCTCGACAATGGTTTACATTTATGTAATTGTTTTTGTAATACTGACTTTCAGAAACACAGCTTTTATTGTTAAGCATTATCAATGCCCGATTTGTGAAATAAATGACATTGATTTATGCCAGAGAGGGCCAATATTGCACCAACATTGTGTATTGCTCTAAAAATGTTGCAGAATGTAAATTCGATATAAAGGCACAATGAACCAGTTTAAAATTAAAACAAACATTCAAAATTTTACAAACTAAAATAATGTGGCTACTTATCAATCTTTTTACTTTCTTGCAACGGAGTAAAGGGAAAATTATGTAATAATAACGCGATAAATAACGAATTTTCTGCAGAAAAAACTTTTTTACAGCGCCTTGGTAGCGAAAAAGTAGATGAATCCAGTTGCTACATTTTAAAAAAATCCTCTAACAAGTGGGGCATCCATAATCAATGTTTTGTAGGTCCTTGAAACCGAAAAATCTATTGACGGCAAAATTTCTGTCCCTCTGTGAATAATGCTAAGTGCTGTAACTGTAACTAAACCGTTCAGTCGTTTTTCTCCAAAATTGATATTTCTCAAACTATTTCGCCGATGTCGAGGCCTCTTGAATTTGAATCCTCTTAATTTTGGGAGGTACCTTACTTGAAGGGCCTTCATGTAATTAATTACCTTACATCAAGGGCCTTCAACTTTTTGGTAAGGGTGATTCAATTCTTTTGTTGGATAGTGTGAAGGACATTTAAGAGATTGGTGTATGTCTCATTGTAAGTTTCGTTATAACAATGATTTTTTGAAAACTGCAAAGGCTCACAATTCGTTTGTAGCCTTACTACAACTGAAATATTAATGATAGAGATTTTTTCCTTACTGCAATCTGTTCCTTAAAGATATATATTGAAATAAGGTCACGTAGAATTTTTCGAAAAATCTGATTACATTTGGCATAATTTTGCGTGAATATCTGGGTGAGAAAGTATGCTGTTTAGCACCATAGGTATTTTCTTGTTCAGTTCTTCCTCATTAACCAGTTCCAGTCCGGGTGCAATAACTCAGCGGCAACACTGTTTTAATTTTGCACGGCAATAACACAGTGGTTGAGGATTTTCAGTAATACATAGAAAGATCGAAATTTAAAAAAGTCTGAAAGAGAATTCTCGAGGTTAAATAATCCAATAGGACATTTACTGTGGTTTCTTCTATAAATTCCAAGCGAATATCGGAGCCACACAAACTGACAGCGCGTGAATTTTCCTCCCTCAATCGTGTATCCTCACTCTTTACATATACGTGTGCTCGCGCGCGCTCACGCACGCATGCATGCAGAGACACACACACATACATTACATCCGGGAGTTCAGTTGGGAGCTTGTAGTGCGCATTTTCTAACTCTGCCCCTCAAGCCCCTATGGCCACGATGGAATATCACACGGCATTTCGCGTCTTTCTCCGTCGTACCGCTAGAAGTCGCATGATCGCAACCACTTCTTGATACGGTTGCGATCATGCGATATCTGTCGGCACGATTGAGAATGTCACGAAATACCATGACATATTCCATCGTGAAGACGGGCCCTGCGGGGCCAAGTTAGAAAAATCGCAGTATAGAGCCTGTCGCGGTTTGGGATGATGCCCTGTTGAGGAAAATAACCTCAAGGCGTCGTGTAGGTTGGCGACGGATCTCACGCTTCATCAACAAGGAATACCGCCTCTATCAAGGACATAATGTCACTACACATTGGGGTATAGTGTCCTGTAAGTAGTTAACCCACCCGCAATCAATGTTCATACGCCCACTCTCTCAAGCAAATCCGTGCACTAAAATAGCGAATAGAATTACTTTCATATTTTCATGCCATTAAAAAAACGTATTACATGCTTACCATTATTAAAAATCGACAACACGTTGTCATTTTGCTGGTGATGTTTTTTCTACGAAAATGAGCTCCAGTTTTTCAAGACTCTCTACATAAACGTCTCATAAAATTGCATATAAAACTCTATACGAGGGATTTTTAAAGATGATATGCGATAGTATTTCCTGACAATGTGTACCTCAAACGCTACTGAATATTGAATAGTCAATTTATAAAGAAACGTATAACACATATAATACTCATAGAATCCAGGGTATATTCATGCAACGACCTAAGTATGTATAAATGGAAGCTTCAAGAAATAAAAAGAAAATCTAGGGAATGAACGGAAAAGTTTGTCCTTTCACGGAAATGTTATTTTACAACGAAAGGAAACGATCGCAAAATAGTGCTTTGAAAGCTTCATATTCTCTTGACTAGTTTGCGAAAAACAAACATTTAGAATGTTATACTATTTAGAATGCTGTTAAATGAATACTGAACTGCAGTTTCTAAAAGCATGTATAATGCATACAAGTAAATTTTCCGAAATAACAAAATGCAACACTTGCACTAATATTTTACCATAAAAATGTCTTTTTTATTATTTAAGTGTCCTTAGTTTGGACGGCCCAAAGAAAAGTGTCATTTGTTAAAAGTTGCGCGAAAAGAACAATAATATAAAATAGAGTAGAGACGAGCGAAGTTGAATTATATTTAATATATCTGATTACAATCTCTATATCATTTTCCCCAAAATACCAATTACCTTCACGAATTACTCAAATATTTGTGTTCAGAAGATTTTATGACTGTATATTTTATGTATTCCATTTAATTTGTGTAAAGAGAAGAAATTTCGAGAAACTACGGTCAGAGCAGCCGGCCTCCTAAATTATCTTGCAGCCAGTGGTCGAATTCGACCAAGCTATCGATTGTCAAAAATCATGCTAAGCTCGCAGCTCGATTCCAAGGACCTGCCGGTGAGAGGCACTGCAGTGACATCTGTTGATGACCTGAGCCACCGAAACCTGTACAAATGGTGGATTAGAACATGTCTTCCTTTCCTACAGTTTTTCAGGTTTCTGCCCTTTCATAACTTGAGCCATTTGCTTATCGACCAAATGCGCACTTTTTAAGATTTAACTACATACACAACATGCCATTGTGTGTCAACAGCAAAAATATAAATAATTTTTAGGTAAAATGAAGTACTGTTTTCGTGACTCTTTCCATCATATTATTTCAAGTTGTAATTTTCTTTGCCAAATCGCCTTCCTGTCTTGTCTTGTATTTCTCGTTTAATTCGCTCGTATTGTGGTTTACAATTACCCATTTATGCTTTTACCTCGACATTTCCGCCTTCCCAGCTCGTGTTTCAGCTTTATTTATACTCAGATCCGTTCTCAAGAGCATTTCCAGCTGTGGGCGTAACATTATCTTTCATTCTCGTCTTTCTCTTCTTTGCGTCTGTTTTCACAAACCTTTGAGACACTCTCTCTCCTTGACACAAACTTCCCCAGCTCTCGTTTCATTTTCAGCATTAATGAGTGAAATCAGTTGGTCAAGTAATCTTTTGTAAATATTTTCAATTTGAAACTCTTTGTTTTTATTGTGATATACCAAAATATATAATATTTTGTTAATAATATTGGCTGTAAATGGTTTGGACAAAAGGGTATGCAAATGGCGATATACAGCCTTAGCAACGCCGGCGCAGTGGTTGGCAAGGTCAACAAACTGCATTCAGGCCTTGAAGAGATGGGGGCGCTGGCTAGATAGACAAATAAAATAATGTGTGATTGGTCTGAAAAGGAATGACTGTCGGGGGCGTGGCTACTTGGTTTGAAAAGAGATGAATGGATTGGCTAAGGGAGAATAGACTGTCTAATTTTGTCGTTTTTGTTTTAAAAATGAGGAACGAAGGACGGATACCGAAGCGTTGAGGGCGAAAGAACAGGGAGAACTGGACACTCTGATTGTGGTCGTCGAGTAGTAAAGATCGCTCGCGAGATCAACATTAGTGAAGTAGGACTTGTAAGCTTCGAGTGAGACTCAATAGTTTTCCGGAATCTGGAAGTTGATGTGCAACGGGAAGTTCGATTAGGACTTTGAAAGTTTTATATATATTGCGGTTTTGGACTTTAATATTTTACCACTAGTTGGGGAAGACTAGGAACTCTGAATACCAATTAAGAACCGGTAGATATTCGGATGCGTCGGCAACGTCGCAAGATTAGAAGAGAGAAGCGGAACTTGGGATCGCCTACATTCAAGTGAGAAGAGACTGCGGGGCGTCGGCGACCAAGACGGTAAATAATTACTGCAGTACAAAAGATATATATCTTAAAACGAGGTCATGACCTAAGGACTAAACAATTGTAAATATTGTTAAATAAATTGTTGAATTTTTTTTCTTTTGGAAATGAAAAGATTTTCATTTAGTCAATCAAAATTGCTAAATAGTTAGAAATCGATAATTATTCCCTTTCAGATTCCTCGCCATACTGTACAGTTGGTAGATCAAGTAATCGGCTATCTAGGCGATAGCGATTATCCACAACGGGACCCAATGACCCAGCTGGCCGGACATTTATACATTTGTTGAAATTAGCTGTGGAAGCATTGGTCATTTTTAATTAACGTAACCTGTTCCTGGCGCCCAAAATTTTAATATAAATTCGGAACGGGTCACGATTATAACCATCTTAGATGAATGATGCCAACGATCTCGTAAGAGTCTATGACGAGACGTTGTTGGTACATTTCATTATCGACGTTTATAAATCTATACCACTTTATCGCTTCATATCATTTGACCTTATGAAGGACCAAATATAAGATCATACAAATGTTTCCGATGACGAAATAGGATTAGAAAAGATAAATCAAGGAGAAATCAAAATAACATCAGCAACGTCTAGGTCGGTCGCATGACAACCGAAGTGGTGAGAGTAGTGGGTGAACAGTGGGCAACGAATGATGCAACAATTCAAAAACTTTTCTCAAATGGCAATGAAAGTCTATTGCCGTGGAGGCAATTACAGGAAGAATTGCGATCTGTTAACAGTTGGCATAGCCTGACACGTACTAAGAATGAAGTCGTAGGCTTCCGCGGCCGGAGTCATGTGAATGATACTTGCTGTCCGGGTAACTCCGCGTCGAAGGCTGTGTTGCTGACGTTTCGACCATTTGGTCGCAGACCAGTCCTGAGGAAGACCAAGATAAGATGGTCGAAACGGCCTTGCAGACCAGCCCTGAGGAAGAACACGATAAGATGGTCGAAACGTCGGCAACAGAGCCTTCGACGCGGCTTCGTTCGGAAAGCCAAAATCATTCACATGACACCTACGAAGTATGATATCATACTTGGACTCCGCATTCATATAACTAAATTTGTCTTAAAATGAAGTTAATTGACCTCCTTGCAAATAGCTGTTTCGTCCAGAAATAGGAATAATTTATACTACCTTCACCTAAATTCTTGACGTCTTACAATAACGTTGGTCAACACAATTTTTGTTGCATTGTTCTCAACAGTTGTAATCGACAAATTTAATGTTGCCAATTCAAGAACTGAGATTACCTTTTTCTAAACACATTACTCCTGAAAACATTACTTTTTTAATATACATGTCAAACATTCAATATTTCAGTTTCATCTTCGGAATTTTATGGTATGTGCGAAGAAATATTTGTTGTAAAACAGATACAGACACGTCACCGTTGTAACAATTTTTTTAGCAGCGTAATTAAAATTAAATAGCAACCTATTCAAAATTTCTTTGATGATACATTTTGTAAAATATTTTGCCACAACAAATTCTAGTTTATAAAGAATGCCTACTTACCCACACCAATGATAGCATCGTTTACACCATCTAATGACAAAGAAATACATACAAATTATTAGTGCAAAGCTTAATCATAACATAGAAAACTCAAAGTTTAACCAAGATAAAACACTGTGTTCGCATTCATTACACAGAACTGTACCTGGCGCATCTGCGATTCACGCTAATTGCAGCTACATACCAGGCTTATCGTTTAAGTGTCGCCTGTCAGGGTCCGCAACTGGTAGTACAGAGGCGAACAAAAGAAACACAAAACATTTCCTTTGAGAATCTCGTCAACAAAGCTTCTAATTTCCGAACATTTTAGTACTTTAAACTAACTTTGAGGCAGAGTAAGATGTAATGGGCGGTTGTCCACTGTCTCTGGCGAAATGTTCTTTTTACGCGAATTTGCGTAGAAGCCTTATTCAAAAGTCTCAATAATAAAACTTTATTTTTCATATTTACACACAGAACACCATGTTTCGTAACTTGTTTTAGTCACATCATCAGGCTCCTAAATTACGGGATACAGAAATCAATATTATTCACTAGTTCAAATAATTTCACATAATCATTTAATTAAAGTTAATAGACTGAGTTAAAATGCTTCGTGTCAATAGAATAAAAATGAATCTTAATATCAAGTAAGTCGACTTCCTAAAAGTAAATAGTTCTTCATAACTTGTTGAAATAATAAAATATTAAAATGATAAAATTAGATTGTTGTAATAAAACATACAAAACACAAACAAAATAAACAATATATCTCAATGAGACACTCACCTTAATAAAGGGAACCGTTGTCCCATATTTTAACCGACAAACACTCGAGGACATATAGTGAACTCCACAGCGACCTCTCCGGTGGACTTAAGAATATAATCTATTCTAGCTTTTGTCAATGATCTGCCGGCGCAATTAACCTCAAATGTTCGGCTATTTGCAGACGATCGCATAGTATATCGTAGTATTAATTCGAAAAGAGATGAAGAAATACTGCAACGGGATCTTGATGCGTTATATTACTGGGCGGAAAATAACGGAATGTCCATAAATAGCTCTAAAAGTAAATCCATCACTTTTGGCAGGGCTCATAATTACAGTGAAATACATTACCGTTTAAATAATGACATTATTCCGAGAGTTTCCTCGTGCAAGTACCTAGGAATTCATTTCGATAGTAAATTAAGTTGGAAAAAACACGTAGATTTTGTTGTAGGGAAAGCCTGGAGATCTCTTCACTTTGTAATGCGCATCCTAAAAAAGAGTACGGCAAATGCGAGGGAAATTGCTTATTTATTTATTTATTTAAATACCCACAACAGGGCAAAGCCCCAATTACAGTAGGCATTACTAGGAAAAATATACAAAACATACACAATAATAAAAAAGAGTTTCAAATGATATAACAAAACTAAATTACAGAAGTCCAATTACAAGAATACATCTTTTTGCAAAATTGATAAAACATAACACACCAGTAAGATAAAGAAAAATGGAAACATATCTTCAAAACAGCCATTACAAAAAAGGAACAGAAATGAGTATAAAAAATGAAAATAATACAAAAATGGAAAACGCATCTACAGAGTAATCGGAACATAATAGCGAGCAATATTTAACACAATAAATCCACATTCAGTGATCATTCAATATTTTATTTAATTTCTCTTTATATTTTAGCAAAGAAAAACTAAAGTCTAAATCCCACACTCTACTGAATTCATTGAATTTTGAAGACATTCTCAAGAGCGGTGAATATTTGTGAGATGTTGTATTTGGTTTATTGAAATATAATAATTCTCGTCCTCTTAAATTTGATACTCGTGCATTAAATGACAATTGTGACAGCAATTCACTGCTATCTGATAGACCATTAACTATTTTAAATAAGAACAATTGTTCAGCAAAGACTCTTCTATTGGCAAGAGTAGTTAGATTGAATTCTTTAACTAAAATAGTATAAGCAACTTCATAAGCAGATTGATTGAACTTTTTGTAGTATAAATACCTCGAGAATCGTTTTTGAATTTTTTCAATTTGGTTACTTAGTGATATGCAAAATAAATTTAAGACAGCAGAGAACGGATGTCGGGAAATTTTCTTTTACAAATCGAACGATTACGGAATGGAATAGATTGCCTGCAAAAACCTTTGAACCCTTTCCTCAAAGTGTTCAACAGTTTAGGAAATTAATTTAGGGTATTATTAAGTAAATGAGGGAGAATAGTGGGTTATATAGCGATGCATAAGTGTTCTATTGTGAAGTGAGGTGTAGTGCAGTGTATAGCAGAGAAATAAAGAAGGAAATGTTTTCAGGTCTTAGTGAAGTGAAGTGCAGTGAAGTGCAGTGTGATACTAGTGTAGTGTGTGTGTGTGTGTTTTCTCTCTAATGTAATTTAATGTTTTACTTTTATTATTTTACCATTATTATTATTACTGCAATTAGTATACAATTTGCTAGTTATTGTTATTATTATTATTATTATTATTATTATTATTATTATTATTATTATTGGTATTAGTTATATGTTACTGAGAGACTGTGTATATTTATGTTTTTTGTAATAGCTGCCACCGGGTTATGCCCAATTGCAGTTTAAATAAATCTATCTATCTATCTATCTATCTATTTATAAACTGTCCCTGAGGGTAACTAACCTAACGTAGGTACGGCGCATGGATAAGCAGTGTGGCAACATAACAAATTAACATTTAATCATTACTCTTGGTGTCTCTTAATTTTTTAGAACACATTATCATATGCGTTGGTAAAAACATTCATTTCTACGTTGGTATTAAGGGTGTGATTTAATTTAATTTGAAGGGTTTCAAAAATAAGTCTAGAGAATCTCCTGACCTCGGTGTCCAAAATAATTGGTTTCAGAAAATCAAATTCATTTGACAACTTCATTCTGTGTCTCGATAAAGAATTGAGTCGAGGAGAAGATTCTTTAATATTTCTCGAATGTTCTTTCATTCGTTGTTTAATCGGGCGCTTGGTTTGTCCTACATATGTTAGATTGCAATCCAGGCAAGGTAAACTGTATACCACATTCTCACGTTCAAGAAACGGTACCTGGTCTTTGACATTTTTTATTAGATTTTGTTTATTGATCAATTGATAGTGAATAAAATTGATTTCTGTATCCCGTAATTTAGAAGCCTGATGATGTGACTAAAACAACTGTGTTCTGTGTGTAAATATGAAAAATAAAGGATTTTCATAAATAAAATTGGATATGTTTGATTATGGAAAAACATACACTGACAATCAAGAACACGTTTCAATTGGTCTACAAGCGTTACTTATTCAAAAGTGTAAAAACTGCGAATCTCCTAATCTACAACAATGTATACAAATGTATAATAAATACTAAAATAAATGCACAAAACCGTTGCAGTCATTTTCAAAGTATATTGAAAGTCCAGGTGTTTTAAAGGCGGGAAAAATGTTTTTATTTCTTTAACTGCAGCCCAGCAATAGAAAAAATCTGAAAAAATGCACAACAATTTATGTTTTAAGAGAAACCTTTGACATTTTTTCCCAGCTTGTTCCGAGCTTCTAACACACACAAAAAATATTTCATGATATTTTTTTCGAAAATATTTTTTTGTGTTTGAATGTGGGCCTGAAAAAATATTGAAAAATGTTTTTCTGATAGTTCAAATTGTGTTCTTATTTATCATATTTTTTTCAGTCTGATAAAATAGTGTAAAGTTAACGAAAAAATTTAAATTAAAAAAACACGTTTTTGTCTGTATAGGGGTGTGGGTGGTGGGACGAGGACTAAGAAACCTTTCAAAAATATTATTTTTATGTTAAAATTATAGTGTAACCACTCATATGTAATTTGGTTGAGGGAAACGTTTTACCATTTTATCCGGGGGGACCCTTTGCGCATTGCGACTTTTGGCAAATGTGTAGCAAAATTTTACATAGAGTAGTAAAACAACTTATTTATCAATCTATTTCATCTGTTATCAATTAGCACCATTTAAATACAGTAATCGTAGTACTTACATGTGTAATCATGAGTGTTAAAATAAACATATATCTAATAATCGTGAGAATTTCTACCATAGAGCGCACAGCCGGGCAGCCGTTCACGCGATAGGAATTTAATAAACAATAGTAAAGTGTATGTGGTTAAAGTTCGACAACATAGGAGAAGTACGAAATCACATGCCCAATGCTAACTAAATGCCCTGGTTAAAATAAGACCAGGGATGTTATCATCACAATGGCTTCTACGCGGTATTTTATGAGACAGATTACTTCACAAAATGCTTCCCACTTATGTTGAATGCTTGTTTTTCTTTTCTACAGTTGTCAATCACAATGGTCTCCCAACGTGGTAGTATTCCTGGAGAAGACTTAAGTCATTACTACAAAACAATGTCATCTGTAAGTATGAAACAAGTGCCACCCCCTTGTTTCGGAAGTTTGAAACGTTTACTTATAAAGTGTGTGGCATTCAATATTGTGTGACGTTCGTGAATATACTAGTCTATTTGTGTGACGTTTCTCAATACACGATTTTGTAAGCGATATGTCTCAATATATGATTGTCTAAATGGCGTTAAACTATTCATGATTGGGCACTGCATCATTTACCTAAAGTTTGAAATATTTTGGACGTATCTGTGAAATAGATGATCACGTGCACAAGCCTATTGAAAAACAACATATAAGAGGTATTGTACATACAACCCCATTTTGTTACCCGAGTAAACCTTTTAGAAAAATCTTTCTTTAGCGTTAAAATAAGGTAAGGAAGCACTAAAAGGAAAAGTACGGTAAAGATTTGGAGTCATGTATTTCTGTGCCGAGATATTTTTGCTCTCACACTACCCCTCGTGAGTTAACGTCACGTAAGTTTTTATTTTGTTTCCTTTCCTTTCCTTCGCGAGTTCTTTCAACGGCACTTCCATCTCACATTCAGATGGCATCCCCTCTACCGTGTCGTATGACGCCAGCGCCATTTTCTTGTCATTTTATGAGTATTATTACAAGGAGCTTAGCGCTCATGAAAGGACAAATGACACAATTTTTCATAATAAAGCGGGATTTGGTACTGAGGTACGATTTTTTTCTCTGCAAGTTTCTTCATATCTTGTGAAGCAAAAACTAGTAGACTTGTAACAGAGGACAATATGAGGTGGAAATGCATTCCAGTGACTGCTGGGCGACAAATGTAGCAGTTAACAAAAAATATCAAAGAGAACTAAAACTTAATATGTTTTAATGATTCGCTGTGATTCCCTACTAATTATTAATAAAAGTTGTAGTTGTTCAGTGAGTCAAAAATATTGAGAATATCGTCGTCAGAAATATATATATTGAAGAAAAGAAATATATTGTTTAAACAGACAATTAAATATGTATCTTGGGAAGAACGGGCATTAATTATTTATTCGGTAAAAAATACACACCTACATATAAGCATATTCACATTTTATTACGGTAACTTGCGCCAAAAAATATGGAAACCGAAATAGTCCTAGCTTTCATCTTAACTTCAAATATTAATGTTCATTTTAGTTTCAATAAAAATTCTTTCAGAGAAAAGATTCGTTTTTCCGTGTGTAAAACCGGATACGGAAGCGAAAAGATGTAACTAATAGTAACAGAGCATGGAGAACATTTGCAATAATATAATGTTAATTATATTTAATCAACTATCTGCTGGAGCTCTGATGGCCGGGCTTTCATTAACGTCTCCTACTTTTAATACTCTTGAAAGTCACCGTTTTTTTCTCCTCCTCTTCCTTCTTCTTCTTCTTGTTCTCCACCTCCTCCTCCCCGGATTCCCCGATATTATTAATAAGAAATGAAGTTTCCAGGGGCGCTGCTACGCAAAAGCATGTAACGCATTCAAGAGGTTTCCCAATAAAAGAATTGACCACCTAGAACAATTAGCAGACTGAGCTAATATTATTAACTGTTTCACGATATCACGCATGCATCAATGGATCTGATTCTCAAATCTGTATACCCTTCTTTAACCCACTTGCAAATTATATGTAAACAAAGATCAAACTGACTAAACCAATGTAGCAGAGTGATGATAATTTTAAATAATTGAGGACGCAACGAAGTCAACTCGTTATGAGAGCTAAATACTGATGGTATTATTTGGCCGGTATGGGTCATTTTACGATTGAGTGAACATGGTAAATGTTCTGTTTGAATATTATATATTCAGGCAGGTTTTCAGGCTAGTCATTCTCTTCATTTTTTATTTAGCAATCACAATGTTAAATTCTGAAATTTATTATTATTGAAGTGCAGGACAAACAATTTAACTAATTCTACACAATTTGTGACTTAACCGAGTATCAAAAAGAAAAGTAATAGGTACTTTGCGCGTTGGAAACATTGAAACATTGCTTTTGGATGCGAAAACAATAATTGTGAAGTAATAAGAAAAACAATGAATGAGGTCAGTTTTGCCGATAAGGGGAAGTCTTCCTGTATTTACTCTCGGCATTCTATTAGGTGAATTTTTTGATAGACTTTAATAATATTACCAAACAATTTAATAGTAATTTGAAGGTTATATTCATAAATGCAATAAATTAATTACCTGCGAGCCTCTCCCTCTCTAAATGGGAAGTAGAACCTCAAGTACTACATTAAAAAATCTCTTCAACTTGGTTTGATAAATATATTCCAAAATTATTAGTTTTTTCACAGGTTATAATCCTCTGAAATATTTAGGTGGTCATACATGGATACGGCGTGGAAAATGTGAGAAAGAAGGACTCACGTAATGTACGAAACCGAATACATAAAACCGCTAACTAATATTTGTTAAACACTGACACTATCGCAAACAATAAACTTCGAGCCCGCTCTAATCACTTCCGAAACAACGTGTAGCACAGAGTTGTCAAGGCCGATGCCACGAGCGGGAGTCTGTGGCGCGAGTGCCACGACGAAATCGCCTCTCCACGCAGTTCATCACCACGCCGCAAGAGACAACGCCACCACTAATGTAAATCGGCAGGGTTACTAATAGTTTCCTCTCCCGACGCTAGTGGCGCAGAGAAGCTCGTGGCATGGCACGGTGCCACTGTCACCAGTAGCAGACCTTGACACCAGTGGTATAGCGTGTTAAATCAGTACGAACGGATTCCCCGGAAGGCCGCTGACGGGAACAGGTAAGGAAGGGAGACAGCGGGAGCGCGGGCGGGGGGGGGGCGGGCGCGGGCAGCCAGGTATGCGCCTCGATGTACGCGTCGTCACTCAGCCCTCGGAGAGCGGAGTGACGAGGGAGGCACGCGCGAAGCGCGCGTTCTGGCGGAATGCGCTCCGCCTCTCGTGCCTCCCGACGCACGTGCACCAGGAGTCGCTGCACGCTGGGGATGCGACATCGACAACGAAACTTGGATGCTTCAAAATTTTAAGAAATATACCTTAATAATACATCAACACCCAATCAATGTTAAAAAATATCAGCGTTCAAAGTACATCGTTCCCTTGCCATCGATATTAATAATACAACACCCAAAAACCATTTAAAGTCATCGATGTTTTTAAAAGTGTGTTATTAACCGTTACCTTAACATTCACCTTAAACAGTCATGTTTCCAAAGAGGAGAATTTAATTGGACATACCTTTGTTTAATAATTTAGAGTTAAGATTCAACCATCGTAACAAAGCAAAAAATAATATTAATTAACAAAACCGACCCTGAGGTTCAGGGACATCTCAATGGGTCCGATTGCTCAGTTGGCTGTAGAAGGAAGTGAGAAGAGAAGACCTCACGCCTTCTCTTCTCACTTCCTTCGCATAGGGAGGGATAGAATCTCTCGGAGGAAAAGACAGCTCAATGAAGGTAGTAAATGAAGGAAGCGTTCTCAGCGTTCAAGCACATGAACTGAATGCCTATCATCAGTTATTATTTCATATTTTATCTTTTACAAAATGTATTTATGGAACTTTCTCACTCACAAACCAAACATCGAAGACGCAAAAACATGGAGCACAAAACATAAATGATAAGAAACACCCGCTTCAATAAGTCGATGTTTAAAACATCGTTTTTTACTTATGAAACGTCAATGTTTTGTGAAAATATACATGGATATAGCATTCCTAGTTCGCAGTCAGTTCGGTAGAGTAATGTGGGTGTGTGTTTTGCGAGCATTTACTAAGAAAATTGTGTTACGTGAGCGTTGTACGAACGTTGCGAACGTTGCGTACGAACGTTACGAGCGTTGTACGAACGTTACTAACGTTGTACGTTCGTGTTTATTCGTGTTTCGTGCGCGTAGGTGTGCTTGTGTGTGTGTGTGTGCGCGCGTGTGTGTGTGTGTGTGTTTGGAATGTGATGCGTATGTACGTTTCCGGAATTTGGTGTGTATGTGAAGTCCTCGAGTTTGCGGAGTGAGCGGATCATGCTGGGTCCACAGTAACTTTGGTGATACATTAGTCGTTGGAAATATTTCTTTAGGAGACACATTGCTTCGACGAAGAGTTAACATTATTGAAATGTTAGAAAAAATCCTAAATGTTTAGAGAAATTCATAGACAATGCATACGTGAATAATTATCGTGGTGTGTGTGATTCGTGTGCACAGTGATCTCTTTGTAAGCAGAGGTAGTGAGAAATCTCGGTTCGCCGAGTGTTTGATATGCTCGAAGGTCGGAGAATGTGACGCGTGCGAAGTGAAAAATTTGCGAGAAATTGTGTACGGGCATTCGAAGGTAGACATAGATTCTATTGAGTGAACACTTTGTATAGGATGCTTACTGTTGTGTATGTGAGATGAACAAATTGAACGAGGTGTGTGAAGAAAGTGAGGTACCAATCGACAATACGTACTGGCATGTGTAAGAAGGGAACCTACATATTGTGCAGGGTGTCCATATTGCATAGTGCTTGCGGAGTGTGCATCTGCTCATCAACCATTATAAGACTATAAAAGAGTAACCCATATAATTCTAAAATTTACTCCAGTCAACATCCAAGAACTCATTTCAAGCGTCGTTTACTGTTAGGCGTCCAACAGCGTACTTATTGTGATACTGCATCTTGGAACTCCCTCCGCCACCGCCTACTTTTGCACGTATTCCCACGTCGTTGTTCATCTTGCAATACTGCTGCCTCACCCTCGCCTCGTCTCGTGTAGCATTCCATGCGAAACTTTGGAACAACCAGAGCAACTTCCGATATCTGACCGCAGGCATCGCTCGTCGATGGAGAGAGAGCGCACTTCGAGCAAAATTTCTACGCCTTCGTGTACGCGCTTCTAACGTTACATTTGCATTATTCTCATGGCATCGAGCGGAATAAAGATAACATGAAATTGTGATTTCAGAGAGTAAAAGTGGGAGGAATAGAAGTGGTGTTGGTGTAATGAAAATGTTTGAAACTGAACATTAGCTCAAAGCAAAAGTATAATACATCTATCTCTATATGAAAAAAAATAGGGAAGTAGTGAATACATGTCAAACGCGCAGAAACTTGTAGGTACAATTTTTATTCTCCTCCTTCCTTTTCTTCTTCTTCTTGTTCTTCCTCTTCGTCTTCTTTTCCTTCCTAATTTGCACTACATCGATCTAAGGAAACTGGAAGCATTATGACCCATTTAAGGTTTGGCGATTTTTCCAAGAGAAAGTTTCTTCAAAAATACATTTTTTTTAAAACACAATGATCTAGATTAGAGCCATCCAACTGGTGGCCCGCGATGCTATTTATTGTGGCCAGCGAAAGGGTATTAAACAAACGTGAAACCCCCTTGCATCGATGTCGGGTGAGAATATTGTGCCTAGCGCGCACACCCTTTCGGGGTTAACACCCCTTAATGTAAAGAAAGAGTAACTTTAGAGGCAACGAACTTTTTCTAGTAAAATCATCCCAAAGGTTTTCACTGCGTAAAGCATGGTAGAGTCTGATATTAAGCATTTTTCTATTCCCTACCCCCAATTTCAAAGCAGCTGAGCAAACTGCTGAGATCAACAACACGGGGACGTAAGGAGTGGATCCCCCGAGTAATGACAATATGACGCGCAACCATATTAAGGTTTTAGTTTGGGCCCTTGGGGCCTTGTGAGTTAGGTCGAGATTAAGCCCTGGTCTAGATTAAGATTAATACAGAGAAGAAGAATTACGTTTATACTTAAGGGTGATTTTTCGGTAAACAAACTCGTGTTGTATGTTCCTGACACCAAAATATTGAATAATTATTGTTTATATACGTTGGAAATTACATTCTGTAATACGTTTGTAGACAGAATGAATGTTTTATGGATTCATTTTATTGAAAAGTTCATTTACGGCAAAAAATTTTATCGTCTATCTCCTTGTCCGTTCGTCCGTCTGTGAACAATGCTAGCCGCTGAACTGTAAACAGGATTTTCACCGAAACTGATATTCTCCTAACAATCTTGCCGAAGTTGCAGCTGCTTGAATTTGAAATGAACATTTTAATTTTTTGGAATACTTTTCATGAAGCCCCAATGACATTTTCAAAACCATCTTAAAATGGGTGCAATTTTTGGTTTACATTTTTTATCGGGCAGAGAAAAGTATGCTAATAAAAATTGAGCAGGGTTATTTTTTAATTATCTAAATTTTCGAAAATCTCCAAAGTTAAAAAAATTCAGCGTCATTACTACAATAATGAAGACATATTTGTATTTTGAATAAAATGTGTTCATCAAAATTAAATATTTTTAATAAGATATACACATATTTTTAAAACATGTTTTAAAAAGATATGTACAATTTAATAAGAAAAGTATAAGTTTTCATGTACTTTCTGTGAAATATAAGCATTACAAAAAGATCAGAAGACAAAATACAATCCCAATTTGTCTTCAGACTTGTTGTAAACAAAGTGTTTGCACATGATATAAGCTCTTTAAGTTTCTCGAAAAGTCACAATTTTTCTGTAAAAATTAACTCAAAATTGTGCATTTTCAAATCGCTCATTTACTCAAAACCAACACTAAATGTTTCAGTGAAATTTTGCATGTAAGATCTGGTTTTAGTCTTCTTTAATGTTCTTAAAATCATATTTCAATTCTACTAATGCTGCCGGAATGTACTATTTACACATGTACCATTACCACAAAGACTCGTTTTGAATCACCCTGAGGAAAGTGTGTTTTCTTGCTTCTTTATTAAATAAATTATTGTCTCTAATAAGTTCTTGTTTTGTAGTGACTTGAAACCAACAAAATGGTTTTCCGCAATAGCATTCTTATCTGTTCGTCTGTCCATAGGTTTAGAATAACAGTACCAAAACCATTCACATGTTGATTTTTTCAAAATTATTCAACAATGAATCTGTCTTTGCGAACGCCAAGAGGTTCTACGAAATTTGAACGAATTATTTTAATATCGGGGTACTACACATGAAGGAAATTTCTGAAAAACGGCTGCAATTTTTTTCTTTAGATTTATTCTTAGAATAGAGCGAAGTACAACCTGTCATGAAGGCATGGGTCCAATTTTCAGAGTTAAATAAGATTTTTTGAAAATTGCAAAATCTTTAAACGTTTTGCAAACTCCCTAAAAACTACATTATTGACAATATTTTCTACAGATGAAATTTTCTGTTCACAATTAGTTCTATTATTAATGTCACGTACTTTTTTGAAACTCTAAATAGTTTTCGTGCGACAAATGTCATGCAATTGAGAATTGTTCTCCTTTTTTAATACTCGACAGAAATCTTATCGGAAATATGTCGCAAAATATTTTCTTTCGCAATTTTTTTTGAACGATTTTCTATCTTTTTCTAAAGGTAATAAAATTGTATCTCCATATTTTTATCTACGGCTCATGTCACTTCTTTTTCTATTCGTTTGAAACGAAACCATCGCGAAGAAATTTAAATATTCCATCAAGACACCTGTATCAATTACTAAACATAACAGCGCCGGTACACTGACATTACAGAATGGATGAAAGAGTGATGACAAGTATTATACACAAACTGAGCAAATTAGTAGATTCGCAAGGTATTGCCTAAACAAGCACACACAGTGACAGTCCGTTTCCATTGCGTCTCGCGAATGAAGCAACACTGAGAATCTGGAAATGATGTTCAACGAACGAGAGAAACTATGTCGACTGAGAGGACAAGAGGGAGGACAGTGGCGGACGGAGAACTGTACGATACAGATGCAAGATACCGCCCATTTGATTTGAGACTTTGCCTGTGATGAGTATTTTAAGAGGGATTAATTTTTGGGGTTTATTGGGAGAGATTAGAAAGCTTATTTAAGAAAAAATCGGAAAACCCCTTAGAGCCGGACAAAAACGCTCTCAGTTCCGTTCGTTCTCGGCGGCGATACCAGGCGCACCGATTCTACTGTGTCCGAGAATGCCAGTTCCGGAACTACCATTTTTGAGAACGAACGATACCGAAACTTGGCCTGTTTGTCGGTGTGCCCCGACTCTTCCCACCGTTTAGTATAGCTGAAATTGGACGCATTCGGGCGGTATGTCTTGTTGAATAAGGCAAATTATTTTGCGGTTTGCGACATTTGTACGTTGGCCAATGCACAAGCAATCTAGAGGCACCTGTAATTTTTGTAGATAGCCTTCGGCTTTTGACATGTATATAATAAAAATAATATAAAAATAACAATTATGACGAATGTTTTATTTCGCCTTTTCACGTAAACGTATGTTAAGACATGTTTAACTTTCTAAGATTTTTTCTTGAAATATATTTCTATTTTCTTCTAGTTACGTTACAAATTTATGTTTAAATCATTTCCACGTTCACTAATCCCAGCCGTTTGGCACCGAACCTCTATTTTTATCTAGATCTAGACTGAGGATGTCACTTGTTTTTGAATTTGTCATTCTGTATCTTTATATACTACAAGCTTGCTTTTCTCTTAATTCATTACACAAAGAAAAGAAGCGGATTATCGTAGGTAACCGATGAGTCAAGGGTGATCGCTGGGCTCAAATTCGCAATACAAACATCACTCGCATCTCAGGGGGCAAGACAATAACCCCAACTTCCAACGTTGATACCTCACCGTCTCGTATGTTCTTCCAGGAAGGTAAAGAAAATGGAAGGAAAGTTCTGTTAATTGAAAGAATTACACGTTAGATGTCTTTCATATGACAGTGATAGAATTAAAGTCAATTAAAACATTTATTTTTATCATTTCCAGGATTATACTAAATTACAGCACTTTTCTACGGCGCAAAAATGTTATCTTAATTTTCATTCATTTTATATGGTGTATAAATGTAGTATATTATAATTAATTATGTATTTCGAATTTCTGAATCTATCCGTGTGTGACTGTAGGGTAAGGAGTTGAATAGGCTGATTTTCAGCGGGCACCATTGTTTGGTCGCCAATTGTTTCACCCAATTCTGAGGCCAGGGCGGCATACATTAACTGTTGCACAATAAATTGTGCCCAGTGACGAAAGGACATTTTCAGGCAGAGAAGAGCGGTTCAATTTTGTTCAATATTGTATAAGAATTCACAGTGTAAAAAAATTGATGAAAATTATTTTATTTTTTATTTTTATTATATTTTATTGATATCGATAAAAAGTTGATTTTAAATCACTTTTTGTACACGTTTTTTGCTTTTAATTATTTCAAAAATTCTATTATTTTCTGTCTAAAGTTATTTGCAATTAATCGAGTGATTGTTACTTTTCAACCAATTAATAAATAAATTGAAATTGTATTTATTGCGATTATAATAAATCGATTTATTGCGATTACAATTAAACGAAAGAGTTCTACCGATACGTGGCGACCGTAGTTCCGTTGAGCTGCGGAGCCGCCGAGCCTCCGCCGAGCGCCCGGTGCGGTCGCTTCTGCCGAGACTGCGGATATCGGCCGATACTGACGAGAACAACTGAGAATGGAGCGGTTCCGAGAGTTTCGATTCTTAAGAGGGACCTACGTGCAGATTTCAACAGGCAGATAAGGAGCGCGCGCGCGACCTTCGAGGCTCCGAGACTGCGAAAGCAAAGCTACCGAGACCGATCGATAATTGAATGCTTTTTACCCGGCTCCACCTTACAGAATTGTACAAGATATAAAGTACCTTTCTTAAAATTATATCATTTTTAACTTAATTACAATTCACAGTATTTATAATAAGTAATTACGAATCAATTGTCTTTATACATTTTGTTAAGTCATTCCAGGTGAACAAAACACATTACGTGTTTTCTCTTTGCATAACCAATAAATAATTTCTTTACCTTTTTAGCTACAAGCACACAAATTCCCATAGAAAATGTTTTAAATTAATTTTTCGATTTTATCGCAAACTGTATCACTGCATATTTATACGAATTCAAAGGACTCGAAGCGCTGTTGTACTTTCGGGAGAACATTAGAAGTATATGCAAACAGAGGGTGCATTCCAATCCTGACGCTAGCCTTGCGGGATAAGAATCGCGTGGAATAAAATCGGACGTGATTGCAAGGTCACGCGTGTTAGAGATCTATCGTAATTTGCTTCCCAGTTCTATCAATTCACATTTGCGTTTTTGTGTTCGTATCCGAAAGAAGTAGATGCAATAATGGGAACAAATATTAGAGCTTTACTTCTCATTACAAGCATTACCTTCTGAACTTTACAAAAGAAGAGAAATTGTCAAGGAACTGCTTAGAAACGAAGCGTTCCTCAGAAAATTACTTAGCATAATTATCAACAATCAGCGTTTCGTCCTGTCAGATAGTTTTTTCTGCTTATGAGGCCATTGTTCAACTTCTCTTGGAGTGAAATCATCCTACCTGAGGCGCTATATATATATATATATATATATATATATATATATATATATATATATATATATATATATATATTGCCCTACATATCCCCTACATATTCAAGTTAAATGCAACCTGCAACACACTCGGCAGCATTTTGAGTGTTTATCGTTAAATAACTCCTAAACGAGGCATTCTAGGGCCTTAAAAACTAAAATTGTAAGGCCTACGACCTCTAAGAAACGTTTCTCACACTGTAGTCTACAGAATGAACTCTTCCTAAACATTCCATTACATTTTTGCTGGTACAGCGCTTCCCGATATTACCTGCTCAGAGACGTGCAGAATCTGCAAGTAAATGTGAATGAGAGGGACAGAGAGCGGTAGAGGAAGTGACACACACAGACAGACAGGGACAGGGTGAGGGAGGGAGGGCGAGACAGAAACGGAGATGGGTGGAGAAAGAGGGAGGCGAAGGGCAGAACAACGTCTTCCGGGGTTTCCTAGTATGATCTGAAATCTGGCTGCCGCGATTCGTTCAGTTACATGATGCATACTGCGAGCTTCTGGATCCGATACGTTCAGTCGAGTTGCGACGGCGCTACACACAGGAAGAGAGCTCCTAGTGCAGGAACATCACTTAACGGAAGCTAGCAGTGAAGCTTTTCATCACTAGCTGATGCTTGCACTCATTTAGTGCGAAAAACACCAGTCACGCGGTTTGTCCTTAACTCGAGACCGCAAAAAGGCGTAACTGGGGCTATCCAACTATATCACTTACTTGTATGTGGCGGCGCTCTGAAATGAGCACATTATTAACGCATTGCTTTACTTCAAACTCAGGGAAGCGATTTTGACCTTTGGTTCACCCTGGTCGAACATACTTTATGGCCCAGTGTAACCCCGAAAGGGTCCTCAGAGAATAAATAGCAACAACACATCGTGTCGGACTCATAAGCTGGGAGGTTTTTCTGCCTGTGACGCTATTATTTTATTTATACAATTATTATCCCCCTCCAAGAACTCTTCAGCACAAATCTTATGGAAATTAAGTTTCAGTCAAATTGTCTGAAAATTTAGTATGTTGTTCCTTAGATCATTCTGATCAAAAGTCGTTAGGCAAAAAACGTTTTTTCTATTTTATCTAACGTACATTTTAAAACAGAGGTCGTGTCGATTTGTGGGATGACAGAGAGGCACGTATGTGCACTCAAAGCATACGCAAATGAATCTACTTCACTTGCTTGTGAATAATGCAATTTAATTTTCCATGAGTCAATGTTCTTCATTACCGTGCCCCTTGCCTTCCACGTTGAGGTACTTTATCACCTTAGGTGTCCTTTCCATACACGGTAGGGTGAATTATTACTGTAATTCCCCTTGCCTCTCACTATCGGCGTGTTTGTTTATCGTGAGTCCTTTTGCCTCTCACTATCGTCGTGTTTGTTTGTCGTGAGTCCTTTTGCCTCTCACTATCGGGGTGCTTGCTTATCGTGAGTCCTTTTGCGTCTCACTGTCGGGGTGATTGCTTATCGTGAGTCCTTTTGCCTCTCACTAATTGTGCTTAATTGTCGTGAGCCCCTTTGCCTCACACGTTCATTGAAACTTTTTTTGCATTTTAGTTCTCTACTTCAAAGTTTATGATATCTCTATCATTTAAATCGACTGGAGCTGATCTGTGTGCTGCATCTAAAACGTTTTCTACCAGAGCAGTAATTGGATATCGAATATTTTGCCGATGTCTGGCATTTTCAAGTACCATAAGACACTAGCAACATGAACACAATTCCCATGTCCTGGCATTTGATTTGCAAGTGCAATAATAGCCATTAATGAATTCTCGGTCGAGATATTCATCTTCTTGCAGCTTTTCGTTTTCGTTCTTGTAAGATGTAAATATCTGGTACTTTGTGTTGTGTTGAGGAAACAGGAGCTAACCCTGATTCATACCTGTACACCCCTAACTCTACCGCCCCCCTTCGCCCGGCCGTCGGCTCCTGACGCCTCCGCCAGCCACCGACCTGCCGGGCCTCTCCGGCCGCGCTGCCCCCACCACGCCCTTCATGCTTTCGACCGGCCTTCTGGTCTCTTAAGTGAGAGGCACACAAAAATATTCCCAGAACTTCGTTTTCCGCCCAGAGGCTGTCAGGTAACGATCCAGCACGCTTACGCATCTGGCACCAACAATTTTTTACGAAAACTTAATTTTGTTAATAACCTTTTGTAATGCAACTTTCTTTTCAAAATTTTGTAATTTTTTTTCAGATAGCTCTGATGATGATAGCTAAGCTATCGAAAAAGATCTTTTAGCTGTAAATAAAAACATTGATACGAGACAACATCAGTGTCTCATCCTTTAATGTTAGGAGAATGACATATAGCAACATTGGATCTACGTTGGAGGCAGGAACAGTGGAAATGTTGATTCTCGCACAGTCCGGGCACAAGAGGCTGCGCGTTTGGAGGGACGCCAATATCAACGACCGTTCGCTGTCGCGATACCAAGTTCACTTACAACCCACCGCAATATCCAGCTTTGTTGCAGTTCCGCGGAACGTTGCAGTATTATTAGGAAGTTAGACGTGCATTCACGACCGTAATGTAATTTCTAGAAAGCGGCATGAAATTGCATTATTCCTCGAGGAACCTAAACCACACACGTAAGTCTCTCAACATTAAAGTGGGGTTGATATTTCGTTTGATGCAGAGACGTTAATAATCGTACATGTTGAAACCATGTGAAACAATATAATATATTGTAACTTTCTCTGTATTTTATATTAATAAATAGGGAGAGGATTTTGATGTCAAAAAAGTCTTAAAATATGTTTTTTTAAAATGAATTTATGACCTAAAAATTCTGAAACATTGCCTCTAATATGCAATTAAAATTAAGAATATTTTATAATATCCTCTATATACCTTTCTAGACAAAATTTCAGGAGATGCATGCTTGGAATGAAGAGATACACTTTTGTGAAAGCAAAATATATTCTACCTCACTTTTCGGAAGAAATAATAGAAGTCACCTTAGAAAAGTACATGGTATGTCTTGTTGCATTTATTCTGCCTGATTCAAAAATTATAACATCAAGAAATATCCTACTTTTGAAGAAATATTTTATCATCTACAGAAAACACAACGCAAATTTTGACAAACTCTTTCCAATCAATTAACGGTCACAAACAAAAATATTATAGTTATAGTTATAGTTATAGTTAATGCCTTATTTTACGTGGCGAGACTCGGGCCATGAGGCCCGCTCTTCCGCCTGACCACGCAAATTTCGCTACGCTCCTTTCACCTAGCGGAGAAAGAAGGTATTATCTCGGGCGACGAAACAGGCGACTTGAATTTAGCTCAGAGGCGTATATTAAAAGTATATTATACTAAAGGAATATTATATAAAAGTATATTATATTAAAAGTTTTAGAGATAAGTCTATATTTCAACGAAATATGCAAAATATGTGCCTGTAATTAAACGAATGTGTACCAACAGCAAATGTGCACTATTATGCACTGACATAGCTATCTTCATAGCATTCAATTAACCAAATTCCAAGAGATTTCACTTACCTTTGCCCTGCAGCAACACACAACTAGAAGGGCTACAGAAAGGCACAGACTTTCCCGTGTTAGGTTTCTATTTTTTTGGTCACGGCTAGCTTCCCAGACTTGCCACATGTTCTTGCCAGATGCCATCTATCTCCGCCCAAAGGATATTTTTTACCTTTTCTTATATTTTTGCTTTTCCCAATGAAAAACAAAAATATTATTTTAATAATATTAAAGAACAGTAAAACCTCGTCAATAAATGCAAATTTTCTTTGAAACGTTTGGAGCTGTTTGTAAGAAAATGGCGTATCAAGGCTACGGTAAATTCGAAATTTGAAGCTCTTGTTCACAGAATATTTTCAGTTTTCTAAAAACATCATTAGAAGCCACTTGAAATACAACTCAGAAATACAATTGTGTTTACAAATTGCTCAAAATGTGTATATTAACGGGTTGGGAGATATTTCAAAAAATTTACATTTGCGTAATTTTTAAGAAAAGAGACGAAGACCCCGAAATCAACTTTACGGCACATTAAAGAGTGCAATTTCCACTATACGTTTGAAAAGTTTGAAGAAAAATTTGAAGCAATTTTTAGAAAATGGCGTTTGAGCGTTTCTGAAAATGCGAATTGGAGCTAGTTTTCACAGAAAACGATTGAGTTTTCGAGAAACATCACTTGACATTATTTAAAGCACATGTACTCATAAATATAATAATGTGAACAAATTGCCGCTAATGTCAATATTAACGATGTGAGAGACAAGTCAAAAAATTTCATTTTTGTAATATTTGAAGAAAAAAACCCAACAAAAATAGAGCAAACTGGCGTTAATGTCATCTCATAGAGTACATTAGGCAATATTTATAGCAATTGTCTAAAGAAAAAAATTGGAGCGGTTTTGAGAAAATCTTGCTTTTGTAATTTTTTAAAATTGCACATATTGCATGTAATATTGCGCGAAAACTACTAAATTTTTTAAAAAATGTATAATCTAAATGAAAGACCTCACTGTGGAGAACAAATTTGATTTGAAATCTCTATCTTTAATTTTGAAGTTGTAGGAAGTGGCGGAAAAAGTTCAAAATTTTTCAATTTTCGAAAATTCAGAGTTAACCATGAAAATAGGAGTTGTGCCATCTTAGTAAGTCTATTTTACTCTATTGCTATACGAAATTTAAAGAAAAAATTTGGAGCCGTTTTTTAAAAAAATTTGAAAATATCCGGGGGATCTTCAAGTAAAGTACCCCCAAATTTTTTAGAATCTTATTGAAAATGTCAAAGCTGCGATTTGAGCCAGGTGGACATGGTCGATTTCAATTTGAAAAAAATATCCTACGTATGGTTTAGGAGTTAGTGGTGTTCACGGACGGACGCACGGACGGACGCACGGACGGACGGACGGACGGATGGACGGACGGACGGACGGACGGACCGACGTACATGGACGGACGGACGAACGAATGTTTTCCTTTCAATTGGTTTTTCGGTATCAAGAATCCACAAAACAAGGATTCTGTCTATATCACGTGTTAAGGGATTTTTTCTTACTAATTTAGCAACTAGTTTTATCTACTTTTTACTTTCCGGTATACGTACGTATACACGGAGTGATATACGTAGTATAGGGAAAGTTATGTAATGCTGCGTGAAAAATGGTCGGTGAAAAATTTTCGGAGGAAAAAAACTCATTGTTGGGCGCTGATAACGAAAAAGTGGATAAAACCAGTTGCTAAATTAAGAAAAAATCTAACACGTGGTGTAGTGGTAGAAACTCTTTTATTGGGTCCTTGATACCGAAAAACCAATTGAAAGGAAAACGTCTGTCTGTCCGTTCATCTGTCCGTCCTTCCGTGAAAGTTTGAATTTTTTCGGCGTTTTTCTCAACTACAAAATTGAAGATAGAGATTTTTCCTTCAAATAAAACGTGTTCTCCAAGGTGAGTTCTTTGTTTAAGGTCATATACAATTTTTTAAAAAAATTAGTAGTTTTCGCGCAATATTTCGTGCAACATGTGTAATTTTAAAAAACTTGATAAACATGATTTTCCCAAAAACGGATCCAAATTTTTTCTTTAAACTTGTGGTAGGTATAGTGCTTAATGTATTTTATGGTATACAAACGCCATATTGGTCTATTCTTTTGTTTTTTCAAAAATTGCAAAAATGTAATTTTTTGGCTTGTCTCTCACATCGTTAATATTGACATTAGCGGCGATTTTTTCACGTTGTTATATTTACGAGTACATGTGATTTAAATAATGTCAAGTAAAGTTTCTCGAAAACACAACTGTTTTCTGTGAAAAGTTGCTAAAAATTCCGCATTTTGAGAAACACTCAAACGCCATTTTCTCACACATGGCTGCAAATTTTTTTCTTCAAAGTTTTGTAACGGATAGTGCTAATTACACTCTTTAATATGACGTAAATATTTTTTTCAAAAATTATGCAAATGTAATTTTTTTGAATGATCTCTCACATTTTTAATATGCACATTACTATCAATTCTTAAACATTATTATATTTTTAGAGTAAATGCTTCAAATAACTTCAAAAGAAGTTTTTTAAAAACTCAAAAATTATCTGTTCAAATTTCGCGTATTTAGTTGCGCTAAAACACCATTTTCATTAAAACGGTATAAAATGTTTACGAGAAAATTTTCATTTGGGACTAAGTTTATGTGTTATTTAATATTCTAAAATGAATATTTCCGTATTTTCATAAAAGTTAAAATTGTATACCACAAAAATGTTTCATTCGTTAATGCTAAAAATATGATATAGTACACATATCATTGAAATCATTGAACAGTTAATAACGTGACATGTTATTGGCTAATATTATTAGATCGTGGTTCCTTTTTACTTTCCCTGTGGCCTTACTAGTAAACACCGAATGGCTGTATACAATGATCATCAGGAATAAGCCTTAAGACCGGTTTTGGGCACATTCTTATTATGTCCAATTTACAAAGAACAGGATTACCTAAATGAACATTTTCATTCAAAATCCTAACATTGTATGAAATTATATCTAAGTTACATACTATTCAAGATTATTGCGTTACTTGCTTTAGTTTTTGAACAAATTATATACTATATGAAAAAAACTAAGAGTTTCAAACTAATATTTAAGTGTCATATCGACAAAATATCGACAAAACTTCCTCATGCCTAAGCCACAAAAAATGTAAGAAACGTTAATTCATTATTTACACATTACTATAACAGAAAATCTTCACTAACTTTATGATCAGTTCGATACTACAAAATAATTTCTAACTTGACAAAAAACTATTTTTATTTTGAAAAATGTTGGGAATATCCTAAATTTGAGAAATGGTGCACCGCTCAGCTAAATTTCCATTGCTCGTTGAAGTACTGAATCGACGCGACATATAATTTTAATACCACGCGTGAAATCTATTTCTAAAAAGTGGTCAATATCAGCGGTTTCTTTTCGGGCGTGTAACTGAAAGAAAGGTAATTACGCTGTCAGGAAGTTAAATTGCGAAATAATTACAGAATTTTTGTGAAACAGAAGGGAAAAAATATTCATTTCAAAGCAAATTAACATTCACGAAACGTTGAATAATAGCCTGTAGTTCTATCAGACGACCAACTTCAGAGGAATGCACTTTATTGAAATTCTCAGACAAATTTGTAACTGGATTTTGTTGTCATTGTTTTCTTAGAAATACGACATAAACAACAAAATCCGATCAAAACAAAAATTAATTTATTTTATTTCCCATTTTTATGAGCGACTAAGAAAGCCCAGCAGACGTTGTTCTGCCCATCTCCCTCTTTCTCCTCCCATCACCCTCTTACTCTCTCCCTCCCTCACCCTGTCCCTATCTGTCTGTCTGCCTGTCTCTGCCGCTCTCTGTCCTACTCATTCACATTTAATTGCATATTCTGCACATCTCTGAGCAAGTGAGGTAATGTCAGGAAGAGCCGGACCTGCAAAAATTTAATAGAATATTCAAGAAGGTTTCCTCCTGTAGATTATGGCGCGGCATGAGAAACGTTTCTTTGAGGCCTTTAGGCTCAAAATTGTAGCTTTTATGACCCTAGAACGCATTTTGTATGACTTATGTAACGATATAGATTCAAAATCCTGCCGAATGTGTTGCAGGTTGCGTCTGACTTAAATATTTAGTTTTGTTCTACAGCGCCATGTAATAGAACTACAACAGATTTAACAGCATTTTCTCCGTGAAAAACATGTAGAAGTGCCAACTTTCATGGAGATTGGTTTGTCGGTTATATATATATATATATATATATATATATATATATATATATATATATATATACCGGGTCTTTAGTCTAACTCGCAACCCGTATCTGAGAAAACAACCACTTGTTTTGGTAATTTGGCAACGCGTGGAAATACCTTTGGCTTTCCTTTCACTTTTAACGACCCATCCCCCGGTCGCAGGTTTCGGGGTGGGAAAACCGAGCTATTTTGTTTGGAAGAAAGAGAAAGGACTGTCTTTGGGCAGTCATTCATACACGTTTCATTCATGAGTGTAGGAACTTACGTTTAGGAAAGAAGAATCGCTTCGAAAATGTTGACGAAAGAACAGCGTGTATTTTTGGTAGAAGTTTACTTCGGCACTAAATCTTTTTTAAAGAGTCAGGAAATGTTTCAGGAAAAATTTCCGGAAACGCCAGTTCCCAACAAGTCAACAATTTGTAGACTAATCCAGCGCTTCAGAGACACGGGGAACGTTATGGATAGGAAGCGGAATCGCAGTGCCACTGTTTTAAAGGAAGATAAATTATTAGAAATTCAGGAGGTTTTGAAACATTCCCCTGAGACGTCGCTATCGAAATTGCATCAGCAATGCAATGTTTCACTCAGCAGTGCATATGTCGCAACTAAGAAATTGAAAATGCGGTCTTACAAGTGGCAGACCGTTCAAGAACTGAAAACACCGGACAGGGGCGCGCGAATTCATTTCTGCCGTTGGTTCAGAAGTTTTATTCAATTAGGACTTCACGTTCTTGGCACCTTGTTTTTTAGTGATGAAGCTTGGTTTCATCTCGACGGAAATGTAAATAAACAGAATTGCCGGTTGTGGAGCACATCGAAACCAGATGCAACTCTCCAAAAACGTCTTCATTCTTCGAAAGTCGGGGTATGGTGTGCCATGTCTCGTCGCCGAATTATCGAACCAATTTTTTTCACGGAGACAATTACTTCTGAAAGGTATAAAGACATTATTGAAAACTTCGTATCTCTTTTAGAAGAAGACGAGAGGTACTGCTGGTTCCAGCAAGACGGCGCCCCGTGTCACACGGCGAACAGTAGTATGAATTTCCTAGCGGAATTTTTCGGAGAACGAATTGTTACAAAAGGTCTGTGGCCACCACGTTCCCCAGATCTTACTCCATTAGACTTTTTTCTGTGGGGTTTTCTTAAGAGTAAAGTTTATGCAAAACTTCTCTTGAAGATTTACGACGCAACATTACGGAATCTGTTTGGCAAATCGAAGAAGTTACTCTTCAACGTGTTGCAGCAACAGTACTGAAACGAGTAAACCTCTGTCTCTTGGCAAATGGTGGTCACTTTGAAAATTTACTCTAAGGTGTGTTTATTGTCATTTTAAGAAAATAAAATTGTATAATTTTTAATTAATTATTGTCAGTAATGATTAAGTTATTACTTATGAATATTTTATTATCTTTAATAATTTTATTAAAATTTTCCAATTTGTTTAATTTCCAGGTTCTATAATAATAGATAATGAAGAGCTTGGCAGTGATGTTTCATGAGATATCTTTCTGATTTCTCTCTGAGCCAGCTTTCATTAAATAATAATTATTGTTACGTTTCTGTTAATAAATCGATAAATCAGTCATAATTTCCCTCCACAACTTCAGTATCACATTTTTGTTTCTTGAGCATACTGGAGAGAATCGTCTAAAGAGACGTTTTGTTTGCTGGCTCATGCCTCTGCCCACCCCACCCCACCCACCCTGCGCAGCGTGAAAAGATTCCGGCTTGTGAGCCGAGTACCTGCCCGCCGAAGCCCTTGAATGGGGAAAACACAGAAAGGGCTGTTGCAGTTGCTGCAGATTATGACGCACAGCGCACTTCCTCCGCTGTCTCGGCATGCCAGCCACGGCAGTATTGAAAGGAGACAAAGACACGCAGTTGCCAAATTGCCAAAACAAGTGGTTGTGTTCTCATATACGGGTTGCGAGTTAGACTAAAGACCCGGTATATATATATATATATATATATATATATATATATATATATATATATATATATATAGTGACTGTACACAGAAGGTATACTTCCACAACGCCGGCACAGAATGCCTAGCGCAATAGTAGCCAGACGAGACGCGTCGCAATCGATACGGAAAATCGATGCCGACTACTGCCTCGACGGTGCGAGCGAACACTTATCTGTGAGTCGCCGAGCCATTAGCAGGAAGCGAACGGGAAACGCAGCTGCTGCGCTACGTAACACGAGGTCGACAATATCTACAAAAAAATGTACTAGGCCAGCTCAATAGAGCTTTTTATATTTCTTGCAAAAAAACGATCCTGCGACTGAGGAGCAGAATTAGTAAACCGAGCCGAGGTCGAACGAAAGCTGTGCGGAGTACGATGTGAGGAGACGCCGCGACCCACCGGCTGGATGCATGGTCACGCTGCTGCCAGAATAGCCAGGAAAGTCGAACGAATTTTGTTCAAAATGTTTGTATAAAAATACGTTTTGCCAACTCCCAACTAAATC
Organism: Acheta domesticus; assembly: GCA_031308135.1. Classification (NCBI taxonomy): domain Eukaryota; kingdom Metazoa; phylum Arthropoda; class Insecta; order Orthoptera; family Gryllidae; genus Acheta; species Acheta domesticus. Next base: position 28,857,229 of record JAHLJT010009419.1, on the reverse strand, counting down.
TGCGGCGAGTTAGATTACCTAGTGGATAATTTCATGTTTGTTTAGACAGACAATAGAATTTGTTAATACAATGATAGCTTCAAATCAGAAAGGAAATGTATCTTAAGTTCTTTCTTGTTTTCACCTCGTTAAAAAATCAGTATAATAGGAGGGCCAAGTTGCAAAAGAAATTGTATATTTTCGTTTCTCCCATTTTTCGATTCTTTGTAACAGTGCACTGCGCGGTAGTAGGTCGAATAATGTAGAAAGAGAAGTTTCCTACATTTGATAAGATAGTAAGTTTAAAGTTTTTCTTTGTTGCTTTATGCACGCACAAGTATAATACTGTGGTGTTATAACCTGTTATATCGTGATAAATTCATATCCTGTGGGAAGTTCCTGACAGTTGATTACAAAAAGTGCAGCACCATTTATTTTGTGGATGTGTATATACGTATTTTTGTTAGTGTTATATTCTGTAATTGTGTTCATTATTTCTCTAAATAATTATATTGTTAGTTTGTTATGTATACTATGTGTTTCTCTTCTGTTGATCATAAATCTGAGAGTAGCCCCGTTCCCACCAGCAACAAATTGGGATCCTTTTCTCCTAAAATGGAGAACAATAAGACACTGTTCCAGGTTTATATATAAACACCTGGAACGGGATCTTATACCAACATCCACTTTTATATACAAACGCATATAGAGTTTTCTTCTTAACAAAGTGAATTAGTAACACCTACGCGAGTCCATTGGGTAATAAGCCATTTCTACTTGTGCAATTCGCTGAAGAACAGTGGTAAGAAAACCACTATTCGCCAAGCATCAAATTCATGACAGTTTCTAGATAGTCAGCCAACGTTACGAATGTCAGCTATCTGACACGGCTCGTACTTTCTTTCAATTTTCATGATTTAATGTAATTTCGACGTTTTTACACTCTCTACAAGAACTGTCCAGTTTTTATAAATATTTTTCTTGGTAGATAAATGATTTTACGAAAAATACATTATGTGAGGAGCGTAAATATGAGTTTTTATTATAGAATTGCACCATATGTTTTCTTGTAAGACCCTTCCCTTTAAAGTCTTAGAAAGCAGCAAAAAACAAAACTTATAAAGCGTGCTCGAGTACCAATATCAACAAGCAAATCACCGTTGTGAAATAAATGAAAACCGCAGCGAATGCACGAACACCTAATTACCAATGCACAAAATTTCAAATAATTAATGGTCGCTAATTGATAAATATATCACAGAACGATCATTTATGCAAATAGTTGTACGCGTGGAAAGTTCTGGCATGCGTGCAACTCGCATTCGTGCGGAGAGGAATAAAAAGGGCCTATCAATTTCAGGGTTGCTAGGTGGTGCGAGCGCGAACGGGTGGCGCCGCGGGGTATGTGAAGAATTTAAAGAGGAACTTCCCACGCCCCAGCACCGACACGTGGAGTCTCTGTGGTAAAGCTACAGCAGCTGTGCATCTGTTGACGCCCTTGGAGTTTGCCTACTTTCAAATTTCCTGCTTCTGTCTACTAACGGGCATGTAAACAAAAGTTCGAGTCAAGGTACGAACAAGCAAACGATATAAATTGATAGGAATATTGATAGATAGATTTTTTGTTTCCGGGCGCATTAACTAGTCAGGGCATTACTCTGAGAAGTATTTGTAACGGGTATATTCCAAGAGATATTCCAAGAGTCAGAATTTGTGCCCGTTGAAACGTGAGATATAACGCCGACCTCTTCGTTGCGTTGCTAAGTTCTCTCCCTCAAAATATCTCCACACAGTGGAGATTTAGTGATTGATCGATTAATGATTCCGGGCGCCCATTGCTAAGGTCATTAGTCCCGTGAGTAAAATGCATGTTGGCGATGATCTTTCACCACTTGATGGTGAGATCCGGTTCCAACCTACCCGCCGGGTAGTTGAGGAACTTTTCTCAACCAAGTATCTCGCACCACCTCACTCGGGACAAGATCTAAGCTACCAACCAGTCTGCTGGAATTTGAAGTAGAGTAGTGAATGTAACTCTGTGTGCAAGTAAGAAGTCAGGAAAGGACACGGAAGAAGAAGGAAAAATCGTGCGCGGTCCGTGGTCCATTTTGCATTTAGGGTACTGACCGAGCCTTTGTTTTTATTGATCGGAGAAACCACGGAAACCTACCGCTCAGAGCAGCCGGCTGCTAGAATTGTCCTCCAGTCAGGAACCGAATTCGACCTAGCAGTGTAGCTGGTGTCAAAACCCTCCCACCGTCGGGACTGGAACCCTAGGACCTGACTGTCAGAGTCGTTGCAGTGGCATTAGTTGATGCCCTGAGCCACATAAACCGGTAAGAATAATATCTTGGAAATCTGCTGACGGAAAACAAAATAGCGTTCTGCAGCTGAATTTTTCACTTTTCAAAAAATTGTATTCCTCATATAACAACGACTAAATATTTAATGTACCCCAACGACGGAAAATGTTTGAAAGGTTATTTATATTTTACCTGGCTAAATGAAACGGCCTTTAAACTTAATAAAATATTCTTGTCAATTTTCCTTGTAAATAATAATATGAGTTTTGAAACAAAATGTTAAATTCATCATGACAAAGTCAATAATGCTTTCGTGCCTGTTTTGATAATAATACCACATTACAGAGTACACTCAGAATTTTTCAGTTAAGTGAGAAACTTTCTCTATATAATATTTTGGCAGAAGTTGTTTACACACCTCCTACAAGTTCAACACTTACCTCTGAGAGAGTGCTTATCAAAGTTTGAGAACCCCTGTTTTAGGGGATTCCTCGTGAAATTCAAAATAATTAATTTGGAAGGGCTTGAAACAGATACTCTGCTACAAACCATTTGCTTAATTTATTATGCAACTGCTTCCACTCTGTATTACACATCATGCATTATGTATTTTGTGCCAATGATTATTCAATCCGCCATCCGAAACAATAAATCGAAAATCGGGCGATGGGAAACACATTATCAATTAATTCAAGCTCTGAAAACACGTTACTACCAAATGAACAATTTAATGTTCCACGGTAGTTGCGGTTCTTTTTGTTTGTTAACAATAATTGCGAAGAAAATTTGATTATTTGGCGGTGTTTTGCAATATTAAATGATCTATTAAATGAAAACGATGAAATAATTGTTAGTGATAATTACTCGTTTAAGAAAATATCTTGAGATGTGTAATTTCAAAAGATCAGATAGAAGCTAAACTAGTGCCCACATTTAGTGTATTTATACAGGAATGTAATTTACTGTATATTATGAAGTCTAATTTGGTATTGTAATGAATTTTATAATCTCTGCGTTCGTATTAAGTCAGAAGTCAATAAAAACCGTCAAAAGTAATACAAAATCAATTCGCTTGGTACAGTAGTATATACTAAAATTTGTAGAAATTGCAAAACTGTAGACTAATTACAATGCCTTGTAATTTACATTTTCAACAATTAATGTTCATTTATATTTAAATTTCCCAATGGTATGGAGGAAATTCTTACAATGTCTGCTATTTTCCTCCCAAATTATTTCCGCAAATCAATTCTATACGAGTCGTCAATGGGTTTTTCAAGCCTTGTATTTTACTTTCATTTTCACCTAGTCTAAGACGTGACACATTTCTTGTTTCATTTTACAAATGTAAGACGTTTCTACATAAATCGTAGAATGGTGGAAATGGAGAAAACGGGCATCAACAACGTGATGTATCACTTGATTAGTTGTTTCCTATTAAAAAGCAGTAATTCATTGCTTATTCGATATTACTGAAGCCAACCCCACACTCTCCAAACCAGTCGCAACCGTCTTGCACGCTGATTTCCAAAATTATGCAATAGCCCGTCCACTACACGAAAACTGTTATTCACAATGCCATGATCAGAATGGTACAGAAATATTAGTATAATTGAGTGAGTTTTCCATTCAATGCGTGTGGGATCTGATGTTTGACTAGCACAGTGTTGGGCTACGACGGCGCTGCGTGGTGGAAGGGGGCAGAAGTATGGTCGCCATAGAAAACAATATTATAATAGTCCGATGAATTAATGTGTTGAAGTGGATGTGCTTTTTGTATCTTTACCTGATTAATACACGTTCGTTACGGCAATTCGTGTTGTATTTTTTCTGTTAATCGGAAACCTGAAATTCCTACATGTATGAGTAACTGCATTCCTTGAAAATGTTTACTGTGACTAACATAGCAAAATTTAATCTCGTTAATCTCGTAGATCAAAATAATTTTCATCGAAAAAACGGAACACAAATAATTACAAGGGAAATAAATGTGTTTCATTCCATTTACCTATTTGATGAAACAAATACGATAATGTACATTCCTATGCCCTGTAGGCTTGAATAGATATTATAAAATAGTATACTTAATGAACGTGGTGTTACAAAAGACCCCAAAAATTTTATTTCCAATTCAATTTCGAAATCTATTTTTCACAGCATTACAGAACATTGTCTCATCTACATATTTTAATACAAATATACGTACGTATATACAACAAGAAAAAATGATAGATTAGATACATGGTTTATTATGTATATTCTTCAACGTTGCGTAAGTGGCGGCAAAGAACTATAAAGATGTCACAACGCGACCTACTAGCACAGATAGGAGACTATAAAATTTAGGAATGTAAATAGGAAATAAGAATGATTCTATACAACACAGTTGAAACAGCAAGAGAGTTTTGTCCTTACATGGTACTGTGAGAGAAATGTTTAAACTTGTATATTCAACTTCGTAAATTATTATCGGTTCCTCCGTATAGAAACAAACGTAAAAGCAAAACACGTTTTATCTCTTTGAGAACCCCATTGAAAGAGATGTTCTTTTTATTTGTAAATATTCACTGGCAACCCTCTCTTAACTGGTCTTTACCCAGTTGTTCGATATGAATTAAAGGAAATCTTACTAAAGTTGCTCCCTAATGCTTGGTTGCGGACGTTGCAACCTTCACAATAGTGGTCAGTGGAAAACGTTCCCTTTTTCTATTTCTGCTCTTGAATCAACATTCAAATCTCTTTGTATCACTAAGAACTCTACGTCAGTCGACAATGATAAACGTTTATATAAACTGATGCGTTTTAAAAGGCGGCATTCGAATTTGCGATGAACGTGACATTTTCAGTTGTCAAGTATAAATGTAACAAAAAAACTAAATTGGTTTGATTGTGAAAAAAGAAATGCTTGCAGTCATTTAAGTAGAATTACGATAATAGTTATTTACGAAATAGGTGTCTTAAGATAGATTAGTCTGGTCAGCCGAGTTTCATAAAAAATCGGGTATTGTAATAAGATGTTGCAATATGAATATTGTATGTTTTGTCCACTTCATAAAAACTGTAATGTTCATTAATGTTTGTTCACATTTATTAGTCATCCTGTGAAAATAACATTTGATAGTAATTAGGCCATGGAGTACAACAATACATACACTGTAATAATAAAACGAGTGCACTTGCGTTCTAATAAATCTAATTACGAAACTAATCTCTGTTTCCCAAAATTTACTTTAATTAGAGTGGATAAAATATTTTAAAGCCCAGCCTCCCTACGAAAGTATTTCATATATTAATAAACGGCATACAAAACACCTTAGATCTTTCGCCGTCCCTTATTGCCGCCATAGCCGGCGCTGCCACAGAAGTCACGTGTCCAATATTCCCGTCACTCCCATCGCCCCCCTCACTGTCTCACCCCTCTCGCCACCACCGCCTCCTCCAGCTCCTTTTCCTTCCCACCCCACCCCCGCTGCTTCCCTGCTCGCCCCTGCCACCGCTCCCCTTTTCACCATACTGCCCCGCCCTCTCCACCAACGCCACCACCTCCGACTATCCCATCCCGCCCAGCCACCGTCTCAACTCCTCTCTCTCCTTGTCTTTTCCCCCGCCCCCGCTAAAGCCCCCACCAACGCCTCCGACAACGCCCCCGCCAATGTCCCCGCCAACGTCCCCGCCAACACGCCCCCGCCAACACCCCCCGCTAACACGCCCCCACCAACACCCCCCCGTCAAGACACCCCCACCAACACGCCCCCGCCAACACACCCCGCCAACACACCCTCTCCAACACCCTCCCGCCAACACACCCCCAGCCAACACACCCCCGCCAACACACCCCCGCCAACACACCCCCGCCAACACGCCCCTACCAGTACGCCCCCGCCAACACGCCCCCGCCAACGCCCCCGCCAACGCCCCCGCCAACGCCCACGCCACCGCCAACACGCACCCGCCAACGCCCACGCCAACGCCCACGCCGCCGCCAACACGCCCCCCGCCAACACGCACCCGCCAACACGCACCCGCCAACGCGCCTCCTCCAACACGTCCCCACCAACGCCCACGTCTACGGCCACGCCACGCCCACGCCACGCCCACGCCCACGCCAACTCTCCCGCCAACGCCCACGCCCTCGCAAAATTTCCCCGCCTATTCCCCTGCTGAAGTCCCCGCTGAAGCTCCCGCCAACCCCTCTCCCCGTCAAAGCCCTCTCCAACGCCACCACTAACGCCACCGCCATCGCCGGCGCCCCAACCGCTTCTCCCCTCCCCTCCCCACCGCTGGAGCGGAGCCCAGAGCCTGGCGCGGCGGCGCGAGTGCACCTCGCCGGCGAATTCAATGCCGGGCTCATATATCATGATTTGGGAATCTCGCCGGGCGATTTCATAAAACTTCTGGAGCACTCTCTCTCCCAGATTACCTTTCCGGTGGGCGAGCGGCCGACGGCGGGCCGAGAGGGCCCCGCAGCAGAGCGCCCGCCACGAGAACGGGGGCTGAAGGGGACGAGGCCAATGGGAGGGGACGCGAGGACTGGAAAGGGGAGAGAAAACGTAGGAAGGGCGTGTTCTCAACAAAACGAGGGTGAATATATACGAGTCACGCGAGGTTAGAGCGAACACAACTGAGAGTGGCAAGGAAAGAAAGAGAATTATTGTGACAACAATTTGCATGCGGCGAAGGAATTTAAACTGGAAAGGATTGAAGGTTGACAGAATAAATTAGAAAGTAGTGCTACTAAAAGAAAGAACGTATAATGGAAGAAAATGTATATGTGGTTAATACTAGGAGTCTATGAATTTATAGGTAAGCGTACGAAGTACAGCGAACGAAGCAAGGCAAAAGAGGTAAAACGGATGCAATTGAAAAAGCGAAAATTCAACGAAGCAGAGTGAGACGCGACGGGAGATCCACGAGCGCGCGTGAGGCGTTTAGCGCCAGAGGGCGAGGTGAAGAAGGAGCGAAAGGGCAAGGGGGTCGGAGCGAGCCCTGGCACAAGTGCAAGATCTCTCCGTCAACGGGTCGAGGGGAACGTCAGCCTCGAGAGTATTACGACCCGGCACGTGAAGAAGTAGAGCGGGCCCGGGCGGGGCAGCTTCATACTGTGCTCGCAAGAGGATAGGAGTCAGGCAGTATGTTGTGGGAGGAAAAAAAAATAAAAAAAGCTTTCTGGTGCACATGAGAAAGGGATTTGAAGAGGTAATGCAGACGATATGGGGTGTACGATAACATGATAACGATAAAGGCAACTACGTGTGAACAGTATGGCAACTATGTGTAAACGAACTCACTTTCTAAATTCGTTAATTTAAAGATTCAACATAGTTATTTTTTAGCATTTTTGATAACCGTCGGGTATAAACACAGCCCCAAAAGACACAAAGCAATGAGTATGAAAGAAGCTTAATTACCTTGTAGAAAACTTCAAGCTCAAAATTATATCACATATTTTAGGGTATTATTTGTAAATAATAAATAAACCATGTGAAAGGAAAAAAGTATTATTCTTTATTATAAACATTTTAGGTTTTGTCAAATATATTCTCATGAATTTTAAATTATTTTCTAAATTATTCAAATGTATCGTTTTCAAATTATTTGGCGGAAAACGTTGCAAACAGACAAATGGCTGTAATTAATATGTTTTGATTATTTCACTGTCTTGTAGCAGGAAACAAGGAAACGTCACCCAAGATCATGAAATTCAAGAACAAGAATCGATATCAGCGTCATTTACAATCAAGAGCGTTGACATGTTTGCATACCACACATTACCTGCTCATCTTGAATTATTGCGCACTGAACATGAAGTGAGATGGCTGAAGATAAGCACGGATGTACCTTCGAAGATCAATGTGCCAACGAGACACAAAATGGCAAAGTTCATCATTTATGTCTCACCTGCTTGCGATATCTTCATCAACATCAACAATGGAGAAACTGGTAATCGAACTTTCATTAGTGCCTCCCACGGCACAGCGCGACGCAAGGTTGCGGCTCCCGCAGCTGTGGTTGTTGACAGAATAATGAGGTCAGGTGAGCCGGTGGGAAGACCTTGCAATATTGGATGAGGAGCAGCAAGGACGGGAAATCCAGGTCACGGAGGCGCAGTATGATTTTAAATATACGTCAGAGTAAATGTTATAAACTTCTGTAGTGTGCAGGAGGGTTGAAGATTATCACATTTTTACCAATGAACTGAAAGTGGAAGAATTGAATTGAACTGATGCCTTATTTTACGTGGTGAGACTCGGGTCATGAGAATTGCTCTTCCGACTAACCACGCAAACTTTGTTACGCTTCTTTTACCGACTAGCGGAGAAAGAAGATATTACTTGGCCGACGACAGGCTATTTGAATTTATCTCAGAGGCTTCATGTAGGCTTGACGATCTTTTACAAGCAGTAAATCTACTAACATGGGACAGCGGGCTTTACTTCCCCTGCGAAGGAAGGTGAATGAAGGATTTTTTGCATTTAAAAATCCACTGTATAACGAGAATTCTGTGTAACGAAAATTCAGATGTGACATTGTAGGCTGATTAGTAGGTGACTCAGGCCCTGATGTTTGACGGGCGCATAAAATCTGACTGCGTCACCAGCCAATCACCAATGCATAGAGCTGCCTAATCACAGGCAAACGCCACATGTGTAACTTTTACGTGTAACTTCACATGTGTTGGAAATTTACATTAAGCAGGCAGTTTTTTTCAGGGTTAGCATTTTTTCCATCTCATTTTGATCGATTGTTTAGTAATTCTGGGCGCGTCAACTGCTAAGGTAATGAGTGCCATAAATGGAGTGCATTCGTGAGATGGCGGCAATCCCCCAGTTGGATGGCGAGACTCGGCGCCGACCTACCGTCGGCTAGTGGGGTTTTCTCCCACTGAGTTATCACCCACCTGCTGGGCAAGCTCTGAGCTCCCGGGCGGTCTTCCGGCATGTGTGGTAGTGCAGTTCAAGTGTATGTAAATAGGAGATGATGAGAGGACAAGGAAGAGGAAGGGAAAATCTTTCGCGGTCTGTGGCTTAGTTATTACTCTGACATTCGCCTGGTATTGATAAGAGGAATCACGGATATTACTGAACTATGCAGCCGATCCCTAAAGTTTTCCTCCAGACAGCAACGGAATTCGACCTAGCTATGTTGCTAGTGTCGAAAGTTCTGTCACCGCCGGGACTCGAATCTAGGACCTCCCTGTCAGAGGTACTGCAGGAACATCAGTTGCTCTGAGCCACCTCTCCTGGTTTTCCATCTCATCCTCTTTTTATTTTTCAAATGTGAAAACAATGTAAAGTATACATTTTCAGATAGATTGAACTGTTTTAACGATTACATTGATATTTATAGAGATCTTTTTGAATTATTATTTTGGTCTTTGTAAAAAAGAAACGCTCTGTACCTACAAATACGTTTGAGAGATTTAAAAAAGTTAAACTTTTCACCTCACAAAATTGATGAATGCTATTGAATATTTTGGTGCGAAAATGTTCGAATTTTGTTTGAAAATCCTTTCTGCAAATGGGTATTTTCAAATTGTTTTTGTTTAAACAGTAAATCCCTGTGCCAAGTTTAAACTTTATTTTGTTTACAATCTATCGTATACAATGGAACGCACAAGCAACAAGTAGCGAAGTAAACGTGAATGGTCACAAAGGAATAGGTCATAGAGCACAGCGCTTTTCGAGGGCAGTCACTGCAAAGCCCACTCCGAAAGGCATTGACCAACACGCGTTCAAACGTGGCGTTTGTGGAGGGGAGCTTGACCTTTCAAGCAAAACGCGACCAGTTGACAGGGCGTGTTCCTCTCAGATCTGCAGTGATATGATTCAAACAAGAGCCATTAAACATGCATTTGTTCTGATTTAAATGATATAATAACAATGTTAATTAGATATGTTATACGTGTTGATTGTGTTAGGAAGAGCAAATTACTGATTTTGTTTTTACTTCATTTCAGTCTTCGCATGGTTATACTTTAATAAGTGATTGAGATAATGAAAAATTTATTTTATACTTTTATACTTCATTTACTGTTCCTATCGTCAGAAAGGCGATATAACCTGCAGCAATCATTATTTCATAGGCAATGGAATGATGTTGTGATAAAGTCCGCCTCTTATGGGGATACCTAGTTCCGGTAGAAACCACCAGTGCCGTTACAGTTCGCTTAACTACTTCGCGCATGAATATCCTCGTGCAAGCCAGCATTAACGATCAATTGAGGTAGACTCCCAGCAGAGCTCTCCTGGTCACCGACGGTCACCTAACAGAACTCCAGCAGCGCTCTCGAAGCCCATACGGATATATATCATAAAGGTATCGGTTGCGCTGGCTCAGTAGCAACAACTTTACCTCTGCAGCATCTTTGCTTGGGAGGTTCTGGGTAATCGAGCACCGATGGTAGCTGATATATGACTATATTAGCCAGATCGAACTCAGCCGCTGTGTGGAGAAGATTTATGTATGCCGGCTGCTCTGATTGGTTCATCGTATCACTTCAAGGCGAAAGCCCGAGTTGTATTCTCACATACTGACTACGACCACGTAAGATCTTTCGTTCCTCATTTTCGTTCCCTCCACTCCCCTTACACGCACGCACACACACGTGCACTACCCTCTCACATATATCGGGATGACAGCCGAACGTTGACCGAGGGAGGAGCATCGGTAAGGGCGATACCTGGAAGCTGATAACTCGCAGCCGACATGTAGGTGGGCGACGGTCAGTGATCTCATTTTCCAGAGGAGGAAAACTGCATCCTCACAGGACGTTATGCGTACTACACTTACGGAACTAATGGCCATATAAGTACTTCACGCACGCGTAATAAATATACCATCACACGGCTTCTTTTAAATATCAGAGACCTTTCCCTCGTTTAATAAATGTTTTCAGTTTATTTCACTGTTTAATTGCCTGTAAAATGATTTTAATGCCTATAAATTGAACATTTATTTACTTTACTACTTAGTAATACCAATATTTTTTTTCTTTAAACATTTTCTTTTACCATGTGCTTTTCATATACTTTTGTGGAAAAATGTAAGTCGGAGTTTTGTAAAAATGTGTGGGAAATTTTTACTTAAAAATATCCCGCAGTAAAAAGTAGACTGTTCGATTATCGTGTTATAAGCTTTCGAAATCGTTTTTTGACATTATCACATTTCTTAATAAAATAATTTCCTAAACACCTTTTATACACATTTCGTAATAATGGATATAATCCTAATTTAAGTTACTCTTGAACATATTTGAGCTAAATAGAATCGTAGTGAACTAAGCTACAATTTCAAACGCATTTATTTCTATTTAATTTAAAATTTAAATTCAATGTTTCAGGTGTTACAATCGATATTCCCAGAAGGACATCTTCAATCTGTACAAATAAATTCAAAGAGACTTCAAGATAAATTGAACTAAAAACCAATCACTGGGAGAAGAAGTGAATTCAACTAAAGCATTTCATGTTAGTGGCTGGAGTCCCAAGCACCAACCGTTTGTGTGCATCTCCAGGGAAGGGCGCAAGGTGATGTCCGAACCGTTGGTTAAACGAATAATTGAATTAAAGATTTTGCTAACGTTCCGAAACCACGCAATGTGACAGTTAAATTGAAAAGTAAGGAATTCAATGATCAATCGAACAAAAAGTAAAGTGACTTGGAGGAAAGAGAAGTGCATTACAGTAAGCACAGCTTCAAAGAGTTTCATTAGTCCGATGTATGTTCAAGGTCTTATTGTTCAATCTAGGAACTCCTGAGCTGAATTATATTAGGCAGAACAGAAAAGAACTACACAGACTCTTCAAGCAATTCAGCCTAGCGCATACGTACATTTAAGCAAAAGTTTCGAAGTTTGAATGCACAGTCATAATAGTTATTTACGAAATAAGTATCGTAAGACATTTTATGACAACAGATAGGAGAATTGTCAAACAAGGCAATTAGACCCACTTTCATTACAGATCAAATTACAACTCGAGAATGTAAAATTATGAAACGAGGCTTTTAGAGTTTGATAACTATCATTGATACTTACATTGATAATTGTAAGAGTTACGAGGCACATATCATGGGTCTTTTATTCACTTAGTAAATAATGTAAATATATAACCCAATATAATGTAAATATTGTCTAGGGAGGGTATGCGAGCAGTGGGCCGTAAATGGGGGTTTTGTTTTAATTGCACACCATTCCTCCGACATCCAATGATAACTCACCTTTCGTAACTTTCCCACAACCTGGAAGATCAATTGTCTGATTAAACGAAGACGACAATCGCTCCCCTGAAATGGGGTAGTTTATGTATTGTCACCATCACCTTGAGAAATTGTTGAACACTTTTGAAATTAATACATCTAATTGAATAGTTGAATTAATAATACAAGATTGAAATAAATGTAGCTCTTTCCATTGAGCATTTAGTTCACCCTTCTGCTACCGAGAGGGGTAACTGAGTTACCCCAACGCATATTTTACTATTCTTTATCATCTTATAATGTTTTTACATTTCTGATAACTTTAGTTGCTTTTTATATCTTTATCTAAAATTTCTTGTTAAAAAACCTGTTTTTTGGCTTATAGTTATTTCACGGCTTAAATCTGCAGCTGGGGTTACAACCTTACCCTCGCTGGAATTGGACGTTCGGGATTTAATAACTTGGTTTGAGGTTATGTTATCAGCGGGAGATGGGAGGTGTTGTGGACATTCCCACGAAGTGTTATTGTAATACATGTGCATTAGTATGTGAGCATGTCGAAGACTTACAGTCTTGAAGGTTTTAAAAAGTTATTAAGTATTCACAATCCAGATGATTTGTCTAAAGGAGATCGTGAAGTGTAGATCATTTTGTGAGTGTGATGAAGATAATGTATAGATTATAAATAAAGTTGACGATATTATTTGTACTGAAGACGCGGAAAACGTGAATGATGACTTATACATCAGATCAGAAGAGTTCAAGGTAAGGAGACACTATAAGTAGTATAATGTGTTCTAAAAGAGCATGATTTGGCATTAGAGATATTATCCTTGTAAATGAAGCCCTGCATGTAAAATATGTAGTAAAAATCGCTAAATATTTATTAATATATCAAAATAATTTTTAATATACATAACCAAAACAATATTACGATATTTACGGTAAAAATATTAAAACAACACTGAATTTTCCTTGGGTAACTTCTACCCCTTGGTATTCGACGTGTGCAAAACACCTCGGTAGTCGAAGGGTTCAAGCGTGCATATAAATTCTGTGGGCATGTTGTAATGCAATATTATGTTAGGCAGAATCAAAGAATATCTATTCCAACAGGAGCAAGCAGATTGGCATGGAATAAAATCACATAGTTTATGAACAAGAAACAGGCACGAACTTATCTGAAGATTGTGTAGACTTATCACTGCCTGCAGTGGTGGACGCGGAGCGACCCCGTGGTCACCACGCTGAGTAATAGGCCATCCAAAGTTGCAGACACACGGCATCCAGACTCGGAAGTTGCTGAAATACATAACAGCAAATTCCACTAGTGTTAGCGTAGTATTCATGCATTAACGCATGTTAAGAATTATGCAATTCGTGGGTGAAACGGCATGAGTGGCTGATGTCGGAATGTTAAAAGTCCTGCGACAGCTGTTATATACAATTGCAGTCATCAGCATATGCGACAGTCATGACGGAGCAGCAATTGAATGCAAAGCTCGTGAATTACTCACACACAGTGACACAACAACAGTTGCACAAACTAACACATCGTGGGCAAAGGACGATCATAATTGATCACAGTTTATAAAACAGTATGCAAATTACTGATCACGATCAGGTGATTTAGTATAATATTGCACTCGCAAATAGCACACGCAATTTAAGAACAAAAGTACAGAACACGTCGGTAACCTGTTTGGTTTTTTATGCTGGAAGGTAAATTGTTCAGTGAAAGTTAATGTGACCACACATTGAGAGAATCGGCAAGAACATTGCAGTGGCGTTACACTGATTAAATGAACAGTAACTAGTACATAGTAGAAAATGAATAACATGAGCGGCTTGTGCAGCACGGATGTGCATTGCGCAACTCCAGCCAACGCTGTCGGTATGCATGTGTTTGGAAGCACAGCGTAACCATTTCGCGGGCGCTGCTGCGCTCTCAACGAATCGGGAGGTACATTGCCTTGAAAAGTAAAATTAAAAGTGAAGTAGTTTGCGTTCAATTAACGAAACAAATTCCATGATATTAAGTATTTTAAAAATATAGAATTGTAGCATGTATTATGTAGTTAACTTGCTGCGGCAATTAACCCGGGAGTGGTAACGCGGGGGTTTGTGGGATCCCCACGGTCTTTTTTTTTTCGCTTGTTGTATTTCCCACGTTGGCTACTCTGACCATTGCTTTGTTACCTTTCTGTTTTTGTATCATGATATTTAATGTGCTCTCAGTTTGCCAGTTTAGTAAGTTTTATCCGTGTGGCAAGCTGTTGTTTTGTTTGGGATGGCCAGGGACACCCGCGTTACCTTCTACATTAGCGAAGGTCGTCTTCAGTCTCGTAAATTCTATTAGTTTGGGAACGTATTGCATTCTCTATTTTTATGTTAGGATTTCCCTGCAAAGTTAATTCTGAAGAACTACAAACATTTTAGGTCACTTTATCTGGCAAAAAAAGGTGTGGAAGAATATGCTAACTTTTGCTGAAAGCGGGAACAGAATATCGTTACTCACCGCCCTGGAAAGAGCAATCTGCACGCAGTTCCAAATGACCAGGATAATGTTTTTTGTGTATTGATTTGGATATGATTAAGAGAATTACATAATCCACCAACATTAAAATTGAAATGGATTTAGAAAGAAATAAAAATGATCGCAGCACCTATAAGACTAAGAAAGGAGAAATGAAAGCAGTAATTGTGCTACGTATTTTGACTGTGCCTGTAAAATCAGGACATCAAAATCTTGCTGAATTGTGGAATGTGGATAATACGGGTATTGAAATTTTCCATTGTACTTTTAATTTGAAAAGATTTCAATTTTTGCTACGAAACATAGGATGGATGTGACAACACGCGCAGACCGGTATTAAAAATTATCTTCAAATATTAGATGCTTTCCTGATGAATTCTCAGACTTGTTTAGCAACTAAATTCTTAATAAATTGTTTAAATACACGCAATAAAATTTAATAATAGAAGAAGAATATTATATTAATTTATTTTTTAATAATTTAGCATATCATGAAAAGAGTGTGGAGGTTTGGAGACACCCCACGTTACCACTTTTGTTTCAAAAAGTCATGTTACCACTGCTGGGTTAATTTTGTATGAGTGTCCTAGAGCATTGTTAAAAATACACAGAAATACTTGGAATTAAGTTTGCATGAGCTGAACGTTTTCGTAAGGTAAGCATGCAAAATAAAATACATTGTTAAGATAGCTTGTACGGAAACTTGGCTATGATGAAATGTTCATAGAATTAAATAGAATTACGTTTCGTAATAAAATGGTGGCTTGCTTGTCCGATCAAGCATATTGCCGAATAATATTCCCAAATAGAATGTGTTTAATATATGTACGCTTCAGAAGCTGGTGTTTAAACCAGGTTTAAACACCAATTACACGTAGCTCAAGGTATTTTTTCCATGCCAGTGGGTAATGCTAACCTAATGAAATAAAATCTTAAACATTTTTAATAAATTCTGCAGAATTAACTATCGGCATTAAGGGAAATATACAGAAAAGATGTGAAGGATGGCGTGAAGAACCTCTAGGAAATTGTTAAAGAAAAGAGAAATGTGTATGAAAGGTGGTTGACTACAGGACGTTATAAAGGTAGACAAATACGGGGGTGTCCAAAAAGATACTACCACTTACATGGTACTACAATATTTACTTTCGCATATACTATAGGTACGTATATATTATGTTATGTAATACTGTGTATGTTGCGCGAAAAAAACGGCGAATTTTTGGCAGAAAAACTCTTATTACAGGTCCCTGGTAACCCTGGGCCCTGATCTCGTGGCCCCTTGAATATGAAACCGATATTTTAATTTTGGGGGGTACTTTACATGAAAACAAAATACCATTTTTCTCAATGAAAGGTATTGTAACACCCGCCCCCCGTACACACGACCACTCATCGGTGTCGGCGGTGTTAATCTCTCTCAGGGCGTGACCCGACTCACCTGTGGATTCCCGTCTGCTGCAGGTTGCCTCATGTGCTCGGCTGGAATCTATTTAGGACGCATGCGTGACTGGGCATATTCATGCATTACACAGTAAAACGCTCTTTCATGATTTCTGAGTTTAATTCACAGCAAAAAATAATCGGGTGAAGCCCCCTACAGTTCTTAATACTATCTTAACCTAACTTATAACTAGCTTAACTTAACAGTCCAACCCTTCCGGGTCATCGCACGGGCGCTCCGTTCCTCCGGGCGTCGGCATCGGCCCGGGTGTCGGGCGGCAGGGCAACGGCGCTCCCCCCGTTTCCTGGGCCGGACGGGCAGCTGGTGGCCGCGGCGGCGGTGTCGCGGCACGCGAGCAGGCGCGCGCGGCAGGCGCAGGGCTGCGCGCGGGCGGGCGCGCGCGACAGCGCAGCGGCGGCGGCGCGGCGCGTGGGCTGGCGCGGCGGCGACGACGGCGTGGCAGCGGCTGCGCGCGGGCGGGCGCGCGCGGCAGGCATTGACTGCGGCGGCGGCGGCCAGGAATCGCCACACCAAAGCGTCTTTTAGTGGCGGCCGGCCCTCAGGCCGCGCCCGAACGCTTCTTCGTTCATTCGAGTATCGGCACTCACACGGTGTTCCGCCTCTCCCATCGGCGGCACCTGAGCGGGCGGTGAGGTGGCGACGATGCGTTGCCGGCGGCGATCTAGCGTCTCGCGGCGGTCGTTACCATCGGACCCAACACCTCGGTCGTCGCTTACATCGGAAGGTAACACTCGCGGTCGTCGTTCGTCTCGGAATGGCCGAGTCTCGCGTTCGCAGCAACCTCCCTTGCTCGCGAGATCACATGTCTCACCCCCGCCTAGTGTTCGACTATTGGCGCAGCCAAACCGCGTGATGCGCGCCGTCCAATTGCCATGGGTCCATCGACGGTTGGAACCCGATTTCGAGTGGGCGTTCACGTCACCACGATTTCCGAGAAGACGCTGGGTGCTCTGACGCAGCGCTCGGAAATACCAGAGGTGTGGCAAACGGTCTTTGAACAAAGGGAGGCGCTCCCCCCGACGGCTGGCGGCGACCCTTCGCGCACTCAGGTAGCGGAGAAACGCACATTTTCAGCCAGCTAAGTTTTCCCGGACTCCCTGTTATATAAAAAAAATTCATCTCGCACACGCCGAAATTAGTTCGTGTGCGACCGTCCCATTACAGTATTTATCAACACTACATCTTCAAATTGGGTCACGCTTAATTTTTTTTAAATACGAGTAGTTTCTCTTTAATTTCGTGACAAACATAATACCCCGCTGCAAATTTACTGCGCTTCAGACAGCTGGATGCATCGTAAATTAGAATTTGCAATTTTGTATATTACTAGGAAATCCCGGCAAACATTGTTCTGCCCTTCATCTCTCTCTTTCCCCTCCCAACTCCCTTGCTCACTGACTCTCCCTCCTTCCCTCACCCTGTCCGTCTGTCTGTCTCTGTGTGTCTCTGTCCCTGCCGCTCTCTGTCCCTCTCATTCACATTTACTTGCAGATTCTCCACGTCTCTGAGTAAGTGAGGTAATATCGGGAAGCGCCGGAACAGCAAAAGTGTAATAGAATGAATCAAGAAGATCTCATCCTGTAGATTACGGTATGAGAAACGTTTATTTGAGGCCTAAGGTCTAAAAATTTTAGTTTTTAAATCCCTAGAATGATTAATTTAGGAGTCATTTAACGATTTAGATTCAAAACTCCTGACGTGCGTTGTAGGTTGCATTTTACGTGAATATTTAGATGCGTTTTTTAAACAAATCCTTCATATTTTTAACGGCAAAGTGCAATTCGTCACGTCTCCGTGAACTTATCTTTCTTTAGAGACCTCGTATATAAAGATAGGTTGTGTGTGAGAGCCGCAAAGGGAGGGTATACTACTGAAATAACATAGGAGACGATACTTAATCTTATCACAACTTTTAATGCTTTACCTACGAAAATTAAACCGGGCGCATTTCATTTACATTGCACCCTACCGCTCCAGAGCGTATCCCAATGCGCATAGCGAGCGGTCGCTCTGCGGCCGCGCCTCGCCCCTCGCCAGATGCCGGGCCGAGGAGCACAATTACCGCGATAGTCCGCGGCGCACCCCGATGCGACGCGGCGGCAGGGGCAGCGCGGGAGTGGTCGCGTTTACCCGGCACGCCGCACCGCGGATAGGACACGTGTTCTCAAAGGGGTCGACTAGCTCAGCGACGCCGCACTGCGCTCAGGGAGTATCGCGCTGCGCGGAGCTGCGCATAGGCGTGTTTGTTGATCGCAACAATGACCTTTGTAGAGTTGTGTTCATTGGCTGTTCGCCGCGCAAACAAATTGCAAGGTAGAATTGAAGGTTGCAATGAAGGTGGTGGTCATTTGTGTAGCTGAAAGATATAACGTTCATGGAGATTAGTTATGACTGTGAAAATAGGTGTTATTTGGGGTATTCATATGCAATAGCAGAGGGGGAGGGAGAGAGGTAAATGAGAAAGTCTGTAAGAGATAAGAAATAGAGAAAGAGGTAAGAAAGAGATAGGTAGTAAGTAAGATATGAGAAGAAGAGAGGAAATAAGAAAGAAAGAGCAATGATTAGTAAGAGATATTAAATAGGGATAGATAATAAAGAGAGAGAAGTGGTAAGAAGGTAAGTAAGTGGTAATAGAGGTAAAGAAGAAAGGAAAGATAGGAATAAAGTAAGAAAGTGAGGTGTGAAAAGAAGAGGAACTTAAAGGAAGAAGGAAAATAAACAAAATGGAAGGAGAAAAAATCCAGAGAAGAAGTAAAGCGTTTTAGAGGTTTTCACAACGCTTAATGAAAATGTTCAAAAGCTTGTGAAGATGCTAAATGCATATCAAATGCGACAACCTTATTTTATTATCTTTTGGCTGCAAAATAGAAAGCCTTGAGGAATAGGAAAGTATATTGAGAGGTACAATAACGGAAACATTGAAAACTAGTTTTACCATTACATTTTATCTTTACTTTCATCTTTACAATTACTACCATTTAACTTCACCATTACTTTTAATAATTAAAATCCAACAAGGTGACGGGAATGGTGACAATTATACATTACTTTTATCTTTACAACAAAAAAGTCTCATGAAATAAAGACAATATTTCAATTTGAGAAATGACATGGTACAAACAAATAAAAATGGTAAGCAAATACAGACAATAATATGTAGACAATGCAATAAATAGATACTGTAGATAAAATATAGCCTAGTAATAAATCTATATAATAAATGTTCAATAATTAAAGTTTATGGGTTCTCAATGGGGAGGGGGGAAAGGCGATTAATATGCCATATGAGAGAGACCGTCCTTGTCTTAATTTGTACAGTCCGTACGCGACCATCACGCTTGGGAAACAGATGAGTGATGATTTCCATTCTCCACTCAGAGGTGGGAGATTTTTGTATCTACCTTCACATTAGGAAGGGCAGAAGTCCATTTTTCACGTTGTTGGAGAGATTTTAAATACTCTCTTGACCAGCTTTTCCAAATGGAAGAAAGTGCGACCTGAGTATCATCCGAATGGGAGCATAGAGACGAGCGTTGGAGGGCTCTGGGTTCAGGCAGAGCAGTGAGTGAGTGGTCTGCCTATTAAAAAACGACCAAGCGTAAGGTAATTGAATTCAGTGATGCCGTCCGTACGACGAATTAAAAGTCTAGAATTTAAAATGGCTTCGACATGAATCACGGTTGTTAGCAGGTTTTTATAAGAGAGCGTAGTTTCACCTAATTCTTTTGACAATTAGCGTTTTAAAATTTTAATACCAGTCTTCCATATTCCTTCGACGTGAAGTGATCTTGACAAAATGAAATCCTGTTGATGCGAGAATTAGTACAAAAATCAATAACTTGCTTATGAAAGGCTACAGATTGAAACAATTCATGAAGCGCATGTCACCGCTTGTTTGCTCCCACAAAAGTGGTAGCATTGTCTGAGTAAATTGTGATGGAAATGCCACAACGAAAGGTAAAGCGTTTTAATGCATATATAAAGGCTTCTGTGGTTAGGGAGGACAGAATTTCAGTATGAACAGCTTTGGAAAACATGCACACGAATAATGCAAGATAAACTTAAGTTAGGTATATGCCGCGAATGCCAAATTGTAGCCAAAACTGACCTTTACAATCCCCCCCACAATGCTAAAGGTGGCACTGGGAATAACAAGTACAGCGGGAAGGTCTCTCATAAGCTGTTGGACGGACACAAGAGCATGCCGAATGTATGTTACATATTTACGTGTGACGGATTTGATGGCCCCGCGAATAGAGTCAATCCAATAGGTTGTCGTTGAACAGTTAAAATTTGGACAATGGCATGAGCTAGCTTTAAGTGAGCATCGAAAATATGCGCACTACTAAAATGATGTATACAGGGCAAAATTAGTGGAAAGAACGTGACGAAAGACAATCCTGCCACATACCCGTAGGTAACCATCGCTGTCAACAAAGGAGTTGAGCGAATGAAGACCACTACTTGTAGATCAAATTGAATGATTGTTAAGTGCCCTTATTACAGGAAGAAAGGCGTGTTGTACGATTTTCACACAAGCTATATCCGGAGAATTGAGCTCATGAACAGTGAGAGGTATTATGATTTTAGAACTAGAAATTAATTTTGACCTTGGCTTTGATATGGTAGATTAAATAAAGAAACGAATAGATGCACATGTGCCATAACGCGAAGGGTTTTTGAAAGGAGCCGTAATAGAAACAAACTCTTTTTTTAAGTAAGTGACGCGAGATTTGCAGACAAGCACGGGAAGATTGGTAATTGTTAACAAGACTATCGTTTGGCCATAAGCCTGATTCATAAGTAAACTAGTGCTGCTACAGAATGGCACAGACTTTCCCGTATTAGTTTTCTGTTTCCTTTGATCTCGGCTAGCTATTCGGACTTGCCAATACTCTTTACAGCTGCCATCTATCGCCGCCGAAAATATTTTTTTGACATTTTATTAATTTTTCGGTTTTCCAATAGTAGAACAAAACTATTATTTTAAGAATATTAAAAAAACAGTTAAACCTTGCGCTAAATGGCAATGTTCATTGAAAAATTTGGAGCCATTTTCAAGAAAATGGCGTTTAGTGCTACTGTAAATGCGAAACTTAAAGCTCTTTTTTACAGAAAATTTTTGAGTTTTCGAAAAACTTCACTTAAAGTCATTTGAAGCACTTACACTCACAAATTGAATAGTGTTTACAAATTGCTAGAAATGTGCATTTTAACCGTATGAGAGAGCTTTCAAAAATATTACATTATTTATTACATTATATATTGTAGTGATACCGAATCCATTACGGCTGCGAGCCTGAGAATTGCTCCGCGTCGCGCGACAGAGGGGTCGACGGCGGCGCCAGGTTTCTGTCAGGCCACCCGCCGGACCCACCCCCTAAAATTCGTCACACCCAAATGTCCCGCGGCCTGGGGGGTCTTCTCGTGCACGCGGCACTGCAGTACTTTTCCGCGGCGCCCCTCGCCCTCCCCATCCTCCCTTGAGATTTTCGTTCCCCCCCCAGTCATTAATTTCTGCCCCTGTTTGACAGAAAATTGAAGTGAGAGAGAACGAGTGCAGGTTTCTCTCTCATTTCTCGGCTCCAAAAACTTCCGATGATTGGGCGGAATTGTTCTACGACGCAATACCCTTTCGCCAATAGCCGCCGGACGTAGGCAAAGCTCTAGAATGTTCTAGAACATTCTGAGGGAATTTGGTGGGGGAAGGGAGGCTCGAAGGACTTCGTGCAGGCGACATCAGGACAGAAGGTGAGAGGCGGTCAGGGGGACGAGACGTTATTGTGGAGGCGCCCGGCGTCAGAGATAAACTTTTGTTTCTTAGTTGGACTTATAAGAAAACGTTGAGTTTTCGAGGAGAATTTGTGCGCAGTTCTTAAATAAGTGTAGACCGCGGATTGTGAAAAGTTTTATTGACATTCCAATAGTTCAGAAAAAGTATCTGACTTGTGCTCGTGTTTGGAACATTATCGTGGAACAATCTGATCATTCACGAACTTGCTACGAACTCTAAAGTACCGTGCGGTGAACCGAAAGTGACAAGGTCATTCAACTGAGCAGACATTATCTGATCATTAGCAACAGTAAGTGAGCGGCGCTGTGTGTTGGGCCAGCACCCCTACAACCCCGTGTTCTACCTGGCTCGGCCCTGCGCGCCCCTTTGTGCGGCGTCCCACGACGCTCGCGCCGCCCCTGCCAGCCAGCTGGCGGCCCGAGGTCGTTCAACTCTGGTTTGTTGTGCACGCCGCCCCGCTAAGGCGGTATCTTTTTCGTTCTTTTGGCGCGCCCGTGGTCGAAAGGCATAAACAGTTTGGTGAACAATCTTTAATTACCTTTGACCGGGCGACGAAGAGAAGATTCCCGGCCGCGCTTGGCTGTCAAGAGGGAATCAGCGTAGAGGAAATTACTGTTCTTTTTACTGTAGTAATTTTCACTTTTCAATTTATTTTATTATTTTATGTGTGCATGTCATATTTTGGAATTGGGGAAAGGGGAGCATGCTCGCCGACATGAGTGGTAAAATCTTGCAATTTTTTATTAAATAAAAGCCACCTGTTTGTTAACATGAGTAAAAGTCTTTTATTTTACACCGGCCACCAACTTCCTCCATCTTCATCAATTTAGGCAAGCCTTTCTACCGACTGAGCGAGCCGGCTACCACGTTTACGGCGCCCAACCGACAGACGGGTAGTCGCAATATTGTTTTTTATTAAGTGTATTTTTTGCAATTAAAGGATGTGAAATAGAAACGTCTCTTTCATAGAATATTCAGTTTATTATAACTAGATTAGGTCTTTGCCGAACCCAGGCCCTATTGTATGAGGAGTTATTAATAGCTCGCACAAAGAGTAGTGTGATTAGGTGAGAATTAATCATATTTCGAGTGTCATTAGGCAGGTCACTCGAAGTCATTCGTTATACTTCGAAGGTAAAGAAGGTAGGGACGGTGACAGAAGATTGAATGTATCGCCAGGTAAAACCATTAGTGTTTGCTCTGATAAATTGAACACGACTGCGCGCAAACACGTTGCCTTTGAGTGGTGGTGAGCGGATCCAATTTATCACTATTTTAGAATCGGTCCATAATACGAGTTTAGGGAGTGAGTTCACAAGAAATAATTTTAGTGACTTTGGTCATAAGTTTTGTGAGAACACAAACGCAAAGCTTAAGTCGAGGAATGGTTAACACAGTGTTACCTTTGCACATCAGGGTACTACCTTGGATTTTGTACAAAGCAGCCTCACGGTATAAATACCGTGTTTGTTGATAGAGCGTACATAAATTGCAGCTCCATAGGCTATTAGACTACTGGAAGATAACCCGTGTAATTCAATAAGCGAATAATTAAACGGTAAAACACATCGCGGAATATGAATTGTAAGAAAATGAATTAATGAAGTACACACCTCTTGTCACTTAGGGGCAATATCAGGAGGAAGTAATTGATCCCAGTTAAGGAAAAAATCATACATTTTTTGAAATGATAACTGGCACACAATAATACAAGGAGCTAATAAGCCGAGTGGATCAAACAAAGAGCAGATTACAGATAACATATTTCTTTGGTAAACTTGGTTGAATTGAAATTTATTTTGTCTGGCAGTTTTAAGTTGAACATGCCAGCCACAGTATTCCAGGAAATACTTAAAGTGGAAACTGATTAGGAATCCTTGGACTCAAGAATTTTCTGATTAGATTTAGCTAGCAGGTGATCTGAAAGATCAGACAATGCAGAGTTGTTATTTGAGGCCCATTTGCGTAGTGCCCATTGCCCAACCTCCCCTTGATAGGGGAGCATTGATTTAAGTATTTTCTTTTCTAGTTTCTTTCGCAACATTTAAAGTTGGGGAAGAGTGCAAAAAGTCATCAACATAAAAATTAGGCTTTAGCACGTGGGAGCCTATGGGAAACGCAGTGCATTCGTCGGAGGCCTGCTGATGCAAAGTGGGAACAGCAAGAAAATTGGCTGGTTTCAAACCATGCTTCACTGCAGTTAACAGGAAATCTTGTATGGGCTCAGAATGTGAATTTCTCCACAAGACTCGTTGTAGATTCCAATCAGATGGATCCACATTGAATTGATGAAACATCATTTTGAGGTCGACAATAATTCCGATTTCATGGATTCTAAATTTTAGTAAAAGGTTGAATAGATTGTCCTGAATTTTGCTGTCATTTAGGAGCACATCATTTAAAGAAACACCAATGGTGGTTCTGGCTGACCCGCAAATACTATTCTCTTTTTCGTCGTGGAACTTGACGACTTGAAAATTAGGTGATGGGGATATTATCATTGGCAGAGCTGCTAGAGTGGGGTGCTGGTCGCATATGCTCTAAGTCATTATACTAGATAATAAAATCATGATAGGCTTGCCTTAATTGGGGGTCTGAAGATAATGAAAGTAAAATAAAATACATTGTTAAGATAGCTTGTAAGGAAACTTCCTATGATGAGTTGCACATAGAATTAAATGGAATGAAGTTTTGTAATAAAAAGACAGCTCTCTTGCAAAGATGTGAAATGCGTATCAAATGCGACAACCTTATTTTTATTATCTTTTTATTGCAAAATAGAAAGTCTTGAGAAATATGAGAGTGAATTGATAAGTACAATAATAGAAACATTGAAAACTAGTTTTACCATTACATTTTATCTTTTCTCTTGCCCAGAAGAATATTTACATAAAATATAAAATAAAATAGTTTTATGAAAACTGAAAAAGTTTGCCCGTATACTCAAAGTGTATGTAGATGAATTTAGTTATTAAATTTATTCAACATTGGTGATCTTCTTTCGCGTATTGTGAATGATCTAGAAGTACTACGCAATGAAGGTAATATAATTATGTACACGAAATGAACATATGGTATTCACCGTATATTTAATCCCAGTAAGTACTCCTCTATTGCATTTGACGTGGGTTTCGCAGAAGACTGTACATGTGCAAGCGTGCACTTGAGTCGCAGGGCACTGCGCCTGTACACGGGCCCACGCTGTCTCGGTTGGCGGGGCGCTGCGTCGACGTGGAGCGAGATGGGGAAGGATGGGGCGGGGTGGAGAGAAACGCACGGAGTGGGAGGAAGGGGTGAAGGGCTCGACGGGGTGGAGGAGTGGAGGGGAATAAGGAGTGACGGGGAGGAGGGGTGGAGGAGAGAAGGTTGACGATGGGCAGGAGGGGTGGGAAGGAGGAGGAAGAGGGGATGAAGAGGAAGAGAGAGAAAGGGTGGAGGTGACGAGGGGGAGGAGGGGTGGAGGAGAGAAGGTTGACGATGAGCAGGAGGGGGGGAAGGAGCAGGAAGAGGGGATGAAGAGGAAGAGAGAAAAAGGGTGGAGGTGACGAGGGGGAGGAGGGGTGGAGGAGAGAAGGTTGACGATGGGCAGGAGGGGAGGAAGGAGGAGGAAGAGGGGATGAAGAGAGAGAAAGGGCGGAGGTGACGAGGGCGAGGAGGGGTGGAGGAGAGAAGGTTGACGATGGGAAGGAGGAGGAAGAGGGGATGAAGAGGAAGAGAAAGAAAGGGCGGAGGTGACGAGGGGGAAGAGGGTTGAGAAGAATGGAGAAGAGGAGGTGGAAAGGAAGGGGAGGAGGAGGTAGAAATGAAGGAGAGGAAGGATGTCGAGAGAGGGAGCGAGAGAGGAGGTGGAGGGCGGCGAGGGTGAACAGGGTGAGGGCGGAGGGGGGTGAGGGGGAACAGGGAGAGGGTGGAGGGGGGATGAGCCTTAATTGCCGGGCGGCCGCGACGACGAGCGCCATATTGATTGGACGCGCGGCCCTCATCCTCCTTCTCCCCCCCCCTGCCCAGGCTGCTCGGGACATAATTAAGTGCGCTCGCTGGGCGGCGGAGCGTCCGTCCGTCGGCTGAGGAAGCAACAGCCGTGCGCCCCCCACCCCTGCGCTGTGTATGAACACTGTCGATTGAAGCGCACCTTCTTCAAAGACCATTCTTGTCTCTCTTGTGAGGCATTCGCTGCTTATATTGACAAGGGGCTTTTAAGGTAGTATGTTCGTATCAGATGCTACTCAAATACTTAACAATTTATTACATTTGTATATTGACAATAGTTGCTTGAAAATATGAATGGATCATTTAAATATTTTTTCTAAATAGTTAAAAGAGAAGTATGCAATTGTTACCCTCGAAAAACAATGTTTAATAATACAGATCTCATATGATTTTTCATTTTCATGAGTTTTTTAAGTGTTTTATTCCACTGGTCAGCTACAACGCTTTACACGTGAAGGTTTCAAAAAACGACACAATACTACATAAAAAATGTTTGCACAATTAACATTTGAGGTTAACCTAATTGCGCTCTTATACTTCTTATATTTTCAATTTTATATACAGAGTGTCCGGGGAGGAAACGTCGAAACTTTTAAAATAAGCTCTTAAGACTATTCTAAGCATATTTTGTCTAATAATTTACATGAATATTCCGAATGGTTGAGCCGCAATGACCACTCAAAATTTGGTTTGAAAAAATTATTTCTAGGCAAAAACGTGCATTATGGAAGCACAGACACGCTCTAGAAACATGTAAATCGTTTATTATTTACACAAAAATGAATATATCTGCTCAAACAGAAAAAATAAGCAAGAAATAAAAAAGCAGTCGAATTGTGTAACTTGGGTGCTTTTTTTATTTCTCGCTTAATTTTTCTTTCTGAACTAATATATTCATTTATTTTGTAAATAATGATTAACATATATGTTTCTGGAGTGTTTCTTTGCTTTTATAATGCAATTTTTTGTCTAGAAATAATTTTTAAACAAACTTTTGAGTGCTTAATACGGCTGAACTATTCGGAATATCCAAGTACTTTATTAGACAAAATATGCTTAGAATTGTCTTAAGAACTTATTTTCGAAGTTTCGAATTTTCCTCCCCAGACACTCTGTATTTTTGGTTGGCAACGGTGGGGTCAGTTACAGGAAAAGATAATTATTATTTCATTTGATCATGGGGATATGGTTTCTTAATTCTGGGAAAGAGTGATAAAGTTTTTCATGAGTTGGAGGTACTAACGAAGGTTTATTTCGGCTCCTGAATTTTTCTTTCTCTTTGTGCTGAATATCGATCCGCATTGCATTGCAACGAAAATGAACTACCACCAAATAGCCTGTAATACAAACATTTAAGTCAGCTTGAGTTTCAGTGGTACCCGAAGAGAAACAGTGCCGACAATAGAATGATTCTCCTTCGCAAAGAGACTGTAATTCCTGTTGCCACGAATATCACACAAGTTTTATTTTTAATTATTTCTCAGAATACATGGTGATGTATAACATACATTGAATAACATCTGATTCCTCAATATGTTTACCGCGTATTGAATAAAAGAAAGAGGTACTTTGAATCTATAACTTCAAAATCTGTAAAAACATAAGCACGCGAATGTTTTTCTATCAGAGCCTGTACTAGTTTAAACTACGTTATTCGAAAATTAAGCGGCTTAAAGTTATTTTATTCTTGTTGATGAACGGAGATAGTACTGCTTTAATTTAAATTATTTTTGGGGCTACTTCAAGGTGGTCGACCAAAGCATCATAGTACCTTAAAGGAGAAAACATACTATTCCATCGTAAATAGTAAATTAAAATGGTATTTATTACTTTTTGTGATTTATGTTTTTAAAAGTGAATAGTATTTACGTTAGTGCAAATTAACTTTTTCAATCGAATTCTAAGGGCACAAAAATGAAAATTATCTAAAAGCTGATAACGCAATCTCTTCTTATTCCAGAATAATTAAATTTTAATAAATTTATTGTAATTAATCATAATTATAAGGTCACTGAATCTGTCTCTGAAATATTATATTATTCAGGAACTTACTTCCATTCTATATTACACAAACACCACTTCACCATACAATCACTTCATTACAGAAAATACCCTACAAAATTCCTCGGAAAACGAAGAAAAACAAGTCATATTTGAACAATTACTTTGGATTAACATTACAATGGGTAATTACAATTGACTGATATGTCTCACCAAATTACAGGGATTCTCGACACATTGTATATAAAATACCAGTGATTTATTATCGAGAGATGAGATTCGCGGTGGTGGAAAAGCCTACATCGTCGCAGGCGAATAGCGAAAGCACTATGCCGCACACGAGGTTCTAACCCACAGCCTTTTGGTTCCACGTAATCAAGCTTCAAGCCCTTGAGCTATCAAGGCAGGCATTACCATCAATGTAGGTAAAGTGTCGGTAAAGTTACACTCTAACTTCGTGGAAGGTATTTACTCAAGCTAAGGTCGGGTGAAATTTCATGTGTTTGCAAATACTTTCTTCTCAGCAGTAGCACGTTTACAGGGTTTTGTGTCAATGAATTCTTGTAAACGGCAAAAATCTATCATCTTTCCTGAGCGTATGTTAAACTAAACAAATGATTATAAAGTTAACGAATCTATCACCAAGTGATCAGAAATATATTAATAATAAAAGTTTATAAACTTACGAAACAGTAATTTATGATCTTGATAAAGATAGGGGGGAAATTATGCCGGAAGCAGCGTTGACCCCACCATGGTATGTGACTGTTATTCAACTATGCTTCCACTTTGTTCGAACCCGCAAGCCTTCGGACAGAGATTGATATTACACGCCTTACTGCGTCGTCGCACTGCATCGACTTTGCTTCGTTGTAGTTCGCGTCGTCATTCTGCGTACGACGTCGCTTACTGCGTCGAGTTTAATTAAGTGGTAGGGAGAGTTCTTGTTTCTAGTACTGTTTCGTGTTGATATGCTCGGCTCAGTACAGAGAATTACAGCATGGGGTAGCAGAAAGGTCACTCGTCATTCTTTCATTTCGAAAGGTGACCCTTCGCTTCACAATTTTGCTCCATCACACCAACTTCAGTTAACTTCACAACGCAATTCAAATTCTACTTTACTTTAGACAATTCAACGATATATGTTTAGAATGTTATGTATTCCGTGTGATTATAGTAGTGTTATCTCTTAAATGAAACGGAACTGGAAAATGGCAAAGCAATGATCAGAGCACTATGCACAGGCTACATGACGTTGCGGGGACGTTGAGCGTTGCTGCATCGTAAGTGCAGCATGTAGTGGAGTTCAGTAGTCATTCTCCAAAGGAAAGGTGCGTTGAAATAAAACTCAAATTGTTAATACCTTTTGGAATCCGATTTAAGTGATAATGCAGTGGAGCGGAAAGAAAAGCAAGTCCTTCACACATATTTTCTTATTTGAATGTAATTATGAACTAAAATATTTGCTTTGATGTTTAAGGGAAAATGTGTATCTGTGCAGTTGTCAGTTATATCTGACAGAGCCGCGAGATAGTTTGGCTGGAAAGAGCTATTCGCCTGCTTTGGCCAGAGGCCTAAAAAGTAACCGTTGTGCAGCGCGCTCTAGAGCCTAAATCGTTTATCATAAATTTAAAGTTAATTTGTGCATTTTGTAGTAAATTTTATCAACTTTAATGTTTGAAATAATTATTTCGATAAAACACATATGTTTGAAGATATAAACAAAAAGCTAAAAAGAGTGCGAAACTTTTAGTTTTTTGTAATTTTCTCTGTGAAGCCGATTGTTTTAGTGGAAAATATCAAATTAGAATTCATCACTCCCAAAAACATGTAGAACCGTTGATAAAAATATTTCCGGACTTATTTCCTGAATCGGGCCCTTTAGAGCACCATTTGACTGCACTATTGATGAGCCACACCAACATTTAAAGCATAGCAAACTCACGGCGTTTATCCCAAATACATCAAAATTTTGAAGACACTGTATAAAAACAGCACAGCTAAGACCAAGACTGACGTTGAAGAAGAAGCATTCCAAATAAAAAAGGGAGTAAAACAAGTATACCCTCTATCACCCAAAATTTTCACCGGTTTACTCGAAGATGTTTTTAAGAGGCTGAAACAGGAGAACGAGGGGTTACGAATAAACGGAAGACGACTATGCAACCTCAAATGTTCCGACGACATCATTACTCTAGCGATCTCTCAACAAAAACTACAGAGACTGTGAGACGAACTAAATAAAAAAAGCCGAAAAGTAGGACTCCATCTAAACTTAAATAAAACAAAATTAAGGACAAATCACAAGGAAATCTCTATAAAAATTGATGACAAACAGATAGAATATGTAGAAGAATAAACTTACCTGGGACAACTGATATCGTTCAACAAAACACTTAACCAAGAAATTGACAGAAGAATTACCCTCATCTGGCAAAAATTCTGGAGTTTTTCCTCCATCCTGTTAGACAAACATTTAGGATTAACAATAAAGAGAGAAGTAATGGACTCTTGTCTATTACCAACACTAACTTACGGATGCCAGACTTGGTCCTTAATCTGAACTGAAAAACCAAAAATATCAAGATGCCAAAGAAGGATAAAAAGAAAAATTCAAAATATTTTTCTCAAAGACCCGTAACATGCGCAGAAACAAGGGGCAAAAAGATGCACTAGATGAAGCTAAAAAACAGAAGTGGAAATGGGGGGACATATTGTAAGAACCAACGACCATAGATAGTCACACACAACAACAATATGGGAACCAAGAATTGGCTGCCGACACCCTGGAAGGCAACACAAACGATGGACGGATAGTTTCAGGGAGGCAGTCGGCAACAAGTGGGCGAGGCTGGCCCAAGACAGATCGACGTGGAGGTCATACCTTCATATCTAACATGAGCATCTTCCTGTTCCTACAAACAAAATAGACAATAACAACAAAGTGGAAAGTGTATAACCAAACAGGCGAAAAAATGTGTCAGAAACCCAGAAACATAACCACAAGTATATTACCAGAAAGCGAAATAGCTATGTTAAAAGGCGGCAAGTAGCCGACGGCACAAATCTTCCCTCAGAAATCAGGAGACCTTAGCCCTACATGGGATTGTATAGACTAATAATAATAAAAATAATTAATAATAATAATAATAATAATAATAATATTAATAATGGGATCTATAAGCATTCGAATTTGTCAGATTTCCGAGAAAGTTTACTAAGCACTATTTAGTAAGTGCGACGAATGAAATGTAGACCTCACCGAATGATTTTATCTACAAAACGAGTATACAACCACTGACAGTTCACTTTCTTCATTCCCTTACAATTTTCGATTGTCTGATTTAATAAACGAACATAATTCATGTTTAGTGAATCTTATCACACGAATAATTGGATTTACCACATCATCCCTTACTAAACATGTTTAGTTCGACATTTCTCTCAGTGAAAGCATTAATAAGAAACAAGTCTGGCAAAGAGAGCGACGTCCTCATCCTTCACTGCCAAAGAGAGGCCGACTGCTTCACTGCCAAAGAGAGGCCCCTGCTTATCCCCGCGAGGCGCATGCGCTGTCTTTGCAGACGGCTCCTCAGAGGCTGCTCCCGCCGCACTCGGGCGGTGCAGGGCACGAAATTAGCAGCGAGCGGCGTGGGCGGCTCGGGCGACGAGGGCGGCGCTGCGGGAATAGGGGCAAAGGTGGAGATGGCGACGTGAAGGGGCAGGCCGTGAAGGAAGAATACAACGAAGAAGGGGGGTAAAAGGAGGCAGCGGAAGGGAAGACAACAGTCGAGGAAACAACGGGTCGACAAATGAAGTCGTAGGCTTCCACGGCCGGAGTCATGTGGATGATCTTGGCTGTCCGGATGATGTTTCGACTCGACAGGGCTGGAATGACGCATTCCAGCCCTGAGGAAGACCACGATAAGATGGTCGAAACGTCGGCAACTCAGCCTTCGACGCGGCGTCACCCGGACAGCCAAGATCATCCACGGTATTAATTGATGTTTACGGACACGACAGTTAATTTGATCACTCCCATAAGTGTAGTGCAATTTATATCCGAGAAGTGACGTAGTTCCTCGTGGGCTGGATAGCGAGTTGCGGCACCCATTTACACGCTCGCTTGCGGGGATTCCTCTTCCAAGCATCTGCCGTCCGCGGCCCATCCGCTCAGCCAGGACGTGTGAAGCTCCCGACAGGTCTCCCGACATGTGTGGTAGTGCGGTGCGTGAGAGTGCGTGTGTTAGTAAGGGGGAGGATAAGACAAAGAAGAAGAATCAAAGAACACGCGCGATCTGTGACCCATTTCTTAGATTACTGATCCGGCATTCGCCTGGTATTGATAAAAAAGCACGTAAAATTCCAATCAGAGCAGCCGGCCGCTACAATTGAAGGGCTCAGTAGAACAAGGGGCTATCCCACATAGACATAGTTCTGAGATAATGAGGGTTCACCTGAACTTCCTCAATGTAACGCAGTACATCTTCAAACACCATACACTTCCATATAAATCCATAGTGGATTTCAATAACATATCATACTAAGAGAAGAATATCTGAAGTTTTGTATAATGCTAATACCTCAATTTCACAAAATAAATGTGAGATAGCCCCTTATACTGAGCCGTTCAATTCTTCTACTGAGCCCTTCAATTCTTCTACAGTGCCGTCCAATTCTCATGCAAATAAAATCTGTATTCGGTCCAGCTACAAGCTTGTATATAGCTAGTATCGAAAAACTACGATTCGCACTTTAGAACCTGCCGGTCAGAGTCGCTTAAGAGAGAACAGCAAAGCTGGCTCTGAGCCTACTCAGCCGATCGTGCGCGGGGAACCGAGGCAGAGGCAGAGGTAGAGGAAGTGGAAGTGGAAGTGGAGGTGACCGCTGCGGCGGGGCAGGCTGTGGTGGCGGTGAATAATGCACGAAGCCCTGCTAGGGCGGGGCCGCTCCGCTCTCTTCCCAGCATGCAGCATTCACGCACGTGCGGCTCCGGCGCTGGCGGAGGCGGAGGCCAGAGCAGGGAGGCGCGCGCCGGAAGGAGTGCTAAGAGGGAACTGATAGCAGGGACGAAACTGGCGGAAGATAAATGATCTAGCAGGTGGCAAGTGAAACCTGCGCCTAGCGAATTTACACTGCTAAACGGATGTCACTGGGTATTCACAGAATAGGAAATAAGAACGGGAAAATTCAAGATTGAACAAGAAATGTAATCTCAATTGCGTAAAAAAGAAGTAATGCCATGATATAAGGATATCATAAAGGTAATGTAATAGAAAAAGAATCTTTTTATTTTTATTTTGAGTTTTGCCAATATTTGGATTGATGTCACTACGCAGTCAGGGATTAATGAATGGTGCGGCTGATATTGTGGGTTGTTTATTCTTTTTTATGTATTTCATAAAAAAACAGTAAAAACTGTGTATGACTATGGGGGAAGAGATTAGTGAAGGGTTAGGTCGAAATTTGACATTGTCATTCACTCCAAAATCAGAAGGTGAAAACACTCATTGTGTAAACCGCGTTCTAACTCACAACCTTTCGTTTACTACACGACGGTAGTCACCGCAAACAGCTTCCCAATGTTGGTCGGCAGTATTCTGTAACTTGTCACGATTATGTAAAAAGTGTATCAACGGTGACTCCACATTAATTTCCATAAGTCTTTATCTCGTTTTTACGTTTTCTGATTATTCAATTAAAGTAGTATCTCCTCTCGACACTTTGGAAAATTTTTGGAATCACCTCAATAATACAACTTCGAATTTTCTGCCTTAAAATCAGTGTTTAATATTCTTTTCAACTATAACTCTGCAAACACATTAGAAATAGGGTCTTTTAGTGTTGTTTTAAAGATGGTTAAGATTGGCGAAGGTGGAGAGCTAATACACGTACTTTGTACTCAAAAATGGGGATGCTTGTAGTAACTGTCAGTGTCTATATGTATGTGGTATGCATGAGTCGCGCGTAACACAGTTTTATTACAATCCTTTGAGCTGAAACTTTGTAAAAACGTCAGGAGTACGAGTCTGGTTGTGCCTTTCCGGAGATTAAGATATTACAATTTTTGGAGGTCATTTACGCAAAGCCCTTGTGGCATTTTCAAAAATTTCCCGAAATTGTTTGAAAATGTTTTCTTGGAATTTTTTTCGGAAAGAAGAAACTGATTTTATATGGAAGATAAAATTCCAATTTTTATTAAAACCCCTGTGATTTAGAAATTTAAAAATATTTATTTTTAAACCATTGGCGTATTTTTTAAAAAAGTACTTATTTTCAATTCTGTAAAAGATGCATTTGACATATCACGATTTTATCACAATAGAGTTGGAAATTGATTAATTTATAGTTATATCTTACATAATTCTACAAAACATATGCAAGTCAAAATATTGAAGCCAGATTAAATAGAAACGGAAAGCAAGTTTTCTAAATCAGCCCTTGATATATCAGCCCCCTTTAAACATTTGCTTGCTACTCAGTACCAGCAGACAATTTCTCACGTAAGTGAAATTACTCTACAGTATTTGAAAACAAACTAGAAAAACAACATGGAACTTTCTTTGTCGCAGGAAATAATTAAAACTACAATGACGTGCGATGCTTGAATTGCACTTGTGGAAATTATTCAAAGAAAAAGTGTTTCCAAGAAATGTGTCAGCAGAGAATTGGTATAAAAATATGTGTTCATAGTATGTTTCCACGCGAATACTGCAACTTCAAAATGCAAGTAATGCAACATGATAGGTATGTATTGTATTTATATAAACACACAGTAAGTAATTTCTGATAGTAAACGAACATAACTGTATTCTATTCAATTAGAAGAACAAATGTTTCTAGGTCTATTTTCATTTCTTTTCTCATCAGTTTTTTGACGATTTCTTTTATTCCGTACTGTCCAGAAGAATTTGTGCATTGTGATTTTTTGATTTTTTGAGTGAATTTTATTTAAACCTATTACACTTTATTTTGTAATTTAGAAAAGTCAAAATTCTGCAATTTTCGAAAATGCAGAGTTCGCCGGAAATAAGACTAACACCAATTTTTTCACCGTCCTTTGGTAGATAGGAGGAAAATATTTAAAGAAAAAAGGGGATCAGGTTTTGACAAAAAATTGGTTTAAAAAATTAAATACTGCTATTGTTTCATGCAATACTATGAAAAAATTCGCACATTTTTGAAAAATAGTGCATGACGTGAAGATATGTCCTTAAAAAACGTATTCCATTTACGAAAAATCTTAGTCTTCAATATTGTAGTTGTATGAAAACGTCTAAAAAACCGATCGTTTGCAATTTTTGAAAAATGAGGGATTTCAACAAAAATGAGTCATACAGAATTCTCTTAATCGTCTTTTACGATATCCGAGAACGAAATTTAATCAAATAATTTGCAACCATTTTTGAGAAAATTTTGAATGTGTTAGAGGGACTTCATGGAATGTACCCCTGAAATCAAAATATCCCATTCAAACTCTGAGAACCTCCCAGAGATAATTTAAATTAATCGGGGAATATACATTTTGAAGAATATCTGCTAAACAATTTCGTCGCTGGCCCTGACCACAGACACACGGTCGAAGTTTTGCCGTCAATCAATTTTTTGGTAACAAGGACCACCAAAGCATGGATTCTGACTACACAATGTTCTAGAGGAACTAATTTCCTATTTATTTAACTATCCTATTTATCCTATTTATTTAAGATTTCTCCACGTTTTTAGTTTCCAAGATTTCGGCAATGAGAGTTTTTCTACCGAAAATTCGCCGTGTTCCGATGCACGATTAGAACAGTTTCTTTTCTTAGCAAGTACTTCAAGAGAGAGAAGGTAAAAATCACCAAGAATCGAGTCTTGTACTCAGTTTATTGCGGGCCGGCGACGTTACAAATTCAGTCACGAACCACGGTGTAAGATATATAGGTGTGTCAATTAGCCGCCTTTTGGGCAAAATTTTTGAAAACAGTTTGAGGCTAGTTCCTCGCTTATCCGTACGGTGCGCACGATCGAGTTGGGCATTCATGATGGCGTCTCGCGCATTTAGTGGCTTCCACCAGAGGTTACAAAGCTATTAAATGGATCACCATCTTGTCCCAGAAATGCTCAAGTCGTTCGCAGCGCTTACATAGCGAGAACTGTGAGAACTAGCCTCACATTAGCTTCAGTTTTAGACCGGAAGTGAACCCACCTATCTCTCTTACACCGTGTCACGAACTGAGGAACGTTAAATCCGAGCGCCAGTGCCAACCAGCGGCGGAGCCGAAAGCACCGGCGGAGGCCAGGGCGTGAAGCGGCGGCGGCGGCGGCGGCGACGTCAGACGAGGGAGCGGGAGCGAGCGCGGAACGGGCGCGCCGCAATTGGCGGAGACGGCGCTTCTGGGCGCGCGAGCGGAACCCGAGGAGTCAGCGGTCGCTTCGCCTTCGCCTTCGCCGCCCCTCCAACTCTCGCGGGGGCGGGCGTCGTGATCGATTCCCGTCGCAATCGAGAAGTCCCTTTGCGCCTATCCCGCTCTCGAGCGTTCTGGTACGCGCGCCTTTAGGCCAGACTGCGCACCGCGCTCCCTCGAGCCTCCCTCCGGGGAGCTGGTGGCGCGGGGAGGGGGCGCTTCCGACAGCGATTTCCAGCCCCAGGCTGCGCTGGGCTACCACAACCACTTCCTTGGAGTACCGACATTAAGGAATAGAACAAGTGCACATACAAGTGTTTCCGAAAATCAGTAAGCACGCTCCTCGAGAACTAATCAAATGTTTTCGTTTATTACTCTCTCATGTAACACTGAAATAATTATTAAATACTTTAACAAAAACAGTCTTTAACAATTATGTAATACCATTATATATAATCCCTTCATGTGATTAGAGCGCTAAAACGCAGCCCATGAATAGAAAATATTTAATGATTCCTTGCAAAATGTCATGTGACTTTGCATGACATCAGCTGTGACGTAAAATGTGACGTAGGAGTATGAGAATTTAGACGGTATGCTTAGTATGATAATAAGGGGAACAATGTAATCAAATATTTGCTTTTTAGACTCAAACTCGAAACTGTTTACTATAGTGGGAATATGTTTATTAAAGTGGGAATCTATTGAAAGAAGTCTAGAGAATTGTTGTGTAGAAAACACACTACTCGTTTGAGCTAACACTACATAATATTGTTTTTTAAATGATAGGTAGTGGACCTTAGATGTCATCACTTACTCTTATTAATAGTTTTCGTAGTGTAAACAATACATTTTAATAATAACTTATAATTAATAAAATTAACACTAATCTGCCGTGATTTATAATTACGTCGGTTTCAACAACAAATACATTGTTTAGTTGGAATTGCTTTTTGTGTGCTGCATTTAATCAATTCAAAGCAGTCGTTACTTATTTAGTTTGATCATTGAGAGTTTTTAAATGCAAAGGTTGGTAACTTTATAAAATAGTAATGTCTAGTAATCGTTTGACTCATCCCTTTACAGAATACTTCCAGTGTTTATAATTAATTTTGATGCATTACTTTTTCAATATATTGCGGACAGTAGAATTTCCTGCTATAGTCCCCTACAGCATGCACGTGCAGTTTCATTATTTTTGGATTTTTGCTGAGTTCTTGGGTCTCTAACGAAACCACAAACTACCCTTACATGGGCGGAGCCTCCCATCCCCGCCCCTCCCCGTCCCCCTCCCCGTCCCCCTCCCCCTCTTCTCCCAGCCTCTTTCCTTCCCCCTATCCTTCGGTGGACGTCCCCCGCCTGCTGACCCGGATCTGCTTCGTGTCGTCGCGCCACCTGTGGCCGAGAGAATGCGCTGTAATCACGCGCTGCCGATTGGACACCTCGAGGCGGAAGTGGAATTAGAGCAGATCTCTCCCTAATCCTCCAAATCATCTCAAACGGAACGTGCTTGTTCAGACGCCGTCAGACTCACGGACCAGCGTTGTGAATAGTTTTGAGAAGATAAATGGATTTTGGCAAAATGATCGCAAAATTTCCATTCTATTATCATGAAATATATCCATTTTAAATTATACCAAATCATAAATGTTATCAAAGTAAGAAATAGAATGCAGCAATACATGGCTCTTGATTTAACACATTTGTGTATTATTGAGAAAAATAAACGAATGGGTACCAGTAGTGTAATAAGGAAATAAGATATTTTTATATTTCCGCAATCATCATCTCGATTCGATACGAACCTTTTTACGAGGCCCCAACACGGTGTAAGGTATGCTTAGTATGATAATAGGGGCCTTTTCGACAACATTTTTGTCCAAATGGTTTATGATAATAGCATTTTGGACAAAATTTTTAAAGCCAGTTTGAGGGTAGTTCCTGGCTTATCCGTACGGTGCGCACGATCGAGTTGGGCATTCATGATGGCGTCTCGCGATTTAGTGGCTTCCACGAGAGGTTACAAAGCTATTAAATGGATCACCATCTTGTCCCAAAAATGCCCAAGTCGTTCGCAGCGCTTACGTAGCGAGAACTGTGAGAACTAGCCCCACATTAGCTTCAGTTTTAGACCGGGAGTGAACCCACCTATATCTCTTACACCGTGGCCCCAACCAGCTTCTTACCTCCCATTTCCACACCGTCCTACATCGTCCTGCACTTCGCTCCAACTTAATTCACGTGTTCTTTCCGCCCCCCCATATATATGTGTGCCTTTGTGTGTGCGTGCATGTGTGTACAGCAGTACGAAGGATTCCGAAACAATATTCCATTGTACTGTCTTAGGGTTTAGATGTGTGTACGTAATTAGTATCTTTCCGTACTGACTACTCTTACAATATCCATCGAACTATATTGAACATGTGGTTTGTTTTAAGCTGTTTGATGAACACAGTTTTGAAAGATGGGAAATGTATTGTCAGTTTGTCTATATCAATTGTAATATAATTCTTATAATTCTGGAAAAATCCTACAAAAAATACATGAAAGGCTATGAAATGGTAGAACACCACTCAAAGAAACTAAAGTTTCCTTCTGTAAAACGACGAACATCGAGATTTATGTCCTTTCTAAAACGAGGTATTCGACTTTGATTTAATTGTTTGTATAGAGCGAGTTTTGTGGGCAAGTGTAGAGAGGTAGGCGGAATCCGAGAACAGAGTCGTGGAAATCACGGGACAAGTACTGTTGAAGTGACAAGTAATGCCGACATCAATTTAGACACGAAACTGGCACAGGTAAGGAAATTAACAACAAAACGGCATGCAATGGAATTCATGATTTGGAAGCGCCGCCCGGAAATTTCACGTTGAATACGAAGTTTGCGTTCTATTGAAGACATCTAAATTAGTAGAATTGTATTTACAAGGGTGAACATGGCATACAAACCTACCATTTTTTCGCGTTTAATAGTACTTCTGACTCGGCAGTCATAAAGAGTTAACGATTATTCATTCAATCCGTATAGAATAATGTATTTGGTCAGGAAGTCGTCTAAAAGAGTTTTTTTCTCTTTTTAATTTCTATTCAGTTCTCCTTTCTGCAAATGCAATACAGAATCATCAATAAACGGTGCAGCAGAATAGCTAACAAACATGATGATGTTAAATATGAAATCAAACTACCAGCAAGAAAAGCGTGAATTAAAAAACTGGTCAAACAAATTCATATGGGGTGACTGTGCCGGAAAACCTTTTTAAGAGAGAAATAATTTTTAATTCCAAAAGTGTAATAAAATTAATAACCACACGAGAAGTTAAAAATGAATTACGGGCCAGGGAATTTGAACGACGCTTCTAAACGAGTGAGACTAAAATACAAACATTTGAGAGAGAGTGAGTGAGAGAGAGAGAGAGAGAAAGAGAAACTGTGAACAGTAACATCAGCGAAAACCGTATAGTGTGGCGAAAATCGTAGAATAGAATTGTTAATTAGGAAGTTGTGCACCATCTTTTAGTCATATAATGAACATTTTAAAATATTAGTAATTCCGATACTTTGATCTTTCACGATTCACTATTTCATTTTATTGTGCAATGTTCTAC
This sequence comes from Acheta domesticus, assembly GCA_031308135.1. Lineage (NCBI taxonomy): Eukaryota > Metazoa > Arthropoda > Insecta > Orthoptera > Gryllidae > Acheta > Acheta domesticus. The sequence continues at coordinate 28,816,972 of JAHLJT010009419.1, read as the reverse complement.
ACTACCTTTAAGTCTTCCAGATATGTGAAAAGCCAACTTAAACTATTTATTCTGTATTATTGTCTTGATGAAAGATAATATATGAAACATACATATCTTGCATATTCATAGAGAGCAAATAAAAATTTGCTCCCACAAATAATATCTTTGCATGCACTTGTACTTAATTAAAATCTAGCTAATAATGGAAGCAAGAGGGAACACTACGTAATAAATCGAGTTATGAAACAATTATGATTTTCATACGGTGCGATGGAGGGAGTAACAGATGAAGGATAAGAGCAAAGGAACGAACGAAACCTGGAAATGGCAGGCCGTCCAAATGGTGGCAGCGGGGACTGAAATTCCTGGAAAATGAACAACAGACATCGTTAGTTCCCAGGGTGCCTGTTTGTCCCGAAAAATAAACGTGGAGCACAGCATGAAGTCGTCCCCATACAGTTCGGAGAACTCTTCTCTCAATTCATTAGATGCATTTCAACGTATGACAATACGCTTCACTCTACGAATAGGGAGATGCTTCGTAGACTCCGAAAAATCAATGTAAAACACTGAAAATCGGGTACGTTACATTCTACCTGTTGGAAAGAAGTGTGGTTTTGCACTATTTCGTATTTCAATTCCGAAGTATTTACTTTATTGGACCAACGAGAGAGGGTTATGATTTTCCCTGTATTACTTATTTTCTTTCATCGTCATTACGTTTGCACTAATAAACGTAATTTTTAATTATCAAACGACCAAAATATATATTTTCCACATACAGTCTAACAATGGAGTCATCACAGGGGAACGGACTAAAGGACCTAAAGTTTTTGTTGTACCATTTAAGAAAAAAGTGTTTACGAATTTAATAAGTAAGTATTAAATTGTAGAACATTGTTTTACAGTTCAATAACAAATATAGTGGTATAAGTTATCTACTTACATTATACGTTCACGTTTGGTTTTGCCAACTAACAATCTCTAAGATAATAATAATTTTGGGTCAAAAATAGAATAAGTTAATGACGGGTAACGTTGCCATGGGTGAAACATTGTCACAACTTCAAAAAAATTAAGTAGCACAGTCTGCATGGTAAATTTAGTTGCTGGCTAAGTTCCCATAGTTAGCTATCTTATTTAGAAACCTTATATACAATCGTTGTTGCATAGGGTTACAGTTGTATCCTAAAATGTTTGTAAATATGTATGGTGTATTGTAATGCAGCCAAATCTTGTCAAGAAAAATTCGTTAATTTTGGATTAATTGAGTTGAAATAAACGACATAGATAAGTAAATATGTCATGTCCTGGATATGCTATGTCATGAATTAATAATTATTCATTATAAACAAGACAAAAGGTATTATATCAGACAATACTTTCAGGGTAACATTGTCATACTGGCCATCTTGCCCCTACATTTATATCCTTTGAGAAGAAATTCTTATATTAAAACAATTGATATTTGTGAGAAATGATATAAATAATAATTTCTAAAGCACGTGACTTATAAATTGTAAAGATTGATCAATTATATTTGATACAAAATTACTTTTTTGTTGTCGCCATACTTGCACTGTAACTTTGCCAAGCTGACAAATAAAAAATCCAATATCTAACGTTTACAAACCTATAATGAAGTTAAAATCACTAAGCAATGGAAAAAGTAAATAGTGGAAAATTAAGTAGGAAAAAGCTACTGAACCAAATGGAATTAGCAGATCCCCTTTCACGTCCATGACGTGGATTAGTGAGTAGTGCCAAAATACGATATTGTTGCTGATCTTCCCAGATTAAGTACAAAAAGCAGAAAGCACTTTTTCCCTACCGCATTTTATCACAATGTAAACCAGTTAATAAAACTTTTTAGATTAAGTTCTCAAAGCAGTATTTATCCCTGTTTAGAGCATTTAAACAGTCAAAAACCAAAGACTAATAATGTTTTGATGCACATTTGTGTGTTTCTGTTTCCTATCTAACTCTTACCCATTTAAACATTGCCAGAGACTTAGAAATAAATAGAGGTATCAATGTTTGACCCCACTGCCACTTTGCCAGTTTGTTGTTGTTTAATTCCTACTTGAAGCCAATTTTTGTTGTTGGAACTTAAAGCCAACTTTTGTTGTTGTTTAATTTCCTAATTGTACATATCGCTGTACGGTTCTTGGAACAAGCAAGCTATTTTTCATTTATTTATACATGCCCATCGCATATGATTAAGCTTGATTAAATAAATAATGAAATATGTACAGCCATTTCATTAATTGTAAAATAATTTCGCCTTATGTCGACTCGTGATTCCGAGAACAGCCCTTCCACTCGGCATCATCAAATGAGCGCTTTTCCAGGAATCGCACACGGCAATTCCAGGCGTTGCGCATACAATACAAGTACCTTCCAAGAATTTATTACACATACGAGGTGTCGACGCCTATGGGTCTCCTGGTGGAGGATGGATACTTCGTTTTCGGATCCGGCCACAAGATTCTAAGAAATTTCCAAAAACGTGTTTTACGAAATGTATAGCTGCGTTCTTAGTGAGTATGCAGGGAATTAAACCAACGCAATCCAAATAGATCAATACAGGTGCCGTTGACTAAACCGCTGTACCCAGAGGCAATTCTCGTTCCACGATACCATAATTGTCTTCCAAGAGGTCCAACACTCATTATTGTCATCACTAATACGCCAAGTGAATCGCGTGGCAGATTTCATTTCATTTAAACCCGTATTACCATAATTTTGAAAATAATTTTGCAAAATTGTACGAACAATATTGGCTTGGAACTAATTTATCTTGAACTTCTAAGGAATTTGGAGAAAACAAAATTGTCAGTAATGCTATAGAAGCACATTTAGGTTCTATCCTTCGACTTCCCACGTTTATATTCTTAATCGTGCGAATACCGATTTTTAAATAAATGTGACTAACAACTTATATTAAATTTAACTCATCCCTCAATCACATAAACATATCAAACACACGTCTTTTAATGTTCCTGTAGATTAGACTACAAAATGATAAAAGGAGCAATTTCAGTAAACACGATTAGACTGACGTGGAGTTTTAATCTCTTCAAAATTAATGGACAAATATATGTGTTGAAGAAATCTGCGGGAGAATCAAATGCTGTTGAAGATTTTGCGACAGAATTTTAGGAACTAATTGAGAATGATCATATTAGAGAAACACTTTGAAAAGCAGGTTACAGATGATTTTTTGTGTGCATTTTTGTGTATATTAGCAAAAAAGTATTAAAAACAGCTGAATTAAATTCTAGCAATTCAGCATCACTCATACCTGCAAGTAATTTTCACTTTGTTTATAATTTTAAAATTTAACCCCACACGATTTTCATTGGATTTTTTCTCTGTAGTAGTTGGCAAGCACTAAGGCGAGCTACTTTTACTTGTCTTCGTTTATCTGCTTATTGTTGTGAGGTGTTAAAAGAAATTGCGAAATTTAAAGTTTTTTGTAGCTAGAGCTGTTGAGGTAGCGAACCACCTCTGGTAGGGTTAGTGTAATATTTTGATTTACATTTTCTGTTTAGGTAAGGTCTTATCACATTAAGTACACGAGAATCATAAAAATGATAGGCTTCTGCTGGTGAAGATTTCAATGCGAAGAGATAACCACAGACGCACGGATGGACAGACAGACGGATGGACAGACAGACGGATGGACAGACAGACGGATGGACAGACAGACGGATGGACAGACAGACGGATGGACAGACAGACGGATGGACAGACAGACGGATGGACAGACAGACGGATGGACAGACAGACGGATAGACAGACAGACGGATGGACAGACAGACGGATGGACAGACAGACGGATGAACAGACAGACGGAGGGACAGACAGACGGAGGGACAGACAGACGGAGGGACAGAGAGACGGAGGGACAGACAGACGGATGGACAGATAGACGGATGGACGAGTAGTCACACATTTGCCGTAAGTAGATTTTTCGGTATCAAAAATCCACAAAATATGGATTTAGACTACACAACAAGTAATTACTACATAGAGGTACAATATTTATCCCCTCTTTAGCTACCAGGGCCTGGCAACTTTTTATATCGAAATTTGCCCATTTCCGTCGGATTATTATAATACGTTCTCTTCTTACGAAGTAAGGCCGAGAAAGTAAAAAGAATATGCTTTCAGTTGAACAAACCCAAGGAGAAGAATCATGGCTCTATTTCATATAGCCAAGAGTAAAAGCAGTAAAACACAGTTTTCAGGTAATGTTTGTCATAGGAACATTTGTAATGAAAAAAATTGCACAATTTGCTTGTGAAAAATAAAAGATATTTGGAAATATGTTCGAAATATCTCAAAAAAATCTAAATAAATATGTGTAAATTGAAAATAATTTGGTATCCTACCTTCTCCCACTCCGAGCCCACAAAAATAAATGGGAAGGCTCACCAACCCAGGGTAGGGTTAGCACAGTTTCAGATGGGAAGGGTTTAAGTGTTAAGTATTTTTAAAGTTGTAATTCAAACTATTTTACATTAGTAAAATTAAATAAATAAAACTAAAATAATGATTAAAATAAGATCAACTCGAATCAAATGGAAGGGGAGAAATAAAGTATGGTATCATCACTCTTACTGCTCCGGGTGATACCATCTGTAGTGATAAGGTAATGCCATTTACTAGAAAAGTTAAAAAAATAGAAAGAACCCTTTAAAATCTAATTAAGTCAGATAGGAACTTTCTGTGAAATAATTTATGTAAACGTGAACTGAAGTAGTGAGTTTCTGTCTCCGTAATTGATGATCTATTCGATAGGAAAAACATGTTGTCCTGTGCAGCGCCGGTCTTTTCCGTTGTTTTCACCGCAGAAAGGGTAATGGGGTTAATCTCCTTTAGGGAGGAAATGTCGAAATGTCGTATCTCTTAAACGCTTGTGTACTCATACTGTCATTCGTGTTTTATTGGTTGTCTACGGATTTGTAACTCCAAACACGAAGTTTTGATATAATATATTACACTTTTCGTTCCTCTTCATTTTTATTTTCAATCCTGGGGGACCATTTTTAAACTCTGAAAGAACTTAATAAATTGATTAAAGAGAAAATCAGAGGATCAATTTTTTCTGTGAGTGAATTGCACTATTTTTTTGCTTCAAAGAGACAATTCGACTTAATTTATTTTCACTTTTGTGGTGAAATTCATGTTTAGTATAACGGGATAAGAAAATATTCTTTTATTATTATTATTATTATTATTATTATTATTTGCGACATAATTTACCACTACACTTATAAAAATACATTTAACATGATTAATTATTTGTGTTACATGTAAGAATCTTAGTAAGTGAAGTTGTTAAAAAAATTGAATTTTTTTGTTGAAGTATTTTCCTCACTATAATCACATTGACTCACGATTATGTTTATGAGTGAGTGATTGTATGCGTGAATAACTGACTGAGCGAGTGAGTGAATGAGAAAGTGTCGTCAAGTTCCCAGGGTGCATAAGTTCTTACGAGTGCAGTCCCAAATAAACAATATCGTTTTTTAAAATTGTACACAATAAGGAATGGTTGAGATGAAGTCGATATTTTTGTCTCTAAACGTGAGTAGAATATTATCCCTTTTTTTATTATTCTTATTTAACTTTCAGAAATTCAATATCAATAAACAAACAGCATTATCGTAAAATGTATAAAAATACTGAAAATTATATCTACCAATATCGTTTTCATAATTATTTTCTTTCCATGAATCTCTAAAAATCACTTATAAATTCGAACAGTCCCTCATCAAATTTCTGACATATTTTAATGTTCATATATATTAATTTGTTTATGAACATATACATTTTACAACCAAGTGTTTATCGTCGCATCATTTCAGTTCGTTGAGTAAGTGATTTAACGTGAGCCACTGACTTGCTTAAACTGACAAAATTTACAGCTTTAATATTTAGAGTCAACTTCGGTTATAGTGAACTTCTGCGGCCTAACATTTTTGGTTCATTATATCCGAGATTCACTATATCCAATGATGCCAAAATTCAATAGAATGTCTCCTTAACGATTGATTTGATTAATATAGAGATGCAACAGAGTACATTGAAAACACGAATTGAAAATTACAATATACTTAGTCCTTCAAATATCAATTATTTCCAAATGTTTGCTTCGTATTTTCTTATTTTCCCGTATACGTACGTATACACGAAGTAATATACGTAGCATAGGGAAAGTTATGTAACTCTGCGCAAAAGAACGGCGGATTTTCGGCAGAAAAAAATCATTGCCGGGTCCCGATAACGAAAAAGTGGATAAACCAACTTGCTAAATTAAGAAAAAAAATCCCCTTAACATGTGATGTAGTAGTGAAAAATGCCCCTTTTGTGGGTCCTTGATACAGAAAAACCAATTGAAAGCACAAAATGTCCGTCTGTCCGTCCAACCTTCCGTCTGTGAACACTGCTAGCGTCTAAAGCATATGTGGAATTTTTTTTTTCCAAATTAATGAAAAAATATCCCCTGTCGATCTGGCTCGAGTCGTATCTTTGATATTTTGAAACATATTCTGTAAACTTTGAGGGTACTGTACATAAACGGACGGATGGACTGACGGACGGATGGTCTGACGGACTGATGGACTAACGGACTAACGGACAGACGAACAGACGGACAGACGGACTGACAAACTGATGGACGTTTTGCTTTCCTTTGGTTTTTCGGTATCAAGGACCCACAGAAGAGGGATTCTAGCTACACCATGTGTTAGGGTATTTTTTTTCTTAATTTAGCAACTGGATTTATCCACGTTTTCGTCATCAGGGCCCGGCAATGAATTTATTTCTGCAGAAAATCCGCCGGTTTTTGGCGCATCATTACATAACTTTTCTTATACCACGTATGTTACTCCGTATATATACGTACGTATACGGGAGAGTCCAAATGGACCCAGATACGATGGCTCATAATAAAGGAAACACAAGGGGATAGGTGTGAAGAATTGGTGAAAACTATAATAGAGTTAGTTGAGTTTACTAAGAAGTTTGCCAAAGAGGAGCATGAGTGGAGTAAAGAAGAGCAATATGAGAAACGTTCTATGCATATATAGTGCGTGAGCATATATCGAAAATACGTTATTGCGGTGCATATTGCCAGATAAAACTAAGAAAATAAGTAAATTCTTATCTTGAATACTTTTTATTTTTTCCACGTTTACTATAACAGTTTTCAGTCTCATATTTTAAAAAAAATATGATATATCAATAATGAGGAAGATTCATTGTCACATCTATTAATTTCACATATTTCAATGTTTCTCATACATACTACAGAAATTAAGCAAAATTAACAAATGGATGAGTGTTTAAGAAAATGAAAATGCTGAAAATACAAAGAGAATTAAATATCATAATTTTCTGCAATTGTGTGTAGACTTACAAAATACTTATTAACGAGCCCTCTTCGAGCTATATCGTGCACTGTCGTGGGTTGAGGATTGTTTTCCTCGTTTGGGGAAATGTTTCCAAATTCAATTATCACTTCCCATGGTGCAGGCAGGGCAAGGGAAGGGTCATCTGGGGGAAGATCCTCTTTTTCTTGCCTCAGAATGTTGTGCAACACTGCTGTTGTTACAAGAATGTGAAATACATTTTTTAATTGTACATTCATCTCCAGAGTTAACACCGTGTATCTTCTTTCCCATATTCCAAACGAACGTTCAATTACATTACTGGTTCTAATTTGTGATTCGTTGTACAGCTTTTATGCTGGTGATGTTGTTGGAGTTTCCAAAGGAACCATCATATAAGGTCTGTATTTGTATCCTGCATCCACTACCAAAATTGCAACACCATAACGTCCATTCTCGAACAGAGCATGAAGGCAGCTGCTATTAAATATATGCTGGTCGTGACTACTTACATACATGTCTATTTACATACAATATCAGTAATTTGCATGTCCTGATTGCAAATTACCCGTGTATTTAAAGAAAATAGCCTTTTCTGTTTCTAAACACTTCTTTTATTTTTTTATCCGAAGACGTTGTTTTAATGTGGGTGCAATCCCTAGTGCCAACAAACCTAGGAAAGTTTGCCACATTATTGAAAGCTAGTTGCTTCTTTCTCATCTCCTCACCAGTGTAAGGAAATTTCACATACACTTGGCGCAATGAAGCAATGGCACTTGACACTTTGTGTATAATTCTGTGGGCTGCCGACTTGCTGACTCTGGCAAGTTGTTGTTGCGATCCTGTTGCATAGCATCGAAGAGTTAGCAGCAACTGCTTTTTCAGGTGACACTGCACAATTCCTGCAAAAGCATATCTCGTTACATCTCATAATACATAAGCATTATTTCAATATCACTTTTAACTATCATCATTTAGCACTTTTAGTTCGTTAATACACATCAGATGGATTTGTATATCAGGAGAATTTTAATTAAGAGAGACGCAGGAATACATGATAAAGTTTTTACTCAAGTGGAAAGTGAGAAATGTACAAAGTCTACAAAGAATGTGAGGGAGATTCTAGAAGGGAGAGAGGTTGAATAATGGATGGAGGAGAGTTGATGAAAGGAAGCACAGATTATTAATGTATGTGTAAATATATTACTTAATGGAAACAATAAGTCAGAATAAAAATAATCAAGGTAAAGAAAGTGTATCATATCTTTCTAGTTTTTAGGCTTACAATTATAACTTGAATGGAGGTAAACTGATGAATTATGCAGGTGAGATATACAAGATGAAATATAACCAATATTAAAATAAAGTTGTAGAAATTGTCATGTTTAGGCGAAAAAGGAAGTGCTATAAAATTACTCCATGTAAAAATTTGAAGTTAAGTGTACCTATAATGCCGCATATACATAACCTACAAAACACGAGAGGTCAAGCAAAATTGTTACTTGCAAGACAATTATGAACCAAAATACTTAAATTCTGTTTTCGTTAATAGCATACTACGAAGTGATATATCACTTACGTGTAGTTTGTAAATTCACGTTCGTCTTCAATTATCTTCAAAACATGTAATGTCATTTTTGACAGTAGAAATCTAGGAGCGAAATTCCTTTTATCAAGCTCCTCGAAATATTTGAACCGTTCCGGACCCACCTTGGTATACGAGAAGGCTTCTCAAATATATCTTTTTCACAATAATTGTCGCAGCAATCACTATCAACAGCAATGCTCCCCAGTATCCTCGCCATTATGGGCGTACAGCACGACTTAAAAACGGATAAGTGCTGCTGAGAGATGTGCTTAAATTTAAGTCGAACTTATCGTTTAAGTTCACCTTAAAGGGTGTGGTGAAACGGAAACGTCTCACAAGTCTACCTTAAAATTCTTCAGACGAACTTAAAATTTTAAGTAATGGTGATGAAACCGTACGTTAGTGGATGATTTCAGAGAGCTCACAAAGTTTACGCTGATAATTACCTAATAAAGCTGACTTAAAATCTTAAAGTTATCTTATGGCCATCCCACTACCTTCAACAAACAATTCACCATTGAGGGGCACCGTGTCATTGACCCTCAAAAGAGTTGTATGTATATTGAACATTGTAATAAGCTGTTTTTACAACTTTCACTACTTAAGCACCTCAATAAGGGCAGTGCCTTCCCTCCTGTGCCCTTGGGCGGGATTCTATTATCAGCCACCCTCACTTGTTTGCCCACAGATAAGCACTATCACGCCAAGTAGGTCGTCCACTTGAGTAGCCCTGTGGTGTATGACGTTAAAAAATAATATATGATTCCACCAGCCCACAAGATGGAACTAAATAGGCTAGTACAGTCTTCTGTCTTATACTGACCCCAAAGCTTTAAGATTTGTGGGTAGACCTATAATGATTAGGAATATTCAGATTATTGGAACAAACCATTCCTATCAATCCATGTAAAGAATACGAATAAAAATAAAAAACTTCGTTTTGTCTTAGCTTTCAGTGCTTTTTTTAATAGACACATTTCTTCTATTTCGTTTATTTTTTATACTTATTCCCCACTTTTTATTCTTTGCTTTGTTTTCCTTTCTATACTTGTTGAAAACTAAATATTTTTTTCATCTTAGATTGATGCCTCTTTCTATTCTCCTCTTTTCTCCAAAGACTGTAGACGATGGCTACATTCGTAACTACGGTCTATCTGCACGCTCTGTAATCATTCAGATCCCGTATCCTCATAGAGAAATACTCTGGTAATGAGAAAATTCTACGTTTCTCAAGTTTTTCAAATTTCATATTTTACTGTACTCCTCACTCGTCTCACCAACTACGGGTCTTCTCCAGAAGTTCTGAACGGTTCCCGATATCAAAATACAAATTTCGCTCAACAATGCGGAATCGTAGAGATATTGTTCGAAATATTTTATGTTTTGAGAAATTTAATCTTCTCTCTTCATGTCATCTTACACTTCCCATCTTTAATATCCCCACTAAATCCTAATATCATACACAATTAACCCGCTATTACTCACCTCACAAAATATTCTCTCTCTCTCTCCCTTTCTCTCTGTGTCTGTGATTGTTAACACCTGAGTAAGACACTCTATCAACTTGAGAAATTTTTTCCAAGAATTCTGTATATGTTTTCACAACTCTGTAGGACCTCCTTGTTGAGCAGATAGAAATAAATTTTTAAAAAAACCAATATTTTATTTTTTAAATGGAACCATGTAGTTTTCTCTTGCAATAAGTAGATCATAAATACAGAAATGCAAAGATGTAACATGTGTAAATGTTTTGATAGTTTTAGTATAAAATTTTATTTTCTGACATGTGATTTTTTATTAAATATACAAGATGTCCTGTAGCAACCCTTGCAACAGTCGCCTTTGGGGAAGGTTGCCTTTGCGGCTCCGTCACTTTTGCGGGGAGAGGCCGTGAAGGCCCCTTCCCTAATAGCGACAGTTGCAATGGCTGCTACAGGAAAAATTGCACGTTTAATTTAAAATTTCATGTCAGAAAGTATAAATATATATATATATATATATATATATATATATAAATGTATATATATATATATAAATACTACGAAAATATTAACATATGTTACACCATTGCATTCTTCGTTTTATGATATACCTACAGCCAGTGAGAAAAATATGTGACTGAATTAAAAAAATCAAAGATTGTTAAATGTCTCGATAATAAAAAAAAATATTTCAAACAATATCTCTACGACACATTTCTTGCCAAATGATTCAACATTGTTGCACGAAAACTGCATTTGATATCGGGAACCGTTTAGAAGTCATTGGGATGTCCCATAGTTGGTGGGACTCCCTGTATTTGATGGCCACCAACTTTCGTGTTTTCATTTTCTACATTTTCTACATGGTCTATTTTTTCCTTATTTTCCTTCAGCTCTGATACTCATCAAACTATTCCATTGCTATTACTCTTTGTCGAAATAAATACAGAAATTGTTTGAGTTTTTTGAGATAAAAAAGGTTGGCCAAATGGAAATGAGCACGACCTCAAGGCTGGAGAATTCTAGTTTCCCTTACGATGTTTTGGACCCGATAGTCTCATTCATCTTGTGCACGTGTATTGTGTTTTATTCATCATTGTCCCGACCTCGTGCTTCTATCAAACATTGCGTAAGAAGAAGGTGTTTTGTACGAAACAGAGTGAAGCCTCATCTATCTTGGGCAAATTACAGGGCTACTAAAAAAACGAACACTTCATTAATAACAAAATTTACTGGTTTCTTCCGGCAATCTTGGCTTGCGGAGCCAGTTTGAATACAGTTTTTTTCCTTTCAGAATATAGCTGATTCAAAACGATAATCATTATTTATTGTATTTTAATGACCTATTTTACTTCTAGTATGTAATTTGAAGTCAAGATATCTTATTCAGATTGATACATGATAGACACGTTACTGTCGTTATTCATATAAATTAAATTCTGATAATTTATTATTTATTGTGTGGTCTGACTAAGATATCTTTATCTTAAGGTGATTAATATGGTCGTATTATCCCCGCGACCTTTCTAAAATAAAATCTTATCTTTCTGAGTGTTCATTAATTGTGAAGCTTATCAGAATTCACATAATACGCTTTACACATAATATGGTCCTTTTATCCTCGCTCACTTAACATCAACGAAAAATCCTGCGGTGTGTAACATAGGCCGTTGACGAAAAAGATTTCTTTGAATTGCTTCAAAATTCAACAGTTTTGTACATAATATTAAAAGCTTCAAATAGAATGTGCAATTATCAGTTACAGAATAACACACGATGAGAAAAACTTAGAATTAATTTTTGACCTCACTCCAAACGTTTGCACCGGTTTTTAAGATTTAACTTAGAATACACAAAAAACTGTTTTTGCGTTAGAAGAGAAGATACATTTATTTCAAACCGATTAAGAATGTCTTAAGAATTTTGAGTATAATAAAAGTGACCAATTTTTCTAAAAGGGTTCAGCTTAATTATGGTGAATTAAATGCGTTTATTAATCAATTTCTTATATCATGTACGTTGTCAGCTCCATACTCAACCATCATTTATTAAAATTTAACAACCCTATTGTGAATATGTTCATAAAAATCAAAGAAACATCATTAATAACCTGATAACAATATAGCACAAGCATTTTTCTCTTTCACAAAATTTCCATCATAAAGAAAAGCTCGCATAAATAACATTCTTTACTTTTCAATGTTGAAATTCTGGATAACATGTCTGATTTTGTCATCAATTTTTGCTTTTTTAAAATAAACCAAACGCACTAAATTTAATTAGAACCCATTGTAATTTCTAGTAATAATAACATTTCAAAAACGTTTTACCTTTTGAGTAACATCAACTTTCAATAAAATCAATAATTTACAAAAATGGAGTAATTCAAAAGAATGCCAATATCCACACACGATGCACAAACTGACAAGCAGTGGATAGACTGACAAGCAGGTGGACACACTGACAAGCAGATGGACAGACTGACAAGCAGATGGGCAGACTGACAAGCAGATGGGCAGACTGACAAGCATATGGACAGACTGTCCAATGGAGAGACTGCCGGTTGGACATACTATCAGGTAAACAGAGAGACAGACTGACAAACTGAGACTGCCTTAGACACAGACTCATGGACGGTATTACTGACAGACTCGCAGACAGCGTCACGGACAGACTCACAGACAGGCAGACAGACTCACACTTACAGACAGACAGACACACAGACAGATTCATAAGCAAACAGACTCACAGACGCACCCAAATGAAAGCAGTCGAAACTAAGATGCCAGAGAAAAGTAGACGAACAAGCAAGTTACAAACAGAGAAAGAAGATATAAGACATATCAGGACAATAAAAATGATAAAAAACGTGAGACGAGAGCCATACGAGACGACGAACAAAACATTTCCGAGCAGAGGCAGGTGGTAGAGAAGCGTACGAGCGAAAGGTGCGCGGGCGGGGGTGACGAGCGGGTCGTCCGGAGCGGCGTTTCAGATTTACGAGAGGAGCAGGAGCGCCTCCCTGCCCAGGGCGCGAGAGATTTACGCGCTCTGCAGAAAGTGACCCGCTCCGCCTGCAGAGTATTCGCGCGTGAATAATTTACTGAGCTCCGCAGCACAATGATCGCGATCGATGAGTTGCGGAACGGTCACTTGGCCGCAGTGCGAATTCTTGGTGCAGGCGTCACATCAGAGGAATTTTTCAAGAAGCATGAAGAAAGAAGGATTGTAAGTAAGAGCAAACAGCAGAAAATAGAATCAATGTAAATGAATTATTGCAGACGCTGTTGTGGTCTTTCATTAATGTACAAAGTACCCAAAATGCGAAAAAAATGTACTTTGGGTGGTGATAGTTGGCAGCTAGCAAGAGCATGTGGCAAATCCGAATAGCTAACCCACACCCAAGGAAATAGAAAACTAATAAGGAAAAGTCTGATCTATTCTGCAGCACCACTAATTGTAATTTTGCTGTGTTGTTACTGAGTTATTGAAATATGCTCCTATTTATACGTTGGTAGTATTGATCTTTTCCGCTAAAGGAGATGATCGAGAGTATGGAGCAAGAATATTTAAGTAGAGCAAAATTCTTAAATAAAAAATAATGTTTGTCAAAAAGTGGTGTAAAAATTAAAGCATAAGTTAATTGCAAAAGATACTATTTATTTTTAGTTAACTCAAAAAATTTCAAAAAGAGCTGTACCAGTATGTGTGCGAAGCATCAAAATTTTCTAGTTAATCATTTTTTCGAAAAGGTACAACTATAGTAGCAAATTTAATACGGGCGGTATACATGGTACCCTTCCCCTTAAAGGTGTTATACTGGGTTGGGTGAAAATCCCCTCTAGGTGTCATGCACTAGCCGACGTGTCCAGGCAGCACCGGATCTCACGTTCAAGTAGAGGGGAAAACCGCTCATCTCCTGGCAATAACACGCACTACACTCACGGGAATAAACGCCTAAGTTGTTGAAACACAAAATGCTCACTCACTTGAGAGAAGGGGAAGGTACGCTATTGAAACGGGTTGTTCAGAATTGCATAGTACTGCTTGTGAACAAGAGAGAGGTTGATGAGAGTAAAGAAACTGACAAATTTAGCATACTTGCAGAGCATTCGCAATTCTTTGCTTGAACGAAACATGGTCTCAAAAAACAAATAGTCATAGTATACATAATGCCTTCAATAGGACTATTCCCGACTCGTGCATTGAGATATCCTCCAACAATTAAGTTATCATTTCTGTTGACTTTATTCACTACAGACTGCAATATTTCATAAAATGTCTCTAAGTCATCTTTCCTATTCTCTTCTGGCGCATATACAGCAATAACTGTTCGATAGCCTCTTTGAATTTTTAATCTTACTTGTAATATTCTCTCATTTTCAATTGCGTAATCTTGGATTTTACTCTTCCATTTCTTATCAATGAAGGTCACTCCTGCTGCAGCTCTTCTTTGTTGCTTAACTCCATTGTAAATCATAGTGTATTCACCTATATCTTTAGTTCCTTGTTATTTCTTTTTCGTTTCTGTGATTATGGCTAAGTTGATATTCTTTGTTTTTAGTTATCTATTTAGTTCTTCCTTTTTATTAATTAAGCTCCTGACATTCCAAACTCCTATTTTTACAGTATCCTTAATTCCTAACCTTTTTATTCTTTGCCAACTTCGTCGTATTTAATCCAGCCGGGTTTTCACATTGAGGTTTACAAGTAATAAGCTTTTTACATGAGCGAGTTACCAGCACAACCCCGAACCTGGAGGGACAGAGTTTTTTTTGAGTTTTCCTTTCTCCTGGATGGATTGCTTGCCATTGGCTTTAGAGTCCCATCTACCTTTTATGTAGAAAAGATAGGATGTCAGGATTGGAGCAAGGATAGGGCAGGATAAGGGTTGGTATAGACAGGTCGGTCTAGGATACACTTCGTTTGGTCTCTCCGATGAGACCTGACAGGCAAGGGAGGCCCTACCGGTAGCTGCGCTACCGCCGGCATAGCCCTCATCCTCACTGAGACACACAAACCTCCCCACCTCCTGCAAGGACAGTGCTACGTTAAGGCGGTGTCCCTGGGGGAGGCCCAAAAAAATCAGGCTGTTTATAAAACTTACCTTCTATAAGATGAAAGCATTAAACATCTATTTCAAACTAGATTGCAAAAATTCCTATCAGAAACCTCAACTAGTGAAGACGTCAATAAAGAATAGAGAAATATACTACACATACTATTAGTAAGTACTATTAATAATTAACATGAGTTAATGTACACATACAACAGGAATACAACACATTAGAAATTTTAACATCTATATACAAAAAAGAATTGAAAAAGTGATCAGGAAATAGAAAATTAAGAAAAAAAGAAGATAAAAGGGAAGAGAGAAGAATAAGAAAATTCAGAGGGTCCAGAATACGCTGTTTGAATGTTTTAAGGTACTATCAAAATTTAAATTGATTTTTCCGCTAATTGATATTTTCTGAATGTATGATATTTTCCGAATGTATGTTATTTTTCTCATAAACTCCTAGTGCAATAATTATAAAATTTTGCCACGTCTTAAGCATAATTTCATATACATATGTTGGTTTTATAGTGGGTATTTCTGCAATAGCTTTCGCAGAAAAAATTCAAAACCTCCGACAATTAGCTATAAAACGTTTTAAAAAAATTATTACCAAAAACTTATTCATTAAATTGCTTCAAAAAGGCCAGCGATTGCGTCAACATTTTATTAATAAGATTTTCATAAAAAAGGGTACATAAATTAGACAAAATTAACATTGCTAGTTTAGAAGGGTCCTTAAGAATAGTTTATAGATCGAGAATTATGCAAAAGACGTATTTTTGCCAGCTTTGACTCTCAAGTATTTTATATCTGAAATATATAAATTGTCGTGGAGTATGTAAGTCTCTCTGAGTACACAAAAAAAATTTAAAAAAGACATCCTTTACTTCTTACATCACCTCAAATCTACTCCCAATCCTTTCGATTCGGTTGTAACTCGGACAAACAGAATTGAAATGAAACAGTTCAAGAGAAACGAATCCATTTTTCCGAGTCACTTTTTGAGATACGAAATCTCCTGGAATTTATGTGCTTTTATTGTAATTTTTTTGTGTTGATTTTTTGGTGACACAAGAATAACGAAACAAAAATGGCACCTCTCCGTATCACTTCCGAAAACACTTCCGATTAAATAATAACTTTTTTCATAAATCTACAACAGTCAACATTACATTAGAATGGAGCAACAAAAGATGTCATTTCTGCCAACTTAGTATTTACTGCAGTCTCCCGACCTTCGCCCCACACGCCGAGGACCGGAACCCATAGAAGCATAGTGAGATTTCAGTTTTGTCTAAAATAATTAATACTAAGTTCCTAAATGTACAATAAAGTACATTTAGGGTCCTAAATAGTATATATATATATATATATATATATATATATATATATATATATAGTATATATATATAGTATATATATATATAGTATATATATATAGTATATATATATAGTATATATATATATACTATATATATATAGTATATATATATATATAGTATATATATATATATATCGGGTCATGGGTTAAGCAGTTAAGGGGCTACGTGTGGTTAGCACGTAGACACCCCACGCCGTATTCCGGTCTTCTCAACCTAAGAAGTGAATTTTCTCATCGTCACACAGCAACATATACTGGGACATTGCAAGGTAAACGCACACTATAGTCTTGCCTCGACCAGGAATCGAACCCGGGGCTGCGTACTGGAAAGCGAGCACGCTGACCAAGAGCTGCCATGAGGTGCTTATATATATATATATATATATATATATATATATTGTATATATAAAAGCACCTCATATATATATATATATGTTGCTGTGTGACGATGCGTGCGATTGCCCGGGATTGCTTGAAACGCAGACTTCCTGCACTGAAGTGGAAGACTGATTGTCGCTCCTTTCGAATTCCACTCAAACTGCGAAATCAAATTACGCACCGCGAAAAATATAGAATTGTACAGTCAGATGTCGTTCCAATAAATCCACATTTAATAGCGCCCCGGTCCATTTTTATTTTTATTGTTAATGGTCACATTTTCTCCGAGAAATATCTATTAGCTGCGTATCCTTAAACCGTAAGTAATAATATATAAAAGAAAAGCTATATTGCTTCAGTTGCGCAAACTTTACGATCTCTCTGACGCATGAAATTTTGTTTCAGCTATTTGGTCGTAATTTTCCTGAATTCTACCGAACAAGTATTCAAGCTGAACCTACTCCTAGACACACTAAGTCGGCAGTAGTTTGCAGTGCGTGAGTGAAATGATTCCTCCGGAATTAGAGATAATTTTGAACGACACCATCTCCACACAACCTGGGGTATATTATGTGTCAGATCAATGTATTACCACATGCGATGTGACATCAACGATTCTTTGAATGTTATCCAAACACTGCGAGTATTTTTACAAGAATCTAACTAATACAAAAGTGTGACTTTTTAATTGATAGATAAGTGATTCTGGGCACAAATGCTAAGGTAATTAGTTTCGTAAGTGCACAACATGTTTTTACCCCGGTGATTTCATAGCTGGCGCTGAACGTCCCATGGCGAGATCCGGCGCCGAACTACACATCCGCTTGAGGGAAATTTCCAGCAAGTTCCACAATGCGCCAAACTGAGACAAACTCTAGGCTCCCAACTGGTTTTCCGACATGTGTGGTAGTGCATGTAAGTGTGTGTAAGCAAGGGATGTGTATAGAACAAAGAAGAGAAAAAAGATCGCGTGTGGTCCGTGACCCGTTTGTTAGAGCTCTGGCATTGCTCTGGTATTGCTCTGGCATTCACCTGGTGTTGATCGGAGAAACTACAGAAAACTATCGATCAGAGAAACCGGCCGCTAGAATTCTGCTCCAGACAGCAACTGATTCGATTTAGCTATCTACCTAGTGTTCAAAATATTGCCACCGTCTGGACTCGAACCTAGCGCAACCTGGTTAGAGGTTGCAGAGTCATCCGTTGATGCTCTGAGCCTCACAAGCCAGTACGATATTCCAAGTGACCCCAAGACCTTTATAGCGTGGAAATTCATTGTAACAATTTGATGAACGTTATTATTTAGATGTTAAAAGTTGTGATGTTAAAAGTTAAGACTTCTGCCATATTGATTCCATAATCCGTGAGCAAATCAATGAAAAATAATTCTGCTCTTGTTGGGTTTTTGCAGAATTAGATTTAAAGTATTTTCGAGAGAGAAAAATGGTTGCCAACATCAAGAGAACAGAGTGATACGATATAGTGCACTTAGAATTTAAAAAATGTCAAACTCGTATTAAATCACCGAGTAAGTGTAAATGAATATATATTATTTTTTAGAATAATGAGAATATCTGTTCATTATTACACGCATGTAATTCCATATTCTAAGTATGAATCCCGTGATATATGGAGTCATCCTTTCCAGCGGATGCCCATAAATATCCTGGTGTTATTGTTTTGTTTTGTAATGAAAAAGATTGTTTTATGAACCATTATAAGAATTTCTCTATCACTTTGTAGTCGATGTGAATAGTTTTAACTTGTTTGATGTTAATTGAACGCATATCGCCAGATGCGTGATATGAAGATTTAAAATCTTTTTATTCAAACATTTTTATCTCAAAATATTTTCTCGCTCCAACAATCTATTTATCCTATTCTCTGGGATTTCAACAAAATAGACATTTTCTGATACTAATAAGACAATAAAAAAATCAATTTTGCGGGTTTCTCTTTTCTTGGTCACTGATATTCTGAGAAATTATTACTACTTCTTTCTACATAACAATACGGCTCTCTAGTAAAAAAAACCCAGCACAAATACCTCTTATCGAAAACACAAATCTATTTACACATGGCTACCTTCTAATTCTCCACTTTAAGATGTCCGTTTAAACGTTGACAAAAGACTACCGATTAACTTATTATTGTTTACGAGCATGTGAACCGCAACAGTCATTAGTCCTGTTGGTTTGATTTTTCGTGATTCCGGGCGCGTCAACTACTTAGGTAATTAGTCCCGTTAGTGTAGTGCGTGTTTCCCTCGGGAGGTGACGGTGATCTTTTCCCGCTGGATGGTGAGATCCGGCGCCGACCTGCCGTCGACGAGCGAGGTTTTCCCCAACCAGGTATCTCCCAGCAGCGGGCCACCGCCCCAGCCGGGACAAGCTCTAAGCTCCCGACCGGTCTCTCAGTATGTGTCGAAGTGTAATGTATGTAAGTGTAAGTGTGTGTAGAAGGAGGTAAGGATAGGACAAGGAAGAGGAAGGAAAGATCGCGCGAGGTCCGAGGCCCGTTTGTTACGGTACTGCTCCGGCATTCGCCTGGTGTTGATTGGAGAAACCACGAAAATCTGCCGATCAGAGCAGCCGGCCTCTAGAATTCTCCTCTGGACAGCGACTGAATTCGACCTAGCTGGAAAGCTACTGTCGAAAATCCTGCCACCGTAGGGACTCGAACCTAGGACCTCCCGGTCAGAGGGACAGCAGTAATATCAGTTGATGCACTGAGCCATCTCTCCCAGTTAAGTCCTGTTGGTTGATTGAATGATTGTTAGTAATTCCGAGCGCTATCAACGGCTAAGGTCATTAGTCCCGTAAGTGTAGTACATGTTTCCCTCTGGAGGTGTCTGTGATCTTCCCCCACTTGATAGTCAGATCCGGCGTCAACGTACCGTCCACCTACCACACGTGTCTAAGAGACCAGTCTGGGGCTTAGAGCTTGTCCCGGCTGAGGCAGTGCCCCGCTGGTGGGAGGTATTTGGTTGGTGAAAACTCCTCTAGTCAACGGTAGGTCGGCGCTAAAAGTGTGTGTAAGGGGAGAGGAAGGACCAAGAATGATGAAAGAAACATCGCACGTGGTCCGCGGCTGGTTTTTGCACAACTGCTCCGGCTATAACCTGGTATTCATTGGAGAAACCACTAAAACCCACCAATCAGACCAGCCTGCCGCTAGAATTCTCCTCCAGACAGTTGTAGAAGTTTCGACCCTACTGCATTCAACCTCGAGAGATAGTTGCGAACTCTAACACCAGTTCCGTATATCGATCGAGCAGAAATAAATCTGAAATCAAAGTGCAAAAACAATAAAAGTGGTAGCACTGTTCCCGGCGAGTGGCGTTATCAGCATGTGCATTGCGGCACGCGTTGTCCACCTACGGTTGGGAGGTGGGGAGGGGGGGAGCGAGCTATTGTAAGGAGCGAGTGGGAGGAGCGGGCACAGCGTCCGCTACCTCCACCGCGACGCCACTATCCTCCTTCGCTGCCGCCGGCGCCACCGCCTTCGCAAACACCTTCGCAATGCTGCAGTCGAATGTTTGGACGTCGACGTTAGTGTCGGTGGCGCTCTTGCTCCAACTGGCTTTTCCGTCGTTAGCGGATCACAAGGCTCGGAAACTGTTCGAAGAATCACGCAATAAAGGTGAGTAGGAATGGACGTCCAAATTATTGGCAGACCGTGTGACATACTGCATCTCCCAGGGTTCCTCCTCAATTTTTTTCTGTTGATGTTGCGAAGTCAATCGCGGGTTCATTTTATTTTTCGGTAGCTTTCTAAACGCCTACCAATGACTGAATTCTCCATATTTGCATGTAGCTTCATGTCTTATACTGGAAATAATTTATTTGAGTGAATTTAAGCCTTGTTGAACAAAAGGTGACTAGTTCTTTCTCAGAGACATCATTGCGTTTGATAAGTTACACTTTTCAAAATAAAAGGTACTAATTTTATTTTCTCGCTACCACTTACACAGTAAAGAATAAGTAATGTAATATTGCGCCAAAAAACGGCAAATTTTTGGCAGAAAACCCCTTATTACAGGGCCTGGTAACGAAAATGTGGATAAATCAGGTGCTAAATTTAGCAAAAATTCTCTATCACATGATATAGCCAGTCTATGGGTGGTGGGCATTTGATGCCGAAAAATCGATTGGCGGCAAAATGTCCGTTCGTCTGAACACGCTAGGGGCTAAATCGTTCTGTCGATTTTCTCCACAATTGATATTCTCAAGTTGATCTGACTAATATCGCGACACCTTAAATTCAAAACAGATATTTTGATTCTAGGAGGTACTTAACATGAAGCTCTTGAGACCCTTACAAATTAAAAAAAATGGCTCAACCTTTCTTGATTAAATTTTATTGCTAAGTAGTGTTCAAGAGAATGGTGCAGGACTCATGTCTGTTGAAAACGCTTAAATTTCGAAAATTGCAAAATTCAAAATTTTTTCAGTGTCTTCCTACAAGTAAACTATTAAAGAGAGAGCTTTTCCCCTTGTTGAAATCTGTTCCTCAAAGATAAATTTTGAAAGAACGTCAGGTACATTTTTTATTTATGAGTATTTTTCGCGTAATTTAGCGTGAAATATAGTCAATATTTAATTTTCCTTAAACAAAAACGGCTCCTTCATTTTTTATTAAATTTTTCCATAAAAACGGCTCCTTCATTTTTTATTAAATTTTGTTGTTGGAAAGTCTAAAGAACGTTTAAAAAATTGTATAGGTATCGTATTGGTTGAAAAACTGATTTTTCAAACAAATTCAAACGTTTTTCGGCGTCTACCTACAACTACAATTGTGAAGATAAAAATGTTTTCTTTGTTGAAATGTGTTAATAAAAAACAACTAAAAATAATGCAATGTTCAATTTTTCGAAAACGTGAGTATTTTGTGCGAAATTGTGTGTCAAATATATCCAATTTTTATTTTCTTTAAACCATTTTTGAAACAAAACCGCACAAAAGGTTTTGAGTCAATTGGGAATTTAGGTACCATAAAGAACGCACGCTTAACTCGAGAGAGGTGGCGCGGGGTCCCTGTGACCCCAAGCATCTTTGCTTAGCTGCAATTGCCTTAATTTGCGAGACAGAAGCTTTACATTTCACATACCTTTCACCACATTCTTTAGCTTTAGTTTGAAAGATGCACTTCGCGACAGCGCGAGGGGTTCCTGGAAGAGCGATAACAGTCGAGCCACCGTGCAAAATGATCTGTCTGACCCCGCGCCACCACTTCCGTCGGCAGTGCGAAGCGCTTGGAGCAGTGCTTCAGTCGTGCCGGCACATTGATAGAATGTTTCAGCGTGTATTGTTCACTTATTTGACATTATGAATAATTTGAGGAAAACTAAACTTTTTGTGCTAAATGCAGAAAACAAATTTGTGAAGATCATCGCGATGTTTTGTGTAAACAATGTAGTTCAGTGAGAAGAGTAATAAATTGTTGACATGCAACATGTTCCTTTCCAAATTTTAGATGCAATAATTCATTTATAAATATTTGTGACACCAAAAAAAACATCATAAATTTCGTACATTTTCTAAGTTGCGTTGTTTGACTTACAACCATTTTCAATTCATTGTTTTGTTATTTTTGTGTGAGAATGTTAGAAAATGAAACTTATTGAATTTTCAGGTACCTTTGTCATTGAAATATTCAGGAAAATGTAAATGGGGTCACTGTGGCGAGCCGTATATAAAATTAAAGATAAATGATAATTTTGTCCTTTTATTTTCTTAATTCCTCATTTGCATGTTTGTTTATAATATGGCATTATGTTAATACTATCTTATAAATGATTGATCATTATTAAAATAACTAATTTCACATTTATTTGTTGCTAGATATAGTATTATAAAGAAATAACTTAAGGGGTCAGAAAGGACCCCGCGCCACCTCTAACGTAACTCCGGCAACCGCCACCTCTCTAGGGATAAAAGAGTATTGCAGGTCTCATGTTGGTTGAAATCCCTGATTTTTCGAAAACGTTTAAAAATATTTTCAGCATCTTCCTACGACTAAAAAAGTGTAGATACACCCTTTTTTCCTTAATAATGTGTTAATCAAGAAGAGATCTTCAAATAAGGTCATGTTGAATTTTTTGAAAATAAGAGTATTTCTTGTTTAATTTGGAGAAAAACATAGTTGCCCGCTCCGAATTTACAGTGCTTCGTGAACGTAATTCCAGGCAGTTGGATGCTTCGTAAGTTAGAATTTGTATAGTATCTCATATTTCTTTGTTCGGTTCTTTACATGCAAACTTTTGTTGTGTGGTTACAAATTAAAATTTTAGAAATTATTTGAAACCCATTTTGAATTGCGGTCTTTAATTGAGTTAAATGAGATAACGCTTAAATGATTTCGCTTAGCATAATAAAGTGTGCAAATGAAGAGTAATGTGTGTAAAAAACGTATAGTTTTGATAAGGTAGATTTTAAGAACAGGGTTCGGCTCCTATTGACGCGCACGATTCGGTTCCGAACGAGTCACTCGCGGCGCCGCCACAGTGTGCACACGGCCACGTGGCCAACGCACTTTCGTGTGGAATCGTGACGCTTCGCTACCCGTGTCCAAGTTGAGGACGAGGCTCGGGCCTTCGGCCCTCGCGTTAACATAAAACATCCTTGAGTCTGTCCAACGCATAATTACCAACGCATTTTATGCATTTAACATTATGCATGCAACGCATTTTATGCATTTAACCATTGTAATCCTCCATTACACATTCGCACCACACCGCACAATGCACAATGCAAGCAGTGCTCCCTGAGTGATCCGTTCTCGTGGTCCGCGTGAGTGAACCATGCGCAAGTGAACTGTGCGCCGTTGTTTTAGTGAGCCGAACCCTGTCCTTAAAATAAGCCTTTGATAAATATAAAAAAATTATATTTAATTATTTTATTTTTCTATCAATTTTCATTTTCTTGCCAGCGGTATCAACAATGCTACTTTCAAAATTGTTTCCCATGATAATTAGTGGTTCCCATGATAATTGTTGTCTGTTGTAAAGCCGCACTGATAACAGAAGACGATAATGACGGTCACCGTTAGTTACTTCATTAATACCAACTAATAATATTATTTACGGCTTAAATACGTATCGCGCATCGTTGGTACACATAGTAGAACGTGATTTCACTGAATTTAAAAAAAGAAAGCTGTTTCGTTTAATAGTTTAAATTTTTAAAAAAATATGTATTTTCATGCTTCCGTTGTTTAAGGATTTTTCAAATGGAACGTTTTGTGTGACAGGTATTGCCATATTATAAATGTACATAGCCATTACAATATCCTGAGAATGTACGTGCTGTTGTAACACTTAAAAAAAGAGGTCTCATTATACTTTGTAAAATTAATCATGATGTTTGAAGATTATTAACTAAAAATGAAACAGTGTTTGACTGAAGGCATTCTAGTGGTTTATAATATGAATCTTTTGGGTGAGGGACCACCAGGATTGGTTGTTAGAACATTCTCTAAATGCTACACAGACCACCTTAGAAAATAGCTTGAAAATTGCCGTCCTTGAAGAACTCTGTTGAATTGAATGTAGTGTAAAGGACTCAATGTAGCAGTTAGCACAATATGGGAGTTGCAATTTCTGAAGTTTAAGAATGTTTCCACAATAGGCCCTGAAGAAACTTACCCCAGAACATTCACCATCCCATTATTCACTGAGACATCTGCATCAACTGCAACTAGGCAAATACCGACCAAGATAAATCAGGGCAGCGAGAGTTGTCAGGGTAATGCTTCGGACCGGGAGACTCTAAAGAGCGAGTTCCGACGGTGGAGGATTGTCCAACTCCACCTACAGTGAAATTCAGGCGCTGTCTGAAGGAGAACTCTGATCGGAAGTTTTTCGTGGTTTCTCCAATCAATATAGGGGATGCGGGAGCAATACCCTAACAAACGGGCCACGGACCAAGCGCGATATTTTCTTCGGCTTCTTTTTCCCCTACCCTAATCTTGTACACGCACTTACACTGACCTTCGCTAGACAACCATATGTGACGGGGCTTAAGGTATATGTCTACCCAAAGCAAACATTTCTAAATAATCTAGTTTTAGCTTTTAATTTTATGACTTTTATGTAGATATACATGCAAAAAACCCAAAATAATATCAACATTGTTTTATGAAAATTACATTTTGAGTTATATGAGGTTTTACAGTGTTTCAGTATGAGGTGTTATACAATATCTCAATTAATATTTAATATATTTTCGTAATTCTTTTCCCAAAATAGAGAAAAATAACCGCTGCATTATGTGAACCTCAATTTGTTGTGAGAAGCAAAATTTTAAAAGTTTAAAAATACTGTAAATTTTAAAATATAATTTTGGATTAATTTCTTTTACTTTCTTCTGAATGTATCCCATCAAGTATGTATAGAGGAATATTAAAACTGGTTCACATAATAATGCACTCGTAAATAATAACCTTTCAAATGCAGAAAGAATCATTTCATTATCTCTATTAGTTTTTGAGTTATAATGTTACGCGTTAAGCAATACGCAAGGAAAATGAACTTTTCAGGAGTAATAAAAGGCTGCATACCTATAGTGCCCCAGCAGCATAGGTTACATCTTTTCCTTTCCCCCTTTTTTGTCTTCCCTCCTCATTTTCCTTGCACACAAGTACTTTTCTACTTTTAACCTTTGTTTTCTATTGAATAGCTAGTGTTTGTTTTTTATTTTGCAATTATTAGCTGCAATTACGAGGGGCTGACAGATCCAAGGCGTCTCGGCAGCGACACCATCTTGAAACCAATTTATTATATCTCCGAAAATATTGCAGATAGGAAAAAACGGATTTCACCACAAGAAAGTGAAATCCAGATAGACAAAAAAACAAAAATGCAATTTTTCATCATTCTCGGTCACATTTGAGTAGACATACCTTAAGAACATGCCTCCGGGGAGATACCTGGAGGAGGGAACCCCTCAAGCCGACGTGTAGCTCGTCGCCGGATCTAACATTGCAGGGGGGCACTGTCCCCTGAGATATTCACTACTCTAACTGTACTGATGACCATAATTGTTCACGTGATCGGAAACGTCAATTAATCAAGCGAGGCAACTGCTAAATGTACAACCAATATTCTCCCTTTTTATCTCACATTAATCTTCATATTTTCTGCATTGACACAAAACAATTACTTACCAAACCGGCGCTTACTCCCACTTTCATGTGAGCGACCCGTATAATTTCCACGTGGGTTTCCCTTGTGTGTGTCTCGCAGACCAGCCCGCAGCGCAGCCGGCGACGGCCGGCCCAGTCGGCCCTGCGACGCAGCGGCAGCGGCGAACCACTCCACCACTCAACAGAGAGGAGCCGCCGCTGCCGTCCGCGCCAAACACAGGTACTTTGCTGCAGCCCAACAGCTCTATGAAAGTTAGATTGCGCAAGTGCTTCAAAAAAATCAAGAACCGTCGTGTTTCATCGAGAGTGAGTAAGTACGTCTGTTTTCTTTTTTTTTTCACAGACTCGCGAAATCGTGTCTATGAATGAACGTGATTAGAAATCTCTCTTCAAAAATTCTCCTAGTGCTATATCGTCAATAATAAAATGGCTGCCGACTAATGATAAGTAATTGGAAGTAAGTTATGAAATGCTAAACGGCTGTTTATATGATTCTGCGAGATACATGGTAGTTTCTTCATTGCCTTCCACTTCACCATATTGAGATGACAGCAGTATGTGTTACGGGGCTGTCGAAACTACATCCCTTTTGAGGAAAACTGGTTTCTTTGCATAACCTCGGTTTATACAAGTTTAGTTTCAGTATTACTTTTTTCAAAATCCTCTGTCGCTACATATCTACATACCATTTTCAATTACTATTTGTCCTGAATGTGCACTAACTAAAACGCTGAAATCCTGCATAGACTAGTAATCGGGTAACCTGCAAGTGTCTTCACGTTACCCTCTTGCGATCGACCTTTGTGAGCAAGTGAGAAGTCATTCGACACGCCTCGTTCTGCACATAGGGACCGACTATTTTCCCGGAGTCCCCCTGAGCACTGCACGAGAGTTCTTAGAAAACAACGTTCTTTTTGTAGACGATAAGCATTTAAAACACGTTTTGAGGGTTTTAGGGCACAATTAATTCCTCTCAATAAGAAACATTGATTGGAACTGTTTTTGGACTGATCATTCTAAAGCGCTTTGAAATAATTACAGAAGTACATGTTTGGGGAGAGATTGAAGGATCACAGCAGTTTAGTCATGAATTATTATTTCTACTTTCCAGCTTAACAAAAATCTTAAATGACCTTATTCATAAAATTGACGATGCATGAAACCTAAATTCATGTAAAATTCTGTAACATAATAAATCTCTTTCGTGCAAAATTCTACGACCGAGGTTGGATCAGCCGCGCAGCTGTATTAGTTCAAAATTTATTTCTATTATAAACTTGCATTTTACAAACAATAATGTGTAACATGAAAATAACCTAAAGAGGCTCCAATCTAAGTGTAAAAATATTTCCGTAAAATGTTATTTCATATTTTATATTCCTTCTTATTCGTGCACATCACATACGACTATTTACAAAATCCGCATTCACTGCGTATCTACATTCCATTTTAAATGTACCTTCGTCCTCAATGTGCAGTGACATCTAAAATGTATTGTTTTCAAGAGAGAATGATAAATGAAATGAAGCAAAGGTAGTACGAGAGTCACGGGAAATGAAAGCGCTCTTTGAAAACTTGTCGCAAACCCTCTTTGCCTCCCTCAAATTCTCGGATGATCCATATAGAACGTACAGTGAAAAAAATCTGTAACAGGACTTCTCGGACGCTTTCGTTTTTGCTGTCTCTTATTCACTTCATTTATAATTTTCCCATCGTATCATTTCCCCCACCATATGTCGGAAGGCCTTGATAAAGAATCACAACAAAAGTTGTTTAGTTATTATGGTTCTTGTTGATTGTGATTGTCATGATTCAGATGTAACTTCAGATTTTTTATAGATTTTCTTCAAAACTTAGGCATTAATAAATTGACGAGTAGTGTGAAGGAAGTTCAAGGATCTTCCAAAACATCCTTGCAGTAAAACCGACATATAGTTTTATTTAAGAATGATGCAATCTTTGGGAGTGGGAAAATATTGATATCTAACAATCACAACAGAGATAAATCGTGCAGACATTTATCAAGAAGTCTAAATCTGGCTATTATTAGTCTTAAAATTCAGAAAATAACAGCCGGGAGAATAAATTCAAATTCCAGAGATAATCAATATTTTCTGTATTTTCATGAACAAATATTTCACTTCCAAAACTTGTTTTATTTTATCACGATATTTAGAATAATCTTCACATATGTGGCAATCTTAATCCGAAAGCACTAGTTCATATGTATATGTGCTAAAAATAACAATTCGAGCATTCCAGGAGATTCAATACTTTCCATAAATGTTGGATGTGTTCATCATTTATGTTTCCACGGCCGTGTACGGTAGCTATCATTTTGAACAAAATTGAATTTTCAGTAGGTACTTTTAAAATATTTATTGAAGAGAACCTACAAACATTTGATTCTATTAACGAATTCTCGTGTAAGCCACGCGATGCTTTCCAGAATATTACTCGACTGTTTCACTGTTAACGCGGAGAAACGAGGAAATGCTCCGCGCAGGAGACGCTGCCGCCCTCTGCAGTGTCATCGCTGCTGGTTTGGATTTCGCGCCAGAAAGTAATTTTACACTCAATTTTCTCAAAAACATTTTTTTAGAAAATACTGGACCTGCCATTCTTCATTTCTGGCAAAACAGAATTTGGGGTATGTTTTTATAACGGGATCTTCTGGAGGTAAACTCCGACACTGTACAACAGATCTCTATGAAGTTGACACTTCTACGTGTTTTTTTTTTTCACCCAGAAGGTTTATGTTCTGTTAATTCAGTTTAAATCCACTAAATGGCGCTGTAGAACGAAACTAAATATTCACGTCAAATGCAACCTACAACTCCCAAACGAAGCGTCCTAAGGCATTAAAAATTAAAATTTTAGGGCCAAAGGCCTCAAAGAAACGTTTCTCACACCGTAATACATAGGATGAGACCTTCACGAACATTCTATTACATTATTGCTGGTCCGGCTCTTGCCGATATTACCTCCTCTGCTCAGAGACGTGTAGAATCTGCAACTAAATATGAATGAGAGGGACAGGGAGAAGCAGAGAGAGACACAGAGAAACGGCGAGACAGAGATAGAGAGGGGGTGGGAGAGACAGAGAGAAAGGGAGATGAAGGGCAGAACAACGTCTGTCGGGTTCCGCTAGTAGTAATATATATTTTAAGATATAAACACATAAAATCCATACTCACTGAAGGTGCATTTGATTTGAATTTTTTGATATTTGCGTTTTTGCTGCACATTTGTTATGTCACGGTGAAGTGTTCAGCAGTAGTCACCTAACATAGCTGCACTCCATTGACCCTGATACGTTACTCAATCACCGAAATTTCCTGATGAAAACCATCTCATCATTGTCGGTTCAATCTTGGTTTTCGGGGAATAAATTAAGATGCGAGTCAAGAAGATGGATACTGAGGGACATATTGACACCCAGCTTTTTGTAGGCACTGATGCATTTCTTCTCATTTACATAGCAGATATATTAATTTCCAAGAAAATTGGCTACAACTTATTCGAATGCCCTCCATGCATTTTTTTCGGTATCATTCACTTAGTCTTGGAAGTGGCTGTCAACTCTGGAAACGTGTTGCATAGGAACTGAAAAGCACCCAAGTCGTTGTCTGGTGCCTTTACAATATTTTGCATGACTCTCAGCTTGAACTTGTCAAGGTCAATCAACGGCACAAGAAGGACATTTTCATTTCTTGACTGCATTCTAGTTTTGATAGGCCAATTTTTCTTTCGGTAGTGGTGCTATCTCTACTATCTTTCTTGCAAATAAAACAAAAGTATTTGTACCCTGTCAGACGTTTCAATCAGAATGGTGATAATTCTTAAATCACCATAGATACAATATTTATACATGTGACGTGTGATATTCCAAATGTTATATTAACAAGTGTTTATGCATTTCTCTTTGTTATTGCGAAAAAAGTACATAATAGAAGACGAAAGATACTAAATAATGAGTGCTTTGGATGTAGTCCAGCAAGAGAGCACTCGTACTACAAATGGACGCGCAAGTCACAGATTATTGAAAATAAGGAAGAAACAAATGAAAGATTAGTAATGCGATATCGAAAATGCTTTACAGTAATACCTTAAATATAAATATTTTTACAGAAGACAATATGTGTGGTTATACGTGAAAATATACAAAAACATGGGGATAAAAAAATTTATGAACGGTGAACCATAAAAAAATAATATTTGTTGATATCTTGAAAACCTGACGTGATAGAGCAAAACGGTATCAGCTTTGAAATGAACATTACATTGAAAATAGTAAACACCATGCCAGATATCTACAGATTGTCTGTCAGTGTTATTATTGTGCACAAACAATGAAATCATTATTACCTCTCAGCAAATGAAGAGAGGGGAACAATTATTATTTATAATATTCTCTAATACTCAATATAGAGAAAGTTATGAATTGCTTAAAAACAATAATGTAACGTCTAGAATATAATGTATATATGTTTTGGGAGTTTCCGACGCCAAAAAATGAAAAAAATTCTCAATAATGGCAGTGAACATTGTCTTTAATCGTTCTGATCAAATATATAAAAGTAAGCTTACATTGATTTTAGAATACAGAAAATCGATAGACGTAAGTGCAGAAAACTAACAGTACCACTATTTTAATTTTAAAATTGTAATTTACAAATAAAAAGAAAATATGAAAATGTTTGCGCAGTTTTGAGTGAAATGATAATGTTGTATAAAATTCATGATCTGTTTGTATCAAATACTGATAAAAAGGATGTTTTTTCTGGTTTAGTGCAATGTGTACTTAATAAAAATATAGGGACACTTTTTATTTCAACTTCTTGTCGTCAAAATTTTGTAAAATTTCAACTTTCTTTTGAATTCGTCGGAACCGTCGTTACCATTGGGTTTTTTCAATATGTAGCAAACTATACTGAGAGTAATGTATTCTATTTGCATTTTATATGTGGAACATTTTCTAAATTTAGTTCCATTATATATTACATAAATTTATTAAATTTAAAGTACTTTTATTTGATATCGGTAAAAATTTGCATTTTTCCAGAGAATCCTCAAGAGATGTTCTCAAAAAGCGTTCTGTGAATGCATTTATAATTTTATTTGCTGGACAAAATGATCATTCATATGTTTAATAATTTTTTAGTGTACACGATAAGCAAAAAAGCACTTACAAGATGCGTTATTTAGGATCCCTAACA
This sequence comes from Acheta domesticus, assembly GCA_031308135.1. NCBI lineage: Eukaryota > Metazoa > Arthropoda > Insecta > Orthoptera > Gryllidae > Acheta > Acheta domesticus. The sequence goes on along the minus strand of JAHLJT010009419.1, from coordinate 28,785,337 downwards.
AATTGTTTGTTTTACAACTTCAATTTCATGGCCTTTGTAAGCTTTTAATGATTCATTTTACAACCCGGTGCAAAAGCCGCTCTGCCAACGTTTGTATTGTCATTACTACGACACGATACAGTTCGAACCTTTTTAATTGCACAAAGCATTCAGATCGCCGATCCAGTGTGGTAAAAACCCAAAACTTTTCTGTGAAAAAGAGTTTCAAATTTCGCATTTACAGTAGCGCTTAAACGCTATTTTATTATAAATGGATCCAAATGTTTCAAAAAAATTGCCATTTAGGACGAGATTTTATTGTTCTTTAATATTATTCAAATAATATTTCTGTTCTACTTTTAGGAAAACGAAAAATTTATAAAATGTCAAAAAAATGTATTTTGGGTGGCGGTAGATGGCATCTGGCAAGAGAATGTGGCATATCCGAATAGCTAGCCAAGACCAAAGGCAATAGAAAACTAATACGGGAAAGTCTGTGCCATTCTGTAGCACTATTACTTTTCTACAAGAAACAAAACCGCTTTAGGATGTCTCAGTCAATCGAAAAAATAAAATTTGCAAGTTGGTGCAAAAATATGCGTATTAGAGGCACTGGATGACTAATTATAATTGATTTCAATAATTAACACAAGCAAAATAAATACAAATTTTTTTACTGTGCTATAATTTATTTTCACTTCTTGCATTTATAAGGGGGAGGCTGATGCAAGCGTTACGTAATTATTTAATAGGGGTTCAAGTGCGCGTTACGGGTGCGTTACAGGGCGAGAGGGGGGTATTCAAAATACTCCAAATTTGCGTTACGTAATTTATGGACGGCCTCTAAAGCATGAGTACTGTAGCGATCTCGGGCCGAAGGGTTCGAGCCCCGCGTTGGGCATGGTGGTGTTTGTATTCGTCGTTTCGCCTCCATTATCACCATATCATTTCATCTAGTTCGCAGTTATCTACAACGCTAAAACCAATTGTGGTCGTTAATGACCTAGATGTTAATGCAACCTTAAATAACCCACACACACACACAGACAAAAGGAATTCAGATCAAAATTTGCTTGTGATAGTAATATTTTTGGTATGAGTTATGGTTTTTGTATTGTAAAAGTTCAAAGTTGAATCAAAGAAATATTTATTTCATTTGTGTGTCTACAATCACTACAATTTTTTACTAAAACATTTGTTTTTCAAACAAGGAATTTAATATAATGATTTTTTTACTTCAGTGGTAAATATTTTGAGATTATTTTAATTCAAAGCGTCGTAATACTGTTTTGCCACAGTTCTTTTGCTTTAACCGTGCATTTGTAATAATGATTACATATTCAATTACTGTAACCACTCTTACTTTTTAACGCCTTGGCATAGGTATTATCATTAAACAACCTTGATGCAGTTAGATAATTATTTTTATATGAAATCTATTTGAATCGTTGTAACAACGACTTGAGCCTTCAATTAGTTAATATCATGCGTCAGTAGCACCAAATTATTGTGAACGGGGGAGAAGTTTAGGAGAGGGAGACATATTTATTTTTGTAGTTGTTGTTGTTGTTGTTGCTCTTATTTAAGGTCGAATCAAAATGAAGGTCATTAGCGACCATTATTAGGTTTAATTTAATGTATCTGTAGATGGCATGGTATGGTGATGATAGGAGGTGAAAAGACTAACACAAATACAACCATGCCCGAGGCGGGACTCGGACCAGCTATTCTTGGGTCAGAGATCGCTAGGACACTACTGCCTTAACGATCTCAGCCACTAGGGATCGGCACTCATGGTTTTAAGTCCCCATACACAAGCAAAATTTCCTCAAAGCTTGGCCCAAACAGTCCATGCCTTGAGGAATTTCCCAACGTGTGTGGCTGTTTCCCTCGAGGAAGCCGAGAAGACGAGAGGCGGAAAATTCCCAAGCCCAAATTCAATTCTTTTCCCTGCTCTCTTAATCATGTGTGCGGTTGATGCTCAGTTGTCCTTGAGGATTTCTTGTTATCAGTCTCGTCTCCATAATTTTTAATCAAATTCCCCAAATGCACGAGAATGCACCTTTATTGCGACAAATTATTTTTAAAGATTATCATAATCGAAATAAAAATGTGTACAATGCAGGGGTCGAAAAATTGAAAAAAGGGAAACGCAACTAAAGATGTTTTAAAAACATTTTACAACGTAAGTTGCTCTGTCCGTAAAAAACGAAACTTGTGGTGCTACTGAACATCACAAAATTTCTTGTACTACTGGTTAGTTTTCTAATTGCTTTGGTCTGGGTGAGCTTTTCAGTTTTGCCTCACCCTCTTCCCAGCTGCCATCTATCGCTGCCCAAAGTACATTTTTTTCACACTTCCACAATAAACACAGAAATATTGTATTGATCTGAGAAAATCTTCGAGTCATTTTTCTGGAGAAATTCCTTCAGGAAAAACTCTCCTGGTGTGGGCAAGCGTTCGGTCAAATAAATCCTGAACGAAATGTCCAAGGCTTTCTCCTTGATTTCCTGTACGTGAACGACTACCTTTATATTAACGTCAGGAGATAGGGATAGTTAGCCATTCAGTGACTAATAAATGAAGGTTTAAGCCACAGAACTTTAACCCTAACACATTAATCTTTATGTACAAAATCATAAAATCAATACAAAAACTCTCGAAAACTAGTTGTCATAAATTAGCATTTAATTTACCATATTACTGGTAATGGCTACATAATATTATAATTATGCTACTTTCACGTCTATTATTTCTGTACCCATCATTTAAAAATATCAAAGGAAGAAACTCTTTATTACACGAAATCTACTAACATTTGGAAAAAAAGTGTGTGTGTATTAATTTATATATCTAAAATTGAGGAGTGAATTGAATAAATATCTAGAGTCAATATTAACCCATTAAGTTCCAAATTATTTTTACTGCAGTTTTTGTAATGAAATTCAAAAAATCATCATAATTGAGTGCTAGTTATTTAATTTTATCCAAATTATTTCAAATTATTAATTTGGGTAGGTTTGTAGGACTGTCCTCATATGAGGACGCTGGGACTCGGTATGAAGTTTTCCGCAATAATAAAAATAAGTCTTCATTACAAATTTTTATGCCCAATGGATTCGAATTTTAGTGACTACTTTTTTAAATTTAAAACAAAAATAAAATAAAATAATTAAAGAACGTAATTACATAAGTTATTGTAATGTATCAACAGAGCAAATACGATTACACTAGAAGAATAATTTCAAAAAAGAACTTGATGGTAATAATTGAACAGACTTCTACTACAAATATTTTCGACAATGATCTTGTACTCAGCTAAGATTATAGTACAAAAGTAATTTCAGAAAAATATACTTTACTTTATGAAGTGGAATAAACCAAAACATTCCACACAGAGAGTAATATTGCCTTTAGCACAATATTTGCGAGGCATGCTCATTCATGAGGGATATTGTGCATAAGCAATCCTCGTGATAATGAGTCTTTATTTCTCGAATCTTACGTTAGGCAGCACGCTTGCTGGAAAAGACAAAACTCATACTTTCTTTCTTGCAGATTCTTGGAACTTTTATAGTGCGAATTTTATAAAGCTGCCTCTCAAGGCCCATCTTCACGATGAAAACTATCGCGACATTTCGCGTCTTTCTCGGTCGTGCCGCTAGATGTTGCATGATCAAGCAGTACTTGATATGGTCGCGATCATGCGACATCTAGCGGCACGACCGAGAAAGACGCGAAAATGCGATAGTTTTCATCGTGTAGACGGGCCTGGAGCTGCAGTTTTATAAATATCGCGTCTTACTCGCCGGTCGCGCCGGTACATATCGCATGATCAAGCAGATTTCGCATGACCAAGCAGTCGCTGATCAATCATGCGACATCTAGCGGCACGATCATTCCTCTAAGGCAAAAACAACAACATGAAATGCAAATTCCAACTCTTACACGTTCTTCACTTCACGACAAAATTGTATAACATAAAGTCCCAGCGTCCTCATATGAGGACGGCACTAAAATATCAACGTCTCGAAAACATTGAATCATATAACTGCACGATTTCATATTCTTCGTAAAGTATGAGCACAAACTAACACTATGTAGTCAGTTTAGCAACTCACCGAAATTTAGAAAAGTAGATATAATCAAAATTTGTATCAACACAAACAAAGTATAAAATGCACTAACTTAGAAAGCTAGAAAAACTACAAAAATATAAATCTGAGCGAAAACAAACGTTTATATCTGTTGAATGAACCTTTGCGGTCTTGCCAAACAACAATGTGATGGGGAACACAATTTATAATGTAACGAAATTATAAAAAATTCACTGTCCTCAAATGAGGACGCTGTACTTAATGGGTTAAAGGCTAGTATAAAAAGTTATATTTTGCAATTTTCAAACTTTAGAGATTTTAATGAAAGTCGAACCCATGCCATAGTTTTAGGCAAACTTTTCTCTATTCAAAGATCATATTTTTTAAATGGAAGCGTTTTTAATTTATTTCTTTTCTGTCTTGATAATCTTTAATCTGAGGTATATTAAATGGAGTTAAGATCACGAATGAAAGATGTAATTTTTAATGCAGAGTAAGTAGGGTTGCCACTTTTCAGAACATGTTTCACCGGTCACTCAATTAAGAAAGGAGGACAACCCATTACATTTAGTAGTCACAAAATAAAGTAAATCATAGAGAATACAGGCCAAACTCGGATTATAACTTTCTGATCTTGAAATAATATTTTCTATTTCACTTAATGACATTTAACGGCTCTGTCCTTAAAATTTATTTTTCAGCACTCATGCATGGAAAGTAAAATACACCTTCATGGTTTATTGATTGGAAACTGGTACTTGGCTTACGGCAAAATAAACTGCCGTTCACGTACTACAAGATAGACTTTGACGTACGTGAACCTCAAAGAATTCATGGCCATACAAAACAATTGATTGTTGCAAAGTAAACAAAACACCGGGCGAAGATAAATTATCAAGGTTGCCACCTCGCGTATTGAGAATAATCTCCAGAGTATATACTTGTAAATTTCCAGTGGGAAAGTAAAACAAATGTACGCAACTTGTAAGAGAGTGTCTTAAGAATATTCGTTTAAAAATGTTTAACACGGCAGTGATTGAAGACAGCTAAGTTACAACAGTGTCACCTGTAAATGAAACTAACAATTTCAAGTAAAAGTAGGTTAAATGTTTCGTGTATATTGGTGTAAAATATGTATTTTCATGAAACATAAAATATATATGTTTACGTTAAAAAAACAACTTTTGTCCTCACGGAAATTTTTTCGACGGCAACAGGTCTTCAATAAGATAAAAACAAAACAAAAATTAATAAAAACAAAACTAGAGAAGTGCAATGTAAAAAAAAGTTCATCATCTGACACCATGCAAGGAACAGCAGAGAAAAGTGACCTAAATAAATCATAGTAGTCATAGTTACATTAATTAATTCTTTTTTCATCTTTTATAGTTTCCCCTAGAATAAGGGAGTATGATCCCCTAGTATGAGGCAGTATGATTGTCCTTGCTTTAAAAAGGTCTACAATTTTAAGAATCGTAAAACCGGTGGTAATATTGCGAAGTGATTTGCATTAAAAGCGTCTATGTTGTTATAAATAATCAAATCATAAAAATATTGGGAAGTGCTTAGTATTGTGAATTGCTAATTTATTTTTTTAAATAATATGAACTATTCTTGTCTGGTGAACTATAACATACCTGGAACCAATTTGTGGAAGAGAATCGGATCATGTTATGACAAGCGATATCCCGCTTCAGTAGAATAGGAGAGAAGGCCACGGCTAAGGTGCATCATAAACCCGATATCAACCAAACTGTCAATCATGCCAGCCCCAACCTGACCAGTGATAGCCCTAACGGTGAGAGCTTTAATCCCTCTACATTTTTTGTTACTTAAGGTCGCATTAACTACTAGGTCATTAGGGACCACAACTGGATGTAACGTTATGGTATGAGGATGAAACGATGTGGTGATGATAGGGGGTAAAAGGACGAACACATACAACCATTCCCGAGGCGGAACTCGAACCCGCGACACCACGGTCCAAGATCACTCTAGCACTACTGACAGCGATCTCAGCCACGGGATCAACCCTGTACATTTGTAGACATATGTAATACAGCACAATGTCACTTCCGATTATCACCTTCCACTTCTAGTCCAGCAAGTGTATTCACATCCCAACGATTTCAATAACCAAAATAGCGGTAAGGAAATAACAAGAAACGCAATGTAACACAGCATTGAAATTACAAGAAATTACTTTCTATTAGTACTATACCATTGCACACGTTTTCCCATTTTACATTCATATTTTTATGAGGTTAATGGTTACATAACACACAATATCGTTCGTAAGATAAATACATAACTCTATTATAAATAAAAATCATTGCTTCTGAAACTTTTATGCGCGCTGTTTATCCAAACTTCCGTTGGCCAAACATTCCTTAACTGATTCATCACTTTTAATTTCCAACACCACTGCTTGGAGGAGAATTCTAGCGACTGGCGGACAGAAGTGTCTATGATTTCTCTAATCAATAGTTTAGTCGAACGTCGGAGCAATATCTTGACAAACGAGCGACGAACCGCGCGCAATTTCTCCTTCATCCTTGTTCTGTTCTTTCCTCTTGCACACACTTACATGCACTAAACTACCACACGTGTAGGGAGACCGGTCGGGAGCTGAGAGCTTGCCTCAACAGGAGTACCTAGAGATACCTAGAGTAAAGACCAGTGTTATCAAGATCGATGCCACGAGCAGGAATCAGCGGCACGAGTGCCCCGACGACATTGCCCCTCCACGCAGTTCATTACCCCGCCACCAGAGGCAACGTCATCCTTATTGTAAAACGACGGGGTTTCTAACAGTTCCCTTTCCCTACGCTAGTTGCGCAGAAAAGCTCGCAGCATGCTACGGTGCCGCGACGCGTGCCACTGCCACCAGTAGAAGACACCACTGGTATAGACGGAAAATCCCGCAAGCCGACGTGTAAGTCGCGATGTAACTTTCTAGTTGGGAAGAACAACTGGCACCTTCCGAGATACAACATGCGCTACGCTTACAGAATTAATAACCACAGTATTTGAAGCGGTCGGAAACACGAAATAATTAATCAATCGATACTTATCAAATCTGAATCCTACAAAGTTCAACTCCTTGGTTGCATGGGCCCGAGCGTGCCCACGGACAAACTTTGCAAGATATTGCTATTTTTTTTTTTTACCTGCGATAAGGCACAGAGAGGTAGATCTATTGCCTGTTACCAGTTAGGTCGAATTTCCCTAACAATTTGAAACCTCAGATTTATTAGTCACCATGAAATTTGTGCAGCCATTTAAGGGAGTTTATCAAAAGAAGCAAAGAATTTATTTTTCTGTGCCAGTGGGATACAATAGGAATGCTGATGGTTTTTTGAATATAAATATCACTATGTAATAAAACTGTTACTGCACGAAAAAATTTCACATTTTCTCATTTTCTTTTTGAGTTTGCAAAGAACTATTAATAGTAGACTAGAGCAAGGAAGTTTGAATACATGAGCTCAGTCATCATATTTTTGAAAAGTTAATTTCTTTTCACAGTGTCGTTATATTTCCTTCTTAATCTGCACATTCTATTCTTAGTGGGTTTCCGGTCATAATTAAATGACCATGACTGAAGACAACATTGAATTTACGTAATGAGCAAATCCACATATTAAGACGCACGCTTACTCGCTTGTCGACCACAAGATACACGAAACTCCTAAGGAACTTAGATGGAGGAAGCTATCGAGTTTGAGGATCCTCTAGCGGAAACTGGAGCAAGCGCAAGTTACCCAAACCACTAAGTAAGTGCGCCAACAATTACAAGTCCTTGAGTACATTCTACTGCATCGCCGAACGAGAAGCTACTCTCAAACAGGAGAAATTATGAAAGAGGTTAAAGGAGATTAATCTCGCAAAACTAAAGGGAAATTAATTGGAAACAATGTGACAGTGAAAAGAGAATGCCCTCTTATTAAAAGGTTAAGGAGTAATTGTAAGAAATATTACATTATATGTAAGCAAACGTTTTACAATTATGAATATAATAAAAATTATGTATCTACGAATATGTTTTTATAGAAGGTAAATGATTTTGATGATTAGTATAAAATATCATACATGATTTATCCGTTTACATATGGCAACGTTATGTGAAAGGTAACTTTGATACTACTGCTTAAAGCCTCAATTTGCGCGTGTTTGTGAGCACAAACTTACTTACTCCTAGATAACCACGTAATTCGGACACGCATAATCACGCTGCTTCGTATGAATTATCCAAACACACTTCGTGTATATGATGCACGCATCAGCAAAGAGTCAAAGAGCAACATTACACAATTTGTCTTACTTAACCTTGTACATAGTATCGCCAGAAAAAGCTTTAACACGCTGTAGTTAACTGGGGAATAAAGAAAACAAATCTGGTACTCATTTCAAACACGGTAGGGGAAAATATTTTTAATCAACTAATGAAAATAACAATAATCAACGAATTTATTTTCAGTAAGTCGTCTGTATTGCATGACAGCATTAAAGGTTTCCAGAATTCCATTATCCCACCCTTAACTTCCTAATAAATCACTTTTGGGAGTCATTATGATCATTAAATTTCATAATAAAGAATAAGGGTATATTTGTGTATATATATGACCGGTCTTCAAATATAATTTATAGCACAATTAGATTAATGTCAGGCACTAATACTTGGAACTCGTTATCCAATAATGCAATTAATTTATTTTATTCTTTTGTTCTTCAAGTTTAACTCATCTAATGGTACTTTTCTGGAATTCATGTATGTAGGATATTTAGGTGAATACCAACTATTTGATCTGAAATGAAAAATATATTAATCCCCAGTTTTTTTTAAGATAGTGATTATAGAAATGACACGAGAAAGTGGTTAATGGAGTTGGTAAAATTGGCGATGTTAAATTGAGAATCACGAATAATGTACAACCCACTACCTAACCAATACAGAAATTTCCTAAGAAAACTCAATGTCTAATATATGTTGTAGAAGTAACGATGTGGGTGCCGAGTTTCAAAGTGGCATTAGTCAGTATCAGCAATGTTTTTACTACTTAGTCTCTATGGGATTTTACAATCTTTGTTAAGCTTTATTTTGAACTTCCAACAAACCGTATTGACGCCATTAACCCATAGATGAGGAATTTTAGAAACAATGAGATCAAATGCACAAAATCTCTTTTATGGAAACTTTTTGTAAACTGATGTACGTTATTATAAATCTCCTATATATTGTTGTAATCAAAGCAATAAATAATTCCTCTATCGATTTTGGCCACACACGTATAGATTGTGAAAGTTGTTGTATTTTAACTTTTTATTGAAAATAATTATTTTCAAGTTGGGGTTTAGTGAAATTATATGATCCTCATATTGTTGACAATCAAATTACTGTATTTTTGATTTTTTAACAAATTATTTTGTATGACGTTTTGGAGCGTGGTTGACTCAATCATTCGATAAATCACAAATATGTTTTATGTTATAGCATAGGACATTAGATCTTAATAATGCACTGTGGTGCTCTAAGAAATGTGAATTACAATAAACAAAATTAAATTCAACATTTGAACTCTTCTCTGCTCTTTTACATAGAGTTTTAAAAGTATATTGATTAAGAAAAATAATAAAAAAAGTAGAACAATTACGTGAATTATGAATCTCGTGTCTTACGTGAGGAAGATATATATCATACATGGCCAATGTAAAATGGCAAGGTCTCAATATTGTAATCATACGATGAGAAGCTATAATTTGTGTTTGATTTAATTCACAGTAGTTTTAGCGCAATATTGCATAGTAAAGCTGCTTACGCGATTTCCATTGAAGATGACAGTCAACAACAGTAAACTTCTGTAATAAGACATTCTCTAAGATCTCTTTTTAACTCTAAAAGACATCTTCTAAAATCACGCTCAATTTTTCGAAAATATGAGTATTTTGGCGAAATTTGGCGTCGAACATAAGCAATTTTTTGTATTTTATACAATTATTTTCTCAGAAAAGCTCTAAATTTTGTTCTTTAAATTTGTTTAACGTATGGAGCAAAGAACGGTACAGAAAGTGGTACTGGACTCATTTTCGACGCACTCAATATTTTTGAAAATTGAAAAAAAAATCAAAATTGTATATGCGAATTTCCCGCGCTTCGTTGTTTGGCATTGTCACTCTAAAAGCAAACTCAAAGGTGCTTGGAGGCCGTCATTAGAATCTTGAAAAGAAAGATTACGATCATTATTATTTAATCATTAACCTTACTTCAAATTGCTTTCTTTGAGTTAAATATGAAAACGATTAGATCATTTCGCTTTGTGTAAGAAGATGTAGGAATGACGTGTAGGTCGTGTAAAATCAAGTACTTTTGATGAATGTAACAATATATTTAATTATACTTTTCTATCCATTTTCATTTTGTTGCTATCAGTATCAATAATGCTGATTTGCAAAATGTATATCCTGCATGAATTAGCAGTCATTGTTGCTTGTTTCATCGCATTGTTGCAACGCTGCACTAATAAGTGTGAAAACGATCATGGCTGCCACTATTGTTTCGCGTTAATATAAACTAATAATTTTATTTGCGGCTAAAATACGCATCAAGCATCGTTGGTATGCTTATGAATTCAGTGGCAGAAATTTGTTTTCGTTTAAACGTTTGAATAAAAAAGTGTGTTTTTCGCTCTTCATTTCTTGAAGAATTTTTCAATTGGTAGTTGAAATGTAAGATAAAATTTGTCATATTATAATGTTACATAACCATTAAACATATTGCGAGAAAGTACTGCTGTTGTACCACCACTGTTTTTTCCCCTCAATGAATCACATGGCGTAGGTTCCACTTTCGATCAGATACGATCAGTTAGGATGTGTTCGACTACAGAAATGTTCGGACACTAACGACCAAATTCTTCTGCTAAAATGATGTCCATCACATGCATTTGACTGCACAAGGCTATTCGTTTTGAAACAACTACGCATAAGCCAGTAAAACTCCGTAATAATGGAAGCAAATGAGGTTAAAACTGCGCACTGTGATAACAGGTACGTTTGACACGACATGAGAGATACGTATGTAAAAGTAACTTCACATTTCTATTGCAGTAGCGAGGTGAGGTGATGTTCATATTTGACACAAACTATCCGCAACCAATTTTATCCCAAAAATGCCTGGTACAATTTGGAGACCTACTATAAAACGTATCGTTCATAAACCACGAAAGCAAGCTTATCCATCTTCATGTTGAATCGGTTAGTTCAGCAGAATAATGGAAGTTCTTTAGATATCATTTGGCCTTGGAAGATCAACCAAGTGTTTTTCAGAACATTTCGGAGTGAGTGAACATTTTTGCCTGTAAACGGTTTTGATCTTTCGAACGCAAATATGGCAGAACACCCATATCTTAAGAATCATCTAAACAAGTACATACAGTTAGTAACAGTCTTGTTTGTACAGTCCATAACTTGCTCGAAAATCATTAATTTTAAGTGGAAAATTGAGACTATGTGAAAGATATAACAAGTTAATTAAATAATTCTAGTTACATATAACGTAATATCATACACCTAGACGAAATAGCCTGGAATTTGAAATTCACCAGCACATTTAATCGCTCGGTAACTAGCTTCTAGGAAGGTTCCCGAACAACTAAACGTACTGGTGAATTTTAAATTCAAGGTCATTTCGTCTAGGTGTACAAAGTTACATTTTCTTCAAATGGAATTATTCAATTATCTTGTTATATCTTTCGCATTAGTCTCAATTTTCCACTTAAAACTAACGATTTTCAAGCAAATTATGGACTATACAAACAAGACTGTTACTAACTGTAAATCAAGCTGTGCTGACTCAAATGCCAGCCGGCCGGCTGACAAATACTCTTTTTCACCATGGTAACGGCAGGTGCGCCTGCTGTCACGGCCTGGATGGTTTATGTGAGTGATTATTTTGACATTAATTCACAATAAACTAAATTATAGGCCGTGGTATGTAGATATCCTAGGAAGCGTCCCTCAATCATTTCACGAACTTTGTCAAACTTGTGTTGAAGTCTATGGTAATGACTATTATTTTTGTCATTCCACCAACTGGTCAATGTTAGGGTGTAAACAATTTATTTACTCTGCTATAATTCAAGAAAATGTGCACATCAGAACGTGTAATTTATGAAATATTTGTATTTGCATAGACAATTCGTAAACATTTAATTATTTCAAGTTTCATTGAATGCGTAGTGAACTAGTGGTGCTACAGAATGGCACAGACTTTCCCGTATTAGTTTTCTATTTTCTTGGGTCTTCGCTAGCTATTCGCAATTGCCACACACTCTTTCTTGCCAGCTACCATCTATTACCGACAAAAGTACATTTTTTTGTCATTTTCTTAATTTTTCGGTTTCCTATTGGTAGAACGAAAATATTAATTTTAGAATATTAAGGAACAATAAACCCTAGTCATAAATGGGAATTTTCTTTTAAAAAAGATGTGCCATTCAAGAGAAAATGGCGTTTTAGCACTACTAAAAATGCGAAATTTGAAGCTCATTTTCACAGAAAATGATTGAGTTTTCAAAATACTTTATTTGAAGTTATTTGAAGCACTTACACTCACAAATATAATAATGTTTACAAATTGCCGGTAATGTGCATATTAAAGATGTGAGAGATCTTTCAAAAACTTACAATTATGTAATTTTTGAAAAAACAAAAAAATAACTCAAAGTAAACTTTACGCTATTCTAAAGAGTGTAATTAGCACTATTCGTTACAAAAGTTTGAAGAAAAAAATTGCAGCCATATACGAGAAAATGGCGTTTGAGCATTTCTGAAAATGCCGAAATTTGAGCTACTTTTCACAGAAAACGGTAGTGTTTTCGAGAAACTTTACGTAACATTATTTAAAGCATGTATACTCGTAAATATAACAATGTGAAAAAATCGCCGATAATGTAAATATTAACGACGTGAGAGACAAGTAAAAAAATTTACATTTTGGTAATTTTTGAAAAAAACCAACCGATAGATCAAAATGGCTTTTATATCATTGATAGAGTACATTTACCACTATCCCTACCAAAAGTTTAAAGAAAAAATTTGGCGCCGTTTTTGAGAAAATCTTGTTTTTCTCATTTTTTAAAATCGCACATATTGCAGGCAATATTGCACGAAAACAACCAAACTTTTGAAAAACATTTACATGACCTTTATTAAAGAACTCAATATGCAGAACAAATTTTATTTGAAGAAAAAATCTCTATCTTCAATTTTGTAGTTGGAGAAAGACGCCGAAAAAAATTCAAACTTTCACAATTTTTGAAAATTCAGAGGTGTACGTGAAAATCGGACCTATGCCATGTTAAAAGGTGTATTTTACTCTATTCATACAAGAAATTTAAAGAAAAAATTTGGAGCCGTTTTTGAGAAAATTTTGGAAATCCCCGGGGTGCTTCATATAAAGTTCCCCCAAATTTTAAAGAATCTTTTTCAAAATCTCAAAGCTTTGACTAAAACCAGATCGACCACGGAATATCCATTTTGGAAGAAATCGTACGTATGGTTTAGGCGCTAGCTGTGTTCACAGACGGACAGACGGACAGACGGACAGACGGACGGACGGACGGACGGACGGACGGACGTTTTCCTTTCAATTGGGTTTTCGATATCAAGAACCTAGAAAACAGGGTTTCTGGTTACACCACGTGTTAGGGAATTTGTTTTCTTAATTTAGCAACTGGTTTTATCCACTTATTCGTTTTCACGGCCCGGGAATGAATTTTTTTCCGCCGAAAATTGGCCATTTTTTTCGCGCAACATTACATAACTTTCCCTATACTACATATATCATTCCGTTTATACGTACGTATACGGGAAAGTAAAAAGTGAACTGTTCCGGCACTTGAAAAAAGCGACTATGGGCAGTCCATTTACTTTCGACGAAATGATTTGGAGGAGTAGTTTTCAGGAAAATTTAAATAATGACGTAGATAAACTCATCTAGCAATAGCAATATTAAAGGTATAAAAAGAGTTTTAAAAAAATCGAGGTGACACAAAATTCTATTAGAATAATAGTGATAAGAACAAGTGAATTATTTAATAAAATACGAAAAGATGTCATCATCTTTTCACAAATACGTAATTGAAAATAGGCGACCAGCGAGCAGCCAACGAGAGAGGCCGCAGCCACGCCTCCCAGTCCCCCCCCCCCCTTGGCTCACCGACTGTCGCTCATTGTGTGCGTGGGACGAGTCACAAGTGGCTTCGACTAGTCCCTAGATACAGAGAGTAGCGCAACCACCACCATTTAATATCCTCTCACCCGACATCCTTGTCAGGCACCAATCAGGAACTGAAGAAAAAAATATCACAATTGGTGACATTATGAAGATTTTCAAGAATATTAACATTGGTTTGGGGTAGATTCATGGTTTTTCAACACACAGAATACTATATAGTTCCCTATATTCTCCTGACATCTGGATATAAAATGGCGCGATCGGTTTAACAATGGAATGCGCTACTCTCTGTACCTAAGGACTCTAGCTTCGACAAGTAACGAACACCGACTACTCGCGCAGGTTATTGTTTGATATACTGGGCTCTGATTTAATACGTATGGAAAACGGTACACCACCCTGTGACCGCGACTAGTGGAAAAGTTGTGGCCGTCACTAGTGGCTGAGTCTGAGTGTGCGCCGAGCCTATACTTCGATTTAAACATAGCTTAAACTTCGCTTAAACTTCAACATCACGAGCTGGAAGCAGAGGGGAACACTGTCAGCCAATCGGGAGCTTCGTTAGGACTTAAAATTTTGGTATTTGGAGTTTTCCTATTGAATAACAATGTCTCCCTCTCCTTCCAGCTCGTTAGCTAGGAAGTGCAGCTAGCTTTAAATAAGTATAAAGGCCGCTTCACAATGGCCCACCAACGGGAATAAAAAAAAGTTGAAAGTCGGATCGTTTCTCTCTTCATAACACGACGAGAACGCGAACCTAACAAGAACGGGAACCATGAACCATACATATGCTGATCAGGGAACGGAAAGCTTTACTACCAAGTAAAGTACGGCAAATGGCGGCAAAGTTTCCCAGCTGATAGAGCGCGCGACACTGGTCGAGATGGGTAGTACGATATTGGAGTTACAGGGTTAATTTGAGAAATTACGGTTTGAGGCAGGTTATGTTAGTCATTGTTGAGATGTTCTAGCTTGTTTAGAAATTGCAATTTAATTATTTTTCTATTCATTTTAATGCTTAGAATAAAAATTACCTCCAACAATTACTGTCACATATTTCTTAAAGTACATTCAAGATGTTTATTGTTTTTCTACAGAACTTCAGTTACTTGTATTTTCCATAAGTTTCTAGTACTTTATCCTTTTCTTTTTCTAATAGCAAATCAGGAGTGAATGAACAGCGTAGCTACTGGTGCACTGGTTTCAGCAACTGCTTCTTGAAGTACTCTTATTTTGTTGGTACAGGTTCATAGCGCCATTTCTGTTCCCGTTGAATTTTAATTTATAGCGCTTGTATCTCGCGTTCTTGATCCCGATCTCGCCTTCGTGTCCCAGTTCCCGTTTGCGGACTATTGGGCCTTAAGAATACTTTAAGAATAATAGCCCATGACGATTGAGCGGCCTTAAGAGTATGGGCTCATGGGCAGAGAAAAATATATTTTAAGAAAAAAAAATTTAACTTTTTTATTTTTTATTCTGAACAACGTAAATTTACAATCTATTTTACATTCATAATTGTTGTAATATATGTCTATAATACATTCACAATTTGCGTATTATCATCTATGTTTGTCAACAAATTATTTGTGTATAATCATCTATATACACTCTCAAAAGTAAGTAAATGCTTTCTAAAATGTATTGTTGTTTGGTTTTTAGTGATTTCATTTATTGTTATACTCAATGCAACTTTTAACACCAATTAAAAAACATTAGAAGTTAGGTAGATGTTAACGTAAAAATTTCTTTCCAGCACTTTTACACGCTTCTGTTAGCATGTTCTTTGTCCCTTTATCCCATATTGAGGGTTTCACAAACAACCTTGCAATGAAAAACGTTCTATATCCACATTCAATCTTGTGAACACATGCTGTGAAGCTTCGGCTCGGTTGAGAGTAGACACTTGCAGCCAGGGCTCCGAAGCCCCCAGGAGTTTCGGCTGTTGGTACTCGTTGGCAAGTCGACTCCGATACGTTTTCGGTAAGCCTTTGTTATGTCCGTCTCCATTTGATAGTACGGCCAATCAATCCGCTCTGCTATCTGACGTCAGTCGCCGCCGGGCGCTCAAGCGACGGAAATCAGCGTCTTATGCGCCCTGTTAGTTATGTCGAGGTCGCGGACATGGTAATTAGTTTATAGTGGTTGAGAGCACTGCGTTCCCAGCCGCTGGCGAGAGATTTAAAATAAGGTTTGCTCAAACAGAACCGGGTTGGCGAACCGTCACTGGACCTCATGACAGACGTCTGGGGAAGTCAATTGACAGTTCTTGCCCCAAATGTAACTTTATTAGTTCTCATTTCCTCTCCTGAAGGAAAGAAATGATCCATTGAAATGAAATTTCTGTGAGAATTAACATTTTTAAACGAGATAAAAAATAAAATAATGGACTGATTCTTGAGAGTAGGTCATTGACAAAACCATTTTTTAATCTGCCAATAATCTACCAATAATGTAGACAATTGCTTTGTAAACTTAACAAATGCGGAGTTTCCCAATAATATTGCACAGTTGTTAGGTCTTGGTCCAAAATTTGGTATCCCATACTCATACAGAAATATGCCCATTGAACAATTAATTGCAGATGTGGACTACATCATATCAGACATTAAAGATAAACAAACACAAGATTCAATGAGAGAAAAGTGTACAAATACAATCACCAATTTTCTCAACAGAAATAAAAATGTCAAAGATCATAAGCAAATGGCAGATTAATGGTTTTGTCAATGACCTACTCTCAAGAATCACTCCATAATATCAGAGGTCAAGAAATCAAGCACGTATAAAAAATAAACATTTCGAATCGAAAGTATCGTGATTTCCCAAGCAGTTTACTTCAGAATGCAATCAATGCAGTGGTGGACCCGACGCGGCAGCACTGGGGGCTGGCGGAGGTGCGGCCGGGCGCGCGCCTCTTCTACTGGCTGTACCTGACGCGCGCGCACGCGGCCAGGCCCTCCTCCCGCCCGCTCGTCATCTGGCTGCAGGGCGGGCCGGGCGTCTCCGCGTCGGGCTACGGCAACTTCGAGGAGCTGGGCATCGTCGACATCCACATGCAGCCGCGCAACCTCACATGGGTGAGAGCACCTTCCACTTCGATTGGTTGACTGAGAAGTGGGAGCGTCGACTGATATGGTCTTTAGTCCCATAAGTGTAGTGAATGATTTTTTTATCGTAGGCGGTAGCGCTGATCTTGTTCCGAGATCCGGCGCCGACCTATCTGTGGACTTGCGGGGTTTTACCCTACCAGGTATCTCTCATCAGTGGAACACCCTCCAGCTGGGACAAACTCTAAGCTCCCGACCGGTCTCCTGCCATATGTGGTCGTGTAGTACACGCAAGTGTTAGTGTGTGCGAATAAGAGGTGAGAATTGGGCAGAAGAGGAACGAAACTTTGCATGACCGTTTTCTTAACGTAGTACTTCACTAGAAGAATCATCTGGCGAGTTGAAATCCATTCTTTATTTTATCTCTATCCTTTCACATTAAAGGACGTCTCTGGATGGACGACACATTCATTTCACATCTTTTCGTGGGTATCTGTATCTAGAGATCAAGGAATTTTCCTCTCTGGGGAGGGATTCCGCGTGAATTGGTTGATTGATAGATTGGTTTTTATGGTTATACTCCCGTAAGAGTTGTTAATGTTATACAGCGAGATGTGTCAGTGAGCCTCCCCCGCTTGAGTTTGAAATTCGACCCTGAGCTTCATGTCCGCTTAGGGAGTGGAGTTATGGGCGGAGTTAGTGGTGTATTTTCGACACTAGCTACGGAATTGAGTGAAATGATTACAGTCTGGGTGGGAATTCTAGTGGCCGGCGGCTGCAATAGTTGATTTCCCGTGGTTCTACTAAGCAAATGCAGAAGCAGTACGCTTACAAGCAGGTCATGGGCCACGCGATATCTTCTCCTCTCCAATTCTATCCCCTTACACACACACAAATACACACGTACATGAACTTAAATATCACACATGCCAGGAGACCCTTCGAAAGCTTAGATACCATCTAGCAATCGCGAGTGGGCAGTGCCACGCTGGGACACCTTGAGGCAAAGACCTCAAAAAACCAACGTATAGGTCGGCGCTGGATCTCACGTTATAGCTGGTGAGAAACATGTCCATCTTGCGGGATACAACATTCATTAAAAGACTGTTCCGGAACTAATGACCTCAACAGTTAACGTACCCGGCAACTCTTAACACAGTTGTGAACTGTTCACACACAACTCTTCAAGAAACACTAAATAATCAATAGACCAAGTACTAATTTCCAACACAAAATTCTGGTGTGGAGGCAAGCCTTAGTTACAGAAATTAGTTAAATCTCCACGCGCTGCCCGTGCGTAGGTGAACGACGTGAACGTGCTGTTCGTGGACAGCCCAGTGGGCACTGGCTTCAGCACCGTGGACGACTCCGATCTGCTGCCGACCTCCAACAAGCAGGTGGCGGACGACCTGGTGACGTTCACGCGCCTCTTCATGAGTCGCTATCCGGATTTCATCGCGACGCCGCTGTACATCTTCTCGGAGGCGTACGGCGGCAAAATGGCGGCGCAGTTCGCGTTGCAACTGTCGCACGCCATCTCCAAGGGGGCGGTGCCCGCCAACCTCAAAGGGCTCGCCATGGGAGACCCCTGGATCGCGCCCGTCGACGCCATCCAGTCGTGGGCGCCGTATCTTTTGTACCAGGTGGGTGAAACATTATCAAGTTGTTCTTTAAGTCTTTTATTTCTCTCCATTCTTCTCCTCTCTCTACCTGCTTTTCCTCTTCTCTCGGAACATGTACGAAGTTGAAAGATTCTTTCTTCATAGATGTAAGAATTAGTCGGTTCCGCATGCAGCAGCAGCAACGTCAACCACAACATTAACAGAAAAACTTGACAAAGAGTCTCATATATATATATATATATATATATATATATATATATATATAGAAATATATATATAGAAATATATATATAGAAATATATATTTATAGAAATATATATATAGAGAAAAATATATATGTATAAATTTCTATAATTAACTCAAAGAATAAAAGGCGCTTTCGAGATCTAAATTTCACACGCACACACCCACTCTTATTCATAAAGGCTAAAAAAGACTTTGCAAATCACTGCTCGAAATATACACAGACGGCAATAAACAGGAAGAGGGATTTTTTGATAAGGCGATCAATCATTTCACAAAAAATTTTACTTTTCAAATGCACGTATTAAATCAATATACCTGCTATCAAATAAATAATAAATTCACCAATAATCCGAAACAATGCATTTAACACCGTCAACACTGGATTAAACTTGTGCACTTCAACTCCACGGCGATCTTGTCATTCAATTCCTCACATCATTCATTACAAATAAAATTATAACTTTTTCCTACGTCTCCTTTCTTCAAGGATTGTTCCTAGTAAAAATTATTGATTTAGTAATAAATACATTTTCTCGAAAAATGTTAACATTTATTATACTTGTGTGATAAACATCTTAATTACCAATTGTCCTTAATTCAGAAACAAAATCAACCATTTCTGTAGATTGATTCAGGAGACATGATCCAAATTTGTCATTTATCCTATACCTTCAGTACACACGACAAATAGTACAATTATTGCAACAAAACGTTTAAAATATTTTTTCTCACAGTGAAAATAACTGATTTAATATTAAGAAACCAAAAAATTGTGTAAAGTAATTACAATCAATGCATTTACTTAACTTTGAAAGTAAGAATAGGTTATTCTTACTTTGGGTAGTTTTTACTATAGTTATTACTTATAGGAAATGTAAAGAGATTTAGTTGTTCATGATATATTTATTGTATTTCTCTTGATAGTAAATAAAAATATATTTATTTCTGAAGTACTCTCACTTTCGATTTGTGTTGTGTAATGTTTCAACATTGGTTTTGAATTCAAATTTTCATATACATATTTCCCTGGCTCTTTCTGTTAGCCAGATATCTTACTTCTAGATTGTAGGTAAGATCATCGACGACCTGCTAAAGTTCCTCAAATGTGTGCCTCACTATATATGCATGATAATACACCTATGTGTATTCTCTTTCTAAGCCAGTAATAAAAATTTCCAAATTCTGGAGTACGGAAACCCTTTAAGCATCGTTGCTCGCTCGGAGAGCTCGTTTAATCAGATCTCACCAGAATACAGGGGATAAACGTGAGGTTTGGATCCTTCTAACACTCCTCTTATACTATTTGTTCCGTTGCTCGCAGGGCCTGGTAGATCAAAGGGGCCATGACCGCATCATGATGGCGGCCCTGGACGTGCAGAAAGCAGCCAGGAGCGGGCAGTGGGCATTGGCGACGGCCTTGTGGAACGCCACCGAGTGGTTGGTGATGACAGAGACGGGCGGCATCAACATGCGCAACATTCTCACCCGCATTCCAACACAAGTTCGACAAGCACTCGGCAGTATCACCGACAGTAAGTTCTAATGTCGTTTTACTTTCTCGAATACAAATAGAATTCTGTTACAGAGAAACACAGCCTGTTTTAGTCACAAAAACAGTTTTGAGGATCGTTGAATCGAAAAATTGTAGTTTTCTAGCTCCTGTGATTTTCACGTATGCGCAGTGTAGTCAAAATCCACGCTTTGTGGGTTCTTGATACCAACAAATTGGTTTTCGGAAAAACGTTTGTCTGTCCGTCTGAAAAATACTTGCACGTGAACCATACACAGAATTTTACCGAATTTCTTATTTGTCGATAGAACTGGCTGGTGTTGTTATCCCTTGAACTTGAAAGGGATACTTTATATGAAATCATATAAAGTACCCCCAAAAATTAATGAATGTTTTTCAAAATCTTAGAGCTTCGACTCAGGCCAGAGGTTTCTTTAATTTGGAAAAAAATCCTACGTATGGTTTAGGCGCTAGTGTTTTTCACATACACCGGACAGATGGAGAGACTGACGAGCGTTTTGAAAAAAAAACACATTTTCGTTATCAGGGAACCCCAAAACATGTACTACCGTTGAAATCTCGAAATCGATTTTCCGCAGCATTACATAACTTTCCCTACACTAATACGTATGTACACGGGAAAGTAAAAAGTGACATGTCATAAGCATACAAACCCTATTAATCAGAAATCAACCAATATTAATAATTGCGAACAACTTATTGGAGATGTCCCTGTTTGCCAATGACGAGCAGTGGAGATGATATCACACGCGTGGAGCTGCAGTGCTGACGCGAAGTCGGGGGCGGTCGCGGGTGACGGCCAGCGGCGGTGGGCTGCCCCACCGCTGCGCTAGATATCCACCTGGGGTGCGCATGTAACAACTTTTTATATATATATATATATATATATATATATATATATATATATATATAGTGATGAAAAGAAGACTATCCCATTTAAACCAATTTCATAAAATTGCTGCTTCTATCTCTCGTTCACTCATCGTGCTATCAGCGAAGTTTCCGCTTGCAAATTACCTCCCTTTTTCCTCCCTTGACGCGTCATTGAAGGTCGAGGGTAAGTGTTAGAAAGTTTGAAGGGCCAAAACTGTACCCGCTTTTGGTCCAGCGATCGTGGAAATATAACATCACTCCATTCTTGCAAACGTTTGCTACAAGTATCTGTTATAGTAGCGCAAGTGTTAACGCGCCAGTCTGTCTGTTGAAGACATGTTCGCATGCAATGTCCGGACAATTTTAAGGCATTTTTGGCACGGCCAACGCAAGTTATCTTGACCATAAAATTATACGTATTTTATGAAGTTCATAAACTTGAGGTTGGTACGTTATGGCTAATGTTCTTAATTTAAAATTAAAATTATTTTCTGATAATGAATTATGGTGAAACATTTCTTTCTTTGAAGCAGCCTTTTAATTTAAATTTGCAAAATTTTAACACGGTTTAGCTAGTTATTCCAAAACGTTCTAATACTTAACATTGGCTTGTGAATAACCAATAAGAAATTTCACATCTACCCGAGAAGTTAGGTCTCATATATAATGGATTTATACTAGCATGTTAGAAACAATTGTGATGTTTCTAAGCCAGTAATCTTCGAGAATAATAGCAAATCATAGAGCGGAATAGCTTTGGTTTTTTTAAAGCTATTCCGCTTACAATACATTTTTAGAATGAAATAAAGATATAAATGTCTCCAGACTGTGCTATTAAAGTTGTCGTACACAATGCAGAGAGGCTTGTGTTCACTGCTGTCGAACTAAGCTTGTTCATATCTTAAGGAATGGTTTTAGAACCAATTAAAACAGACATTTGGAAAACTTTATTGTTCATGAAATAATCACTTTCCGACAAGGAAAGTCACATACGCTATTCTCATATTATTATCATTAACATTCATTAACTTTAATGTATCTGAATATATTGTGTGTATTAAACATATGTGTGTTATTTATACCATAATTACCTTAAAAAGATTCCGAATTAGGAAATCGAAACATCGATGTTGTGTAAAAAATATTGTGATATTTAAAACACAGGTTTCTATTGTACTGGAGTATTGGCCCATAGTAAAACTGGCATTAAATACTCCAGTTGGAATATGAACCTTAGCATCCAAGGGACACAAGTTCACCGCTAATTGTGTTACAGGTTTCAATTTTTTTAGGAAGCTGAAAATAATTGATATTGCTTTGAAGCACTTTTTGTTCAAACTATATTGCCATTTTATTCAATTGTTTACTAGAATTTGTGTTATTTCTCTCTCTTTGGATGTGGGAAAAAATTCGAGACTATTTCCTCGAAAACTGAAAATTCAGAATAGATTTTTGAAACCACTGATGTATTTTAAATCTTTAAATCTTATAATACAGTTAAATACATTGTTATGTTATGATGATATATTGGCCTGTATTTGACGTAAAAATGTAATCGTTTTTGCTATTATTGTTAAATACAAATATTGTTGGAATTTGTATTCATTTGTAGAATTTAAAAATTAAACATGGACTTGTTTAAGTTGGTAAGCATGTACTATACTAAATGATGATACAATTTATTAATTTATCAAATTTCTTTAATATTCCAGTAGAATCAAAAGTTAACCTGTGTATTTAGTTGCCCCCGGTTTGGTAATGCATGAGATAATTCGAATTTTGGAACTGGTAAGGTTATGCTGTTGTGAGATATTCGTAATGCGGCTTCTGCTCCTAATTCCAGGTATGATCGTCCTGCCGTCGAACCAGCGGCGCACCCTTCAGAAGACCTTATTTGAGAACGAGAAGGTCGGGGTGCACGATTCCACGCCCAGAGCGCGCCACAACGAGCACGATATGACTGAATTCATGAACATCCACATAGCGCCGCGTCTGAAGCTGCCCAACCACACGCGGTGGGTGGGCATCAGCGACCGGGTGTTCGCCGCGCTCGCCGAGGACTTCATGAAGCCGGCCACCAGCGCCGTCGAACAGCTGCTCAACGAAACCGCCGTGGAGGTACGCATTGCCGTTCGATACCCGGAGCTTTCTATTCCGAGACAGAACCGGTTTATTGATTGGTTGGTTGGTTCGTGTTTCCGGGCGCGTCAACTATACTTAGGTCATTAGTCTCGTAAGTGTAGTATGTGTTTTTTCTCGGGAGGTGGCAGTGATCATTTTCCCGCTGGATGGTGAGATCTGGCGCCGACCTACCCTCGACTAGCGGGGTTTTCCCCTCAATCCGGTATCTCTCACCAGCAAGGCACCATCCCAGCTGGGACAAGCTGTAAGCTCCCGACCGGTCTCCCGGCACTTGTGGTAGTGTAGTGCATGTTAGTGTGTGTAAGGGGAGAGGATAGGGCAAAGAAGAGGAAGGAAAGATCGCGCGCGGTCCATGGCCCGTTTGTTAGGGTACTGCTCCGGCATTCGCCTGATGTTGATCGGATAAACCACGGGAAACTACCGATCAGAGCAACCGGTCGCTAGAATTCTCCTCCAGACAGCAACTGAATTCGACCTAGCTGGCATGCTAGAAAATCCTGCCGCCGTCGATACTCGAACTTAGAACCTCCCGGTCAGAGAGTATCGATTTAGGCTGCATAGGTGTCTGATCACATCTGCATCTGCATAGGTCACTGATGTCACTGCAGTGCCTCTGACTGGAAGATTTTAGGGTTCGTGTATCAACGGTGGCAGAATTTTCGACACTTAAGCTACATAGCTAGAGCGAATTCACTTGCTATCTAGAGGAGAAATCTAGCGGCACCGGTTACTCTGATCGATCGATTTCCTTTTTTTCCTAATGTTTACCAGGGGGAATCCCGAAGCAGTATCGAAACACACGAGCCACTGACCGTGTGCGAATTTTCTTTCTCTTCTTCTTGTATCCTCAAACCTTTCTTACATACAATTACCACTTACGTGTCCGAGACCACAAGTGTCGGGTGACCAGTCGGGAGCTTAGAGCTCCACCTAGCTGGATCGGGACCCCGCTGGAGGGAGATACCTGGTTGGAGAAAAGCTGACGGATAGGTCGCCATCTTGCGAGGAAAGATCACAGCTACCTCCTGTGGTAAAAACATGCACTACATTTACGGAAATAATGAACTTGTTAGATGACGCGTGCGGAACACCTAATCATTGAAACACGGCAAGCCGAAACGTTAATATCATTTTCGTAAAACTCAATTGTTGTATCAACTTAAAGCAAGCACACAGAGGAATGAAAAGTCACTCTTAACAGCATTCATTCGTCAAGAATTTAACTCAGAGGTGGCCGTGCTTCTAGAATAGTGCTACCAAATATTGCTGTTATAATATTTCAAATATTGTGATATCTAATTGAATTATCTCAAAATAATCTGATTCTACATCATCTAAATCTACTATTTTACAAAAAGAGATAAAAATCTACGAAAAACTCAAGATCTTATTATAATACTCATCTCCCTTACGGGAGACGAGTTGTCTTGGAAAATACATGTTTTCATCTGATGTTCAAACTTCCACTCAATACGTTGGCATGCAAGCAACTACAGTTCAAGGCATGGAGTATTCAACCTCACACCCACCAAATTATCAGCAACCTTCTTATCCAGCTACTTCAGAAACATCTTTTCAAGAATCTTCAGCAAACCTAGTACCACAACCTGAAACTAACATAGAAGACATCTCCAACAACGTTCGTCGTCCACACCCCACAGATGCTCAAGAAAACCCTTCCAAACGATCAAAATCATCTACCCCCATGTATAATATTCCAACCCACTCCAGATATGAACCTTTAGCTAATCTACAAGAGTCGTCTACTTCAACTTCATCACATCAAAAAGTTCCACCTATAACAGTGATTGGCGTGAACTATCCTTTGTTACTTCAAGACATCGCAAAAGTGGTTCATAATAACTATTCAACAAAATCCCGATTCAATGAAATTCAAATTCTTTTTACAGACATTGATGACCATCGAAATTTCAGAAAATTCTGTGAAAGTAATAATATACAATTTTATACATTTCAAGATCCGAGCAAGGAAGCATTCCAGGTAATGTTTAAAGACATTACAATATCACTAAGTGAATTAGAAATTTTTAATGAACTCATTCGCCTAGAATATCCAGTGCTTCAAGTTCGGCGTCTTTATGACAAACTAAGACATCCTCTTCAAACTTGTGCAATAGACTTAACAGACTCCCATCAAGCTAGAACTATTTTAAAATTAGATCGTTTATTTCATTCCATTATAAAAGTTCAACCAAAATCAAATCGATTCACCCCTGTTCAGTGTAAAAATTGTCAACGTTTTGGACATTCACAGGCGAACTGTAAATTGAAACCCAGATGTGTCAAGTGTTCTCAACCCCATCATTACTCGGTTTGTCCAAAGCCACAATCCACACCTCCCACGTATGTAAACTGTGGAAAGACACATTCTGCCAATTATAGAGGATGTTCATTTTACAAACTTGTCTTGAATAATAAGATAAATAAATCTAATAATAATTTACCTTCCACACATACTTTCTCCTCTTCTACCCCCACTAATAACTCTTCCCCCAGCATAAACTCTTATTCCACTATTCCTACTACTTTACCTCAAAACTTTTCAAAACCTTCTTTTAATTTACATACAACACATTTCCCACCTCTTTCTAACACACAAACTAACATTAACAACTCTCCTTGGACAAATAACTTACACATTCCTACACAACATACCTCTCCCTCTTCTTATAATATTCAACAAATTATTACAACAATAATATCACAAATTCTTTCAATTCTTCTTCCTCAACTTCAAAATATTATTGAATCGCTCTCTCATAATAAATAATTGATAAAACTACCAATCAAATAACACTTCTCAACTGGAATGCTAATGGTTTGAAAAGACAACAACATACTTTCGAACATTTTCTATACACTCATAATGTACACATTGCTTTTATAACTGAGACACATTTACTCCCAACCGACAAATTATATATCTCCAACTATAAAATTTATCGTTTTGACAGAATTAATTCAGTGGCCTCCGGAGGAGTTGCTATACTCATTAAACACTTTATTAAACACTATTCATTCCAGTTTAACAATCATCCTTCTCTTGAAATCCTTTCTTTAATAATCAATATAAATAATCTTGATTACTATTTTTCAGTTGCCTACAAACCCCCAAAATACACATTTCCTCTCGTAACAGTTAAAAAAATCTTTAACAATATATACAAAACCATTCTTCTTGGCGATATAAACTGTAAACATCAAATTTGGGGTTGTAATACTACCAACCCTAACGGAATTAAATTACATAATTTTCTCGTTTCTAATAATCTACGAATACACTCCCCCTCTGAACCTACTTACTATTCATATAATAATAATATTATTCTTGATATTCTTGATATTATTCTTACACAAAATTTTTCTTTCCCTATAATACAAAATGTACTTCCTGAATTAGATTCTGATCATTTTCCAGTTCTTATTACTTTATCTTTTTTCTTTAATATTTCTTCTTCTACCTTCACACCTCTTTTTCAAAAAATTAGGTGGCCTGACTTTCAACACGATATTGAAAGTAATATTAAGTTTCCTCATAATATACAATCTACAAATGATATTGACAATTATCTATCTTATTTTACCACTACAATACATAACACACTTTACTCTCATTCAAGCTTTATACCTAAATTTCCCCCTAGCCCCTATAAACCATTACCTTTTCGTATTCTTAATTTAATCAAAACTAAACACACTTTACGTCGTTATTGGCAAATAACTCGACGTCCCGATATTAAATCTAAACTTAACAAAATTTCGTGAATAATAAAGTCTAGAATACATTTATTTAAATTTCATCAATATCAAAACTTTCTTCAACAAATACACCCTCAATCTAAACAATTATGGTCGACAATTAAACGACTTTATAATGACAAAACTCTCATTCCTGTCCTACAAGACTCTTCCTCCACTGCCCTAAATGATCCTGAGAAACTTAAATTACAGGGCTCTCACTTCCAATCTTCTTTTATTGCTAATCCAATACACAATACTCAACTTCACAATCATATAACCCACTTCCTTTCCCTTCCTAATTATAACGTTCCACAACTTATTCCTTTTATATCCCCTATTGAAGTTCATAATATTATAAAAAACTCAAATTTCGCAAATCAACGGGATTTGATCTAATTACCAACAAATCACTCAAATTTTTAGGTAATAAATCCATTGCTGCATTTACCAATATTTTGAATTCATCTCTACGTTTTCACTATTTTCCTAATATTTGGAAATTAGCTATAATTATCCCTATTTGTAAACCAAAGAAAGACGCAAGATTTCCTTCTAATTATCGGCCCATTAGTTTACTTTCTTCTTTATCAAAAATTTACGAAACTATATTACTTCACAGACTTTATACATTCACTTCTCAAAATAACATTATTCAACCTTCACAATTTGGATTTATGCACAAACATTCTACTCTTCATCAACTATTACGTATTACTGAACACATAGAAAATTCTTTTCATTTAAAACAACACTCCTTGCAATCTTTTTAGATATAGAAAAGGCATTCGACAAAGTTTGGCACGATGGTTTAATATATAAACTTCATCTTGTAGGTATTCCTATTTATCTTATAAATATTATTCAAAATTTCCTATCTAACAGAACTTTCATAGTTAAATATAATAATTCTTTCTCTCAAAAATTTAACATCTCTGCCGGGGTCCCTCAAGGTTCTTGTCTTTCTCCTCTGCTATTAAATTTTTAAATAAATTTATTATTTAAATTAATTTATTATTAATTTAAATTATTAATTATTAATTAATAATTATAAATTAAATTATTAATTTATAATTAATTTAAATTAATTAATTAATATATTTAAATTAATTTTTTTAAATAAAATTTCTGGCTCTCAAGAAAATGTGCGCAGGTAAATTTCTTCCCCCACACGTCATATACAGTTTTTACTGTTTTTTTGACAAATAAATAAATAAATAAATAAATAAATTCAATATCTATCTATCCGACATTCCAAAATTCGCTTCTTCTAAATTAGCCCTTTTTGCAGATGATACAGCACTTATTAACTCACACACTAATATTCTTCTTGCCAGAAATAAACTTCAAATAGATCTTAATCGTTATTCGGTGTGGGCCCACTTTGGAGAATCAAAATCAA
Organism: Acheta domesticus; assembly: GCA_031308135.1. Lineage (NCBI taxonomy): Eukaryota > Metazoa > Arthropoda > Insecta > Orthoptera > Gryllidae > Acheta > Acheta domesticus. Next base: position 28,756,402 of record JAHLJT010009419.1, on the reverse strand, counting down.
TATGGATAAATGCCAAGCCAAAATATTTACGTTATGTAAGCCAATAACCCCTCCTCCCCTTCTGATTCATAACACTCCTATTCCTTGGCTTTCTTCCTCTTCATCTATTAAATATTTAGGTCTCTATCTAGACACAAAACTGAACTGGAAAATCCACATAAAAAATGTTATACAAAAAACTACCATTAAAATACAAAAACTTAATTCTCTCATAAATAATAACTCAACTCTCCGTATTAAAACTGCTAAATTAATATACACTTCAATTATTAGACCTACTTTAACTTATGCTTGTCCAATATGGTCAAATGCAGCAAAATCAAATATACAAAAACTTCAAATCATTCAAAACAAATTCTTTCGAAAAATTCTACATGCACCTTGGTTTATTCCCAATACACAAATTCACAATGAACTAAATCTCCCTACAATCCATGATTTGATTAAAACTTGTAGTCTCAAATTTTTAATACTCTTCCTTCATTACATCATGCACAATTTTTTAATCTTGGTAAAACTTATCCCTTTCCTCGTAGAATTAATTCCAAATTTCCTAAAGATAAATTTCATCCTCCGTAATTTTATTTATTTTTTCTTCTTTTCTATGTTCCTTAGTCTTATATAATTGTCTAATTATTAAAAATTTACCTTCATAAATCCTCTTACAGAGGTTACTGTTAGTGTCCAAAACGACTGTCCATTATTGTAAATTTCAATGCCCTGAAAGACAAATTGTCGAACAGGAAGTAATAAATTAATTTAAAAAAAAGAATTTAACTGTCCGCCACCCATTAAGAACAATCAAAACAAATGTGTTTGGATGTATGAGTACAATGATTCGATATGTGTATTACGCCCCACCGTTTTTCATTCACAAATTGTATTTCTTTAATATTCGTGTCTCTTGGGTTGCCTTCAAGACTTTCCACACACATACTCCAAAAATATTTATAATTTTTATTTCCCACGCTTCCTAATTATTTGAATGCAAAGCAGACGCGTCACAGAACCTTTTATCAGGGGCCATTCATCCAAAACGAATTCTTGAAAAAATATATATTGTATTAAAATATATATTGTATGTGTATATATATATATATATATATATATATATATATATATATATAACAATAGAAAAAGCGACCAAGATATTCTATTATTGTAATAGTAAGGTAGTCATCCCTGGCCTGCTTTAAATTTACTGAACATTTTCCACTAATTTCTGAAATCTTTTGATTCTATAAAATCATATTATTTGCCTTTGATTCAAACATTACGTAATATTTTTCTGTCCTTTAGAAGTTCAGCAGCCTAATCTTGGTGACAAGACACGATCCATCAGTTTAACACGCACTTAAATTTCGAATAAATTATCTGGATTCATTTTTTCTACATTTTAATAACTTAATGAATATTATTAATACGTATTTTTACTAAAAAAGTACAACAACGGTTAAACTAAAATTCTAAAAATTCTGAGTGCCAGCTGCATGCGATTGATATTCTCTTATATTTTATCGTGTGCTGGAGCGTCAGAAAAATATTTTCTTTGCATATTCAAAAATGTCCGAGAATTCCTGTAGAAACAGAACAAATATTAGTTACTCACTTTATTAATATTTATTTCAAACAAAGTCAAAAAAACCACATGTTTTAATAAAGAAGTAGCAAAACAGTACGGAACTATTTGAAAACCGAAATTGATGAGGCAAGTGTTATTATAAAAATCGAAACTTATTCATGTTATTTACATAATTTGGCATGTTGGAAAAGCAGTCATCAAAATATTTCAGACTAATTTTTTCTTAATACTTCGTAAGTTAGGTCCGCACGAATGTCTGTGCGACGCACTATGCAAGTCAAATTTCGTGACCCATGTTGACGCAGCATAACACCCAGGCGCTACTTTATTATTCTGCCTTGAGTCGTTTAGGGCATCTAACTGCTTGCGTAACTACCACCATAAACTCAGATGAATGAAGAAACTTAAAGATCTAAAGAATCTTAAGAAGAATCTTAAACTTACTTATCTATAAGAAGAAGTACGTTACGGAATTTAGGGCTGATGGGAAGTTTTAAATTACTTTGCCTGTTTTACAATTTGTACAAGATATTCGAATAACATAATTCAAAACTATCTATGCTTCGAATTGTATAACTTCACCCTCTAAAACGACGCCTTTGTAATCTAGGGTTAAATGCACGTACTTTCATTTCCTTATTACGAATTTCCGTAGCACAGTAGCGCAAAACATTACTTGGTTGCAGGTGTCCGTGTTCAGCAGCGAGCTAGACCTGGTAGCAAACTCCCACAGTACCTCGCAATGGGTGGAGAACCTCAAGTGGGCTGGCATTCAAAATTGGCGGGACACGCCCCGCAAAGCTCTACCCGTTTCCGGCATTGTGGAAGGCGACCGGAAGAATTACGGCAACCTCGCCGTGTACTGGATACGTCGCGTTGGGCAAATGGTATGTGGCGCAATTCATCAGACTTTTTTGGGCATGTACATGATATATATATATATATATATATATATATATATATATATATATATATATATATTTATGCGTTTAGGTATCAACAAATATCCTCAAATTTTCTAAAGGTTAAGTCGAATATAAGATTCACTTTTCACTGCTTTTATTAAATCGGTAGATTTTATTGAATCTAAAGGTCACTTTATTAATTTTTGTTGTTGCAAAACCATTATATCACAATATATTCCCTCTATAAGAATTTTAAAAATCCGTACAAATTTTACACAAATATTATGCATGCAGAAAACTAGGCTGCTCCTTTTTATAGACGTTTAGCAGCAGTTTTATGTTACATATACAAATAGTTGTTTCTATGAATATACACAACAAAATATACCTATGAGACATAGAAAACCGATATGAATACCATGTTATTTCAACATTAGCGTGTCCAAAGATACGTGCATTTTTGCTCGAAGAGATCAACTAACATATTATAATCCCGATATTAAATAACATGTCTTGTTCTAAACTACATGTAGTGTCAGTGTCTATATTGTACTTAACTACAATGAAGTTGTAGTTAAATGCAGGGATTCTCTTTAATCTTGTACTTAAATATAGCGTCTCTGCTTTCAGCTTCCTGCGGAGAACCCTCGAGTCGGACGAGAGCTGTTACGTCGAGTGACGAACTTCGATATGCACGACATCCTCGATTTCATATCCAATAGAACGTAAATTATGTGATTTTAGCATGTATTCCCAATTATGATTTCTTGATTATAATAGAAATATACGATTGGTGCGCAAGCACCTTTTACTTTTATTTTCACCCAATCTACGCTGTAGTATAGTACATCTCGAAAACAGTGCCAAGCTGTACTAAAATAACATTTAGTAGTGTTTTCCCTTTAAAATGATTATTTCCTTTTTTACTGTTGACATAGGAGTGCGTACAGGAGGGTAGGGGACTCTGTGAAAACTTTGAAAAAGGCCTCGTACTTTCACATAATAAACAAAATTTCTTTCAATTTGTTAAATCCTTAATAAAATTTACGTTGAGAACATATAGAGTAGATTTATTTTAAAATTTTCAGCTATGAAAAGCAAATAGACAAATTAATCTTATATTCTTGTTTCCATATTATTGGCATTTTAAGTAGAGATACACAATTTCAAAAATTTGGACGTTTTACTTGGATATAAAATATAACATTTTTTTGTCTTGCAGTCATTTAACTCGTTGATTCTCTTTAGAAATTAAAATTAGTTTTTGTATTTATTGATGAATTAGTTTTGTTTTTTTTTGCAAAAAGCGGGTAGATACTTGAAAAGAAATTACAAAATAATTGAACATTTTCTTTATATTTTCCGTTTTTTAAATTTTACCTTTGCAAGGTGTTACATGAAACGGCATCTGGTCATTTTAATTTCCGAAAGTCATGGAGTTAATTTAAGATTTCCAAAATATAACGCGCTCATTCAACTGAGCGAATTTTCACTTGTCATTTTATAACATTTATGAAATATTAAATATATTACATAAAAAAGTACATCAATATGTCTGAAAAATTCTTAGAATTTTAAAAATTTATGAAAAAATTGAAAATTTTACAACGTTTACCTGCAGTGTAACGGACACATTCATGGCAATAACATGTAGAACATTATAAAACTCTTCTTGAAATGTGGTCGATTTTGAATCAATCCTTCCATGGTAACTAAAAATGCGCTAAAATCTCAAAATTGACCGAAAACAACTAAACATATCGAAAGTCTAAGAAAATATCCCGAAAAATGTACCAAGTTTTATACGTTCCCTCCAACAACCTTTCAAAACTAAATGTCAAAAACCGATTAAAAGTTGCGTGGGGTAAGAACGACCAGAAATTTAATTGTCTTCTTTGGCAAACACTTATGATTGTTGACTATTTTAGGTCATGTTTAACATTTTCTTACCTGTAAACATTTCTATAAACAACTTATTGTAGAATTTGCTTTTGTACTTTCAATTGAAGTTAACGAAATAAATAATTCTTCACCTATTTTTATGTTTCTAGAATAAAAAAAACTGGTGAAAGATGAACAATGCAAGATTGTGATACACCAATGTTCGCCTTGGAATAGAAAAGCGAAATAAATTCATTTTAGTCTTTGAAAACTTTGCAAGACTTCGAGAAACATTGGTCATGATCTATTGTAGGGCCGCCCAGCGATCTGCTTCGAAGGGGAGCCGCCGTTTTCTTCTTGCTCTTTCTCGCAGCTCGAGCAGCAGACGGAGCAGTTTACGTAATCTTTTATCAATTGGCAGCTTGCGAAGAAGTGGGTCGCATCTCGCTTTTTCCGGGGTATTTCCCTTTGTTCGGACAGCAAACGTCTGGGAAAGAATATTACGATAGAAAAAAAGTGTAACGTTTATTGTAACATTTACTAACTATACATATTTGTGTGATTTGAAAATAAAAAGAGACAATTTCCAATGCATCATGGAAAGAAAAGTTATTTTTGTTTTACAGATTGCACCAGATATGTCACAATTTTAGTTGCAAAAGAATGCTCAAGCACTTTATGAATTCTAATTGCTTCGATATTACAGTTTATCATGCTTCTGATTATGGATAGTATTTTTACGATTACCGTAAAAATTACTAAATAAACTAATAACGGAAATACGGTTAGTAAAGGAAATTAAAATTAAAAAAATAAAGGTTGGTGAAATCAGTTGTTTTTCTTAATGCATTTCACATTGTGATCTGTTATAGTATTTCTAATTTGATATTTAAAAATGTTCACGGAAAGAATACTGTTCCCAATTGTACATTGATCCAAATATATCTAACATTCGAGCTGCATTTTGATGCAAGTTCGGGTAATGTTTTTGAGAGACATTTTCCTAAAATTCTGATAAATGTTTATTTTGTTTGAAATGTTTTCCTTAATTGAGTGTCAGACTGCCAATCAGTCATTTGTAGTAGGAAATGGTGTGGCATTTACGATGCTATCATCGAAATCAATATTAGATGTAGGCTCCCCATCGTAACAGTTTATTGTGGCATAAAGCTTTTTCGGCCGCATTGCGGCCATCTTCAGTGCTACAAAAATAATAATAGTAATAATAATAATAATAATAATATATCTAAATTACAAAACATTTTAAAAATTTTAAAGAATTAAAAACTTTTTACAGAATATTGTCAAGAATTGGTTTTTAAGAAAATGTAAAATGTGAAATGGACATATAATTTTTTTAAAAAATGACAAATGAAAATTAAATAAAATAAAAGGAATCTATTACAAATAATATTATGAAGCAAACTGGAGTGAAAGAAAACTGGAAAAGTATAATAAATGGAAACATAATTTTTAATAAAAAATGTACATTTTGAAGAGAGGTGAAAATAGAAAATGAATAAATATGTAACTAAATAAATAAATGAATTAATAAATTAATAAATTTAGGTGAGCAAACTGACATACCTATCAGAGGCGGCTGTGGGCCTCATTCCAGACAAGACAGCGAAGGGCGAAGGCATTGTACGCTATTTAAAGGAAACGTTCAATGAAGGGAGGGGGAGAACACAGGGTTTTTTCTAGGAAATGGCCATTGCGGGAAAGGCCCAGGCGGGTGGCGGAAAAGAGGCAGGCAGAGGGGTTAATGTGCTTTGGAAGCGGCCAGTTTCAGAAGAGGGGAGAGAGAAGGAATCTGTTCATTCAAAATAGCGTGTTGGGGATTGTTTAATAAATTATTAATGTGTATTGCTTCTAGTTTAAGTCTATGTGTGTATCTGTTTTCAATTTCTAAAATTTTGACGTCAGTGTCTGCATTGAACGAGTGTCCTTGTTCTAATAGATGGTTGGCAAAGTGTGAATGTGTGGTTTTTTGTGTGAGAGCTTTTCTTTGTTCTTTGATCCTTTGTTTAAAGGATCTTCCGGTTTTTAACTGAGGGTGTCCAGAATTTAAAAAAAAAGTAACCTATTGGTATAGATACGTAGATGATATCATAGTACTTTGGACCGGCACTCATAGACAACTGAAAAACTTCACTGACTTCCTTAATTCTATACATACTAATATACAATTTACAGTAGAGAAGGAAAATGAGAACAGAACCCTTAACTTTCTAGACCTATCCATCACTTTAGTGAATGACAGACACGCTTTTGACATATACAGGAAACCGACACACACCGACACAGTAATTCATAACAGTTCACAACATCCACCCTCTCACAAACACGCAGCATTCCATAGTATGGTTCACAGATTGTTCTCAATTCCTCTCTCCCCAGAACATCAGGAAAGAAATTCTTATCATTAAACAAATAGCTACCAATAATGGCTACAACGACTGTCTTATTGACAATCTTATCAAAAGAAAAACTATCTCCCTTAACACAAAAACATTAACTTCACTGACTCCCACGCACACAACACACACGCACACCAGATATACCATCCCCTTCTTTGGAAAATTGTCACTCAAAATTGCCAAAAAGCTCAGTCAATTCGACATACATGTCACATTCAGAACACCAACCTGTCTCCACACCACACTCTCCCACAACAAAGATCCGATCCCCAAGCCTCTATCATGTGGGGTGTACTCCATTTCCTGTGGTAGTTGCAATGCTAAATATATTGTCCAAACCGGAAGATCCTTTAAACAAAGGATCAAAGAACATAGACAAGCTCTCACACAAAAAACCACACATTCACACTTTGCCAACCATCTATTAGAACAAGGACACTCGTTCAATGCAGACACTGACGTCAAAATTTTAGAAATTGAAAACAGATACACACATAGACTTAAACTAGAAGCAATACACATTAATAATTTATTAAACAATCCCCAACACGCTATTTTGAATGAACAGATTCCTTCTCTCTCCCCTCTTCTGAAACTGGCCGCTTCCAAAGCACATTAACCCCTCTGCCTGCCTCTTTTCCGCCACCCGCCTGGGCCTTTCCCGCAATGGCCATTTCCTAGAAAAAACCCTGTGTTCTCCCCCTCCCTCCATTGAACGTTTCCTTTAAATAGCGTACAATGCCTTCGCCCTTCGCTGTCTTGTCTGGAATGAGGCCCACAGCCGCCTCTTGATAGGTATGTCAGTTTGCTCACCTAAATTTATTAATTTATTAATTCATTTATTTATTTAGTTACATATTTATTCATTTTCTATTTTCACCTCTCTTCAAAATGTACATTTTTTATTAAAAATTATGTTTCCATTTATTATACTTTTCCAGTTTTCTTTCACTCCAGTTTGCATCATAATATTATTTGTAATAGATTCCTTTTATTTTATTTAATTTTCATTTGTCATTTTTTAAAAAAATTATATGTCCATTTCACATTTTACATTTTCTTAAAAACCAATTCTTGACAATATTCTGTAAAAAGTTTTTAATTCTTTAAAATTTTTAAAATGTTTTGTAATTTAGATATATTATTATTATTATTATTACTATTATTATTTTTGTAGCACTGAAGATGGCCGCAATGCGGCCGAAAAAGCTTTATGCCACAATAAACTGTTACGATGGGGAGCCTACATCTAATATTGATTTCAATCATTTGTAATTGGAAATCACAAGAAACAAAGCCTACACATAAATTAAGTTCTAATTATATATCAAATAAATCCTCAAATCGGGTTTCGAATTCCGAACATACATTTTGAATACATCTACACACTCTGCAAAATTGTTTCGTGAATGTTTGACACTGAAGCTTATTTTGAGAAGAATTACAGGATTACAGAAGGTTCTTATTTACCAAAGAAAAAGTTTTAAAATAAATAAAATCAACCTCTTTTATTGTGTTATATTACTGTTAAAACAACATAGGAACATTGAAATAATTCAAAACGTTCTTCTTAAGAGGCACCGTTTTTCAGAACATTGAAAACTTCCTTACGTTCTTATTCAGATTACTTGTCACATTCAGCAGCATTTTTAACCGTATAATGTTGCAAATTACATGTCATTAAAGCTTTTTTTGCAAACTAACCTTTTGGCATAGCTGCAGGAAGCTGCGGAAATATACTTTTGATGCTGAATTGAAAACTGTAGGTCTGGACGCTCTGGTTTGCAACGTGATCGCGTCGACTTCCATGTTTCCGCGACTGGATTTATCGGGACACTGTGACAGAGGTTATCGCAAGCCGCGCCGGGTCTCCGATGTAGGAAAATAGTTCCCATTTTCAATATTCATTTTTTCCTCTAATCCACTAATCACTAAAACGCGTGAATTCACCACCACTGCTTAAGCGGCCGAAAGCCACAATCAACCGATTCTGTAAGGCATGATTTATTCAATATATTAAAATAATGAGTTTGGACCTTGTTAACTTAAGTATGAGTGTCTAGCAATTTTTGAATATTCGGAAGACATACATGCCAATAACTAGAATATTTTCTAAATACAATTAACATTCAATAGAGTGATTCAAGCGAATACTTATAAATCACGAACGAATACTTATAAATCATAAACAATTAAGTCAATCCAGTGTATGCGAATGAGGAAAAAACATGGTGCCATTTTATGAGGGTACATCTTTGGCACCCTCCTGATTTTGATATGTCCACGGAAAATTACCAATGGTAGCAGTCGTTCACTAGTAGTGTGGTCCAGATAGTGGGCGAATTTAATCTAGCTCTGTAACTAGTGTGAACTTCCACAACCGATTGGATTCGAACCCTAAGACCTCCTGGCCATGGATGATGAAGAAGCAGGAGTACTGAGAGCCACTGAGACGTCACAGAATGTCTAAATTTGCAATCACACATTTCGTTAATCGCATATACGAGTACCCGACTTATATTGGTGAAAAAGTCAATTTCATTTCATGTAAATTCGCGAATTCGATATCCATCCCTTTAAAAAGTCTAGCAGATGCTTTTATACAGGTGCTTTCACGTGACAGAGTTAAATGAAGATTTGCATGCATGTAAGCAAATTGGGAAAGTGCATTTATCGATTTTCTATACGATACTTGTTTTTATTACGTGTGACAAAAATGCTCTGCAGAGTGTTTCGCTAGTGATCAACTACATGTAGACGTAAGTGATTGATTCAGGTGAATAACATGATGACGTGGATCTTTAATGTACAAGAAATGAAATGACTATATATGAACGAAACTAAATTACGCTTTTTGTTATGAAAATATATAATTTTTAACAAATTAGTTAGGATCTGACGAAGGCAATTTTATTTCTGATAGTGTCTCCTTACTGCGTTATTAAGTAGTTCAGATATCCACATGCCGTTCATTATTGCTTCCATATCACCATAAGACAGCATTTAAATTAATTAACTCTCTTGAAGCAATAGCTCAAATGAGCACTTGATTTACATTTTTAAAAGGACTGTTCTCGAACAGAAAATCTGTACGACAAAGGGTCACCCCCCCCCCCGATAAGATGGTAAAATGTTCCCCTCAACCAAATTACATATGAGTGGTTACACTATAATTCTAACATAAAAATAATATTTTTAAAAGGTTTCTTAGCCTCAGTCCAACCACCCACACCCCTATACAGCCAAAAACGTGTTTTTTAATTTCAATTTTTTTCGACAACTTAACACTATTTTAGCATTCTGAAAAAAATATGATAAATAAGAACACAACTTGGACTATCAGAAAAACATTTTTCAATTATTTCTCAGGCCCAAAATCAAACACAAAAAAATATTTTCGATAAAAGATATCAAGAAATATTTTTTACTGTGCCTTAGAAGCCTGAAACAGGCTCGAAAAAAATATCGAAGGTTCCTCTTAAAACACAAATTGTTGTGTATTTTTTCAGTTTTTTTATTGCTGGGCTGCAGTTAAAAGAATAAAAACCATTTTCAGCCTTTAAAACACCTGGAATTTCAATATACTTTGAAAATGACTGCAACGGTTCTGTGCATTTATTTTAGTGTTGATTATACATTTGTATATATTGTTGTAGCACCCAATAAAGTTTTGATTTTGGAATATACTTACAAAGTATCATTTTTAAAGCTTTCTAATCGTTGGCATAAGTAATCGTACGCTACGGAAAGACAATAGTTTTGGCAATTTATAAGAAACAATCGACACAAGACCTTGTAAGTGTGATACTGGTGGATAAAGAGTTACACCCCATCCTACATCAGATTTTAGAAGAAAAAATAGAAGTTTGCAGATTATGACATACAAAAAAAGATTAGTGCAACACACATTATAATGGCAAATAACTTGGAAGCGATGCTTTCTAGGCCTTTTAAACAAGGTTTGCTTGTCTCATAGGGACACGACTTTTTTTTTGAGAACAAGTAATTTCTAACAGACGACATGTTTTTGGGGGACGGGTAGATGACAAATGGGGAAATGATAAGGGACATTTCGTGTGCAGGATAGATGGGGGACAGTGGGGAAGTGAAGGGGAACAGAATAGGCCCCGATTATGTTGTTGGGATGTATTTTTCAAAATACCACTTTGATGATCATCCTACTTTACAATTTTGCATATTAGTTCTTTTGGGTACGCCCTTTCCGTAGCACTGGTGGACAGAAAAGAGAAGCCGATATCAATATAAAATTAAATTGAAGGAGAATACTGAAATTATCTTTCAGGATAAAATCAACGAGATTATTTTATTTTTTGCGAATTTTTATCTCAACGCTCAGCAATATTGGAATGAATTCTCTCGCACAGTATCGGGTCTATAATGCCGTAAACTACTTTTCGGGGGATGGGAGTTTGTAGTTGGGTGCTACATTAAATAAGTTTTCAATTTTCGTACAATTATTATTTACAAAGTGCAGAGTTTTCGCACGTGTACAGATTGTACGAGTGCCTCCGTATTTATACGTATTCAAGAACAAATACTTAGGTAAAGGAAAAGACAACTTTTTCTCTAGTCTGAAACATTTACAGACGTAGGACCACAGGCTTCCGCAAGCAATGCGTTACAATTTATCTGTCCGGGAGGCGCCGCGTTCTAGGCTCAGTTGTCAACGTTTTAGCTGCTATTCTATGGCCTTCCTCCTCAAGCAAGGTCGCACGTGCCTAGAACGCGGCAACTGCCGAACTGCCAAGTGGTTGACTACAAATGTCGTAAGTTTTTTTTAAAACTATGACCCAGCTATTAAAAAAATATGAAAAAAACTACAAGCAATCTGAGATGAAGTTTTAAGATTATTTTCGTGCCAGTGTTTCTGTTCTAAGACAAGTAAAAGAGTTCTTGTAAATCTGGGTCTAACCTCTTCCCCTTCATTTTTCCATATGTCCCCAAATTATCCCTCAAATATGACCGAATTATTATTTAATAAACTGCCAAACACTATTATCTTTCCTTAGCGTATGATATTCTCATACACAGGATTAGATAGCTTTAAAAATGATACTTTGTAAGTACATTCCAAAATAAAAACTTTATTGGGTGCTACAGCAATGTATACAAATGTATAATAAACACTAAAATAAATGCACAGAACCGTTGCAGTCATTTTCAAACTATATTGAAAGTCCAGGTGTTTTAAAGGCGGGAAAATGGTTTTTATTTTTTTAACTGCAGCCCAGCAATCAAAAACATCTGAAAAAAATGCACAATAGTTTGTGTTTTAAAAGGAACCTTTGATATTTTTTTCGAGCCTGTTCCAGGCTTCTAAGTCACAGTAAAACATATTTCTTGATATTTTTTTTCGAAAATATTTTTTTGTGTTTGAATTTGGGCCTGAGAAAAAAATTGAAAAATGTTTTTCTGATAGACCAAGTTGTGTTCTTATTTATCATCTTTTTTCAGTATGATAAAAAAGTGTTAAGTTGTCGAAAAAAATTGAAATTAAAAAAACACGTTTTTGACTGTACAGTGGTTGGGTGGTGGGATGGAGGCTAAGAAACCTTTCAAAAATATTATTTTTATGTTAGAATTATAGTGTAACCACTCACATGTAATTTGGTTGAGGGGAACATTTTACCATCTTATCCGGGGGGACCCTTTATCTGATCACTTCCAATCATCATTCTATTTGTTGCAACCTGCACTACGTGTTCATTACAAAAGCTATTACCGAAAGAATTTATTCCTCCAACTCCTGCAATACTCTCACGTACTCCTCCATTACTACTCCTCATAGTTTCCGCATTAGTTGAGTTGACCAGAAAAGTACACATTTCTGGTCAACTCAAATGTGCTTCTTTTGCATCAATTTACGATGCCTAAATAGACACAAACAATGTAAAGAAAACATTAAAGCAATTTTTAGAGATTCTGAGTCATTGACTTATCTGATATTGCTGTAGCACTGAACGCTTCTGACCAGAGTGCATTCGTAAATTGCGAATTTTCTTCAAAAACCGCACTTAGTTGCTTCTCCTGCCGTGGATTTTTAAGGGCAAAAGAATCCTTCGTACGCCTTACTTCGGAGGGGAAGTAAAGCCGGCCATCCCATGTTAGTAGATGTACTGCATGTAAAATATTCTCAAGCCTAAATGAAGCCTCTGAGCTAAATTCAAGTCGCCAGTTTCGCCGCCCAAGTAATACATTATTTCCGCTAGTTGGTGAAAGGAGCGTAGCAAAATTTGCGTGGTCAGAAGGAAGAGCAGGCCTCATGGCCTGAATCTCGCCACGTAAAATAAGACATCAATTCAATTCTCCTGCCAGAGATTATGTTGGAGGGAAAGACTGATGAAATGCAAGCGGTATTAAGTCCGCATCGAAGTTGATGGACATATGCAGCTAACGTTTAACGGTTTTTTCAATTTCTTTTACAAAAAATATAGTATATGAGCATATTTATTACAAGAACTCTTAATTCACGCACACTCACGCACACGCGCGCGTGCACACACACATACACTCATGCGTACACATACACATAGAATAAAACTTGAAATTATCCTTTTCCTTTCTAGAGGTTCAAAACTTGGGTCGTGTTTTGTAAGTTTCCCTGATCTGTGGCGTTACTAGCGCAACACTAGGCTTTTCCCTGACCTGCGGCGTTCCTGGCCTGGATTGCATAGACGACGCGCTTCGGCAATAAGACTCAACCTGCTAACAATGTGGTGGAACCAAACAGAACGTGCAGGATTCTATGAGACTCATTGCAACATGCAGCCAAAGAAGTGCGTGGTGAATCGTGTGGAACTTCCTTTTTATATTGACTTGCAGAGCTCCTATGTTCGTTGTGTTAAATGAGATTTCGATGCGAAGTTAATTGCGTATTCGATCTGGAAATATTCGTGTTTAGGAAAATTCAAGAAAGTGTTTTCCTTTCAGCAATTTTTTTAAAAATTCTTCGTTTTCTGCTCACAATTACATAACTCTCTCTTCTTATGAAGAACTTCTTAGGGCGAGAAAGTAAAAAAGTATGATCATTCTTTAAAATTATCAGTTTTAGGCAGTTGCAGTCAACAAAAATATTAAAATAAGCAACCACACCCCTTTTACGACATTTTAAGCGCTATTACGAAGGTTGTCCGTAAAATAAGGTTCCCAATAATTTTTCACTATGAAAAACATATTTATTTGCTTTGAAATACACAATTTGAAAAGTTTAGAGTTTTTTCCATTTTTTGACACAATCGCCGTTGAGGTCGATGCATTTTTGCATGGGGTATACCACCATCTTTATGTCCGAGTCATCAAACTCTCCCACCGCGCCGCGAAGGTAGCTTGGCACTTCTTCTCTCAGCTCCTGTCCGGTTCTGAATTCAGTCCCACCCAGGTGTTTCATCAATTCAGGGAAGAGATGATAACAACTTGGGGGTAAATCCGGGCTGTAGGGTGAGTGAGTGACAATATGCCATCCAAATTGTTTGAGAAGATCGGTTGTTACACAGGCGAAATTCGCGGGCCACTTCAACACGTTGCCGTTTATGGGCTTCCGTAAGCATTCTTGGGATCCACCTTGCACAAACCTTGGTATACCCTAAATGGTCTGTCGAAATTTTGTCAGTGATAGTCTTGCTGACACCAGGGATCAACTTGCAGAGTTCTCGAACAGTCACGCTTCGATCTTTCAGCATTTCTTCTTCTACTTTCTCAACCTTTTCGTCCGAAATCGATGGCCGTCCGGAACGCTATTCGTCATGGACATCTGTACACTCGTCTCTGAATTCGCTGCACCATTTGCGCAGTGTTGTATGCTCATACACTTTTCTCCATAGACTTCACACATTTGGGAATGGATGTCTCCCGGCGCAGTACTTTTTGCAGCCAAAAAACGAATTACAGAGCGTGATTCGCACCTGGCGGGCGAAGCAAGAGAGAGTTCCATCTCTAAATGCTGCACAGCCAAGACTGAATTTCGCAGACAGTTCCCGGGGATGGGGATTGGAAGAGGGAGAACCATGCTACACGCCAGTGTTGCCATATCTTCTCAGTGTTGCCGAATCGCGACTGCCGAGTCTTGGAAACCTTATTTTTCGGACAATCTTCGTCGATGCTATCAGTAGATCTATTTTTTCACGATTCGTAAACATCTGCAATTATTTTCCACAACTTCCTAAAGTAACTACTTAGGCATTTATTCAAAAATCCGAGGTCTACTCATTACCAACAATTACCGATCCAGAGCGATTGGGTTGCTTTGCTAGGAATGCATGAAGACTGCTCTTGTAGCTGATCTTCTCTTACCGAGAAAGATTTTATCTGATCCTAAATTGAGAAAGATGAGTGAGACAGTACATCTGGTTCAATGACACTCATTAAGGTCACTTAGGGCAACGTCCACCTTCAGTCATGGGAAAAGTTGCAAAACTTATTAAACGTTCACTAACTGACTCATTTAGTTGTGCATACACCCTGGGCATGTTTTGTGTATGAATTTACTTTCATGCCCCCGCGTAAGCGAATGATTTTTTTTGAATGGTCTCACAATGAAATATAACGTCGTCTGAGGCTGGTACATGCTAAGCAATGGTTGCGTGAGGAAGAGAGAGAGTTCTGAGAAATGGATAGCAACAGCATGTTGCGGTTAAGGTTGCTAAAGTGAAGTTATAAGATGGTTTAAAGTTTTCGTTGTCATTGGAAATTCAGGAAACTTGGGCTTAGTAATTGATAAGTAAAGGCGTAACATTACTGAAAAGTTTTGTAGGATTTCTGTTTATAGTAACTGTTGCAAACGTTGTAAAATATAATATCAACGAACTTTGCGCAATGTAATTTTTAATCAGTTTTTTATAGAAGAACATTTCACATTATTTTGTACAAATCGTCTTTCCCATCTCCATTAAAAGTAGAATATACGTTTACGATATTAAACGTAATCATCAAGATTTTACAGGTCTCATTTACCCTCAACAAAGTACACAATTTATTATATTCATCTTTCGGCGGCACATAATCTCTTTTAATCCCATCTCAATTTAACTCTCTCTCTCTTTCTCTCTCACCATTTTTCTTTCTCTCCATCTGTCTTCCGTTATATACATTTTCCTCTACCTTTTTCTCTCTCCATCTCTCTCTTATTACCTCATTGCCGTCGCTCACTCCTTTCTAAAAAAAATGAACGTTCGCAAATATTTTATAAAGAGGCGAGCGACCTTGCCTGGAGTCTAATCAGGGCGTCCGCCGCGCCGAAGTCGGAGGCGATGAAGGGAACGTCGGAGGCAGCGGCGGCGGCGGCGGCGACGGCCGTGAACGGGAATCAGAAGGCGGTGCTTAGCAACGGCGCCCTGGCAACAAGCGCGGCGAGTGGGTGGCGCGACCCGAAGCGTCCTCTCCGCACACTAGCCCAAACTCGTAACTCCGTGGAACAATAATTTAATAAATTTCAAGGATAAGGAGATATCAACCACAATAAAGGAAAAAAATATTGTGGTTGAGATCTCCTTATCCTTGAAATTCATCATGGAATACCACAAAAATCTCAGCTGCCACCACAGAATTTAATAATTTAATAGGCACACACACACACAAAAAGTTGTCAGACCCATAGACTTGACACACTAATCTGAAGCAAGAATTGCGCCACCATCCTCCAATTTTTGTATCGCGAAAAACCACGATAAAAATTGTAAATTGCAAATTTCACAGTGTTTTTTTTTACTTAAAAAACTGGAGGATGATGGCAAAATTCCGGTTTCAGTTTTGGACTGAGCGCGTTGACATACATAGAGAAACAGGTGCCAAGTCTTAAGGTCTGACAACCCCCGAAAACTAAAACACAATATCACGATGGTTTTGAGGGGATTTAAAAAGGAGAGCGATGGCGCAATCGTGAGTAGTAATCTTTCTGAAGAATGGGAAGTAGCGAAGTGAAGGATTTTATAACCCTCCGTTAAGAATAATCGAAACAAATGAGCTTCAACTGAAGATGGCAATGAGAACTTCTACTTCAAGGAAAGGTATCCCTCTTTTAAAATATTTTTCTTGATGAGAATGTGGAATTACCAAAAGTTTCAATCAACACACTGCCAATATCACAAGTAGCAGATCGGCAAAGTGCCTCGAATTAAAAACTTGAACAGCATCAGTAATTTGTTCTACTTCGATCTAATGCCGATATAATAATGCTAATATTTTTTCCGTAACACTGTACCGCTATAATATCGTCTTACCACTTATAATCAGAGAATCAAAAGTCCACTGTACACAGCTAGCATCCCTGAATGATTTAACAGTCCGCCGTTCGTAAAAAACTATTATTATTTATGTTTGTTTTATTCTTTGAATTTTTATTCATCTCTTTAACTATTTAAATGTTGGGAAGGGATTTTGGAGCTCAAAAAATCTGCGCTGGTGATCTTCTACCCCATACATAACATACAGTCTTTTCTGATTTTTAACTAAATAAATAAATAATGTGTTGTAGCTAACGATGGCAGCATGTAAGCGCTGTTATTACTAGAAGCAGTATTTTGTATTTCTATGACTTTTTTATAAGACGATAGCATTACGAAAAGAAGTAGAACCCACACGACCGGTAACACGAATAACAGACTCAGCTGGTTAACAATGTCAACCATTGTCTATGATTACACATTTCCACTTCGTCCGTTTTTCCCTTTTTATCAGCCTAATGACGTCAATAAGCATGTAAAGGCAGCGAAATAAAACTTCAAATGACGTGCTGGGAGAGCTATGATGTACTGGGGATGTGATACATAAATTCTGCAAATAATTCTCTCGATGATCTCTGCAAAAACACAATGGATCCCTCTTGTTAGAAGATTTATATGAAAGAATCAGTGATCATTGAATAAATAGCCAAGCTTTACCTGTATTGGGCGCGGGGAGAAACAGTTGGGCATTAATTTCGGCTAGCAATTTAGTCGTTAATACTTCGAAAGCATTTTTAAGCGGGAAATATTGTGCGCTCTTGGAACGTCTGACTGTCGGCTCTCGTTACCAACTGTTTAGAGTTTAAATCCACTTGTCGTGTCATGTTAATACACGCACGCTCCTGCTTGCTTCCATATGCGAGAACACAACTGCTATGAGATCACTGTCGTGGCGTTTTGAGTTTTGCAACAATGCTACAGTGTGTCTAAATGGAAACCTCCAAGCTTTTTAAGGAGTTCTGATAATAATACAGGGGCTTGCTAGATGACCAGTAGGCGCTGCCATCTTGCAGTCGAGTTTAAGAGCAATTTACCTACAGCTGGAGATACGGCGCCAAAGAGCTTATCCCCCCCCCAAAGCACTTCGTGAAAAAGAAGTGAGTCTGCTTCTTTCTTTAGAATTAGCGCGCGAATTTTGGGGGGAAATATAATTCCAACGCGGGACGTTTAAAATGTAAGCTCTGAAATGGTAATTAATGCCAAAGATTGTTGTTAATAATTGATTTGCTCTGAGATGGTAATTAATGCCAAAGATTGTTGTTAATAATTGATTTGCCCGAACAGCGCCAAACTTGAATCATTTACTGGTGCCCATGTGCCAACAAAGCATTTTTGCCCAGCTGGAAGGGCCGTTGGGCCAGTGTACGGCGCATGCGTCAGCGTGGAGCGCCTCCGCGGACCCCCACGCCACGCAAGAGCCCTGCGGCATTGCGCAGGTGCGTGTGTTTAGCGATTTCCATTGTCACTGCCTCAGTAGGGTATCTCAACCTCACGGTGATCTTAGCTCAGGACAAGCCGGTAGTCATTACTCAAGGACTCCGGTTTAGATAGAGGAAAGCTACGTAGATGTCAGTGATTCTCATGAAATACAAAACCGGCTGAGAGAGCTCAGAGCAACAGCCATTGACATTGCAGCGTCTATATCCAGGAGATCTTAGGGTTTGAGTTCCAAACTGTGAAGGATTTGGGCTACTAGCTAGATAGCTAGGTCGAATTTAACGGCTGTCTGGAGGAGAATTTTAGTGGTCGACTGTTCTGACTGGTTGTTTTCCTTTGTTCCTGCTGTTGATTTCAGGCGGATGCCGAACCTTCATAAAAGGGTTATGAACTGTACATGATATTTCCTTATCATCCTTGATCTTATCTCCCCTCTTTAACCCTCTGCCTCTTTAACCCTCTTTATGCACTTTACTACCACACGTATTGGGAGAGCAATCAGGAGCTTAGACGCTGCCCAACTGGGACGGTGCCCCGCTGGTGGAGATAACTGAAGAGGCTTTGCAAACCGAAGTGTAGGTTGGAGCCAGTTCTCATAGTCCACTGAGGGAGGATTGCATCACGGTAACAATGTACACTACACTGACCAAACAAATGAGCATAAAATTTAATGTTCAGTGAAACAGTAATTGATCAAACAATAAAGGTATAAAGAATGGCTGGCGTTCCCCGTGGGGAAAATGCATGTTGAAACCAGACCTTTCGATTTCCCTTCACATCTGTATGAAGAGTTAATATTCATAGAAAACATTAATTACTCACAGGGCGAATGCCGCGCCTACAGCCAAGCCTTAATTTGTAATGTCAACTTGCACTCTTCACCTAGCTTCTGCGACACAGACAATTCTGGATGGGATCGCTATGATAACATTTTAATAATTTTTAAACATAAACTATGCAGTTTTGAAAATGATTTCATTGATGTCAGTGACAATGATTTAGAATCAATAATCGAGTGTATTCGGGCATTTTAATGATTATTGATAAACACCAAAAAAGAACATGAAAACAATATCTACGCCCTGTAATAATTCCACAGAAAATAAGGTCTAATGAAATAACTCACAGAAGCACACGAGTACACTAAATCAATTCTCTCTTATACTACTATGGAATAAAATAAAGATCAGAATTTAGAAGCTTTTACCCAGCCAGCACTTTGGCTCCCACTTGCACAAACGTACCGGAAGAATGCGGCTCATGGGTTCTTGTCCAGGAATCGATTTAAAGGATTTTCAAATATCTATTTCAGTGGCAACATTTACATCTTTAATAATGTGAAAATTATTATGAAGATTCTGAAGTTAATGTTTAAATTAGTTACTTGTATTCGTTATTTTGACATAATAATTTATACTGAGACATTCAATTTAAATGAAATTAAATTATATTTAAAGCATACTATATTTTCTAAAAATTAATTAATAAAATCTCTGTGCATAAAATGCTAGTATTACATTACAACCTCTTTTTCGAGGAATTTCGTTTCCAGAGACGTGTAAATCTGCTTTACGCTGTAAAACTAAAATGAAGTTTTCCGTCTCCCTTATATGACTTTTACATCAGTGAAAAATTCATTAATAATTTTGAGAGGCGGCTTTGGCACATTTGTAATAATACTTAAGAGAATTCAAAATATTTACGCGTACCGAGTATAAAAAGTAGCCTTAGTTTTATGTATTAAAGTCGCGTTCGTATTGAATTAATTTGAACTTAAAGAATGATGTGCAAATTTCCCTACAATAACATTCCGTAAAATAACATTTAATGGTACGTTAAAATATAAATTGACGCCACTTTCCCGGAAAATCGGGCCTAAGAAGAAATGAAAGTAATCATTTAAAAAAAGCATTTGTGTTTTTATAATAATCTGAATTCCTGTAAAATCCAAGTCCTACGTATACTAGGGAAAGATATGTCATATCTCACTTTTTATTCTTTTCGCCCACGGAAAAAAGCAATCTATTTTACATAATGTACGAAAGCTAAAAATATAAATGCAGTTTAGCAATAGAACAGATCCATTGTCCAAAATCAATACATTTGGAATCATTATGATCATATTATAACGCTAACAGCCGAACCCTTTCCAAGCACCGCTAGCCGAGACAAAGAGAAGCGTGTGGGAAAGTGTGGCGCTCAATCGGCACGACAGACATCGTCATCTATATAAAAGTGGATGTTGGTATATAAGAGCTTAATTCCGACACCGTAAGACCACTTTCCTTAAAAGTTGGCACTTCTACATGTTTTTCACCGAGGAGGTTTATGTGCTGTTAAATCTGTCTCCACAACATGCCGCTGCAGAACAAAACTAAACATTTACGTCAAATTCAATCCGCAATACATTCGGCAGGACTTTGAATCTATATCGTTAAATAACTCCCAAACGAGGCGTTCTATGGCCTTAAAAAGTAACGTTTTTTCCCACGGTAATCTGCAGGATAATATCTTATTGAACATTCTATTACATTTTTGCTGGTCCTGCACTTCCCGAAGTTACCTCAGCTGCTCAGAGATGTGCAGAATCTGCAATGAAATGTGAATGAGTAGGACAGAGAGCGGCAGAGACAGACAGGGACTGGGTGAGGGAGGGAGGGAGGGAGGGACAGTGAGAGGGTGTTCGGAGGGGAAAAAGGGAGATGAAGGGCAGAAGTACGTCTGCCAGGTTTTTCTAGTAGTGAAGAAAACGAAAATTTCACCTTTGTGACAAAGCTGTGCATTGTTTCTCCACAATATGGTTAATGACAATGTGATAATGGCACGCTTCAATTTTTTTAATTGCAAACCTTACACAAGCAGTCTCCAACAAAACACCTCACTATTGTGGTTATACATTATTTTGTACACCATGGTACAAATGGATGCGTGACTAAGTAGTGCACACTCACTGTTCATGTCACAGTTGTCACTGTTCGTGCTTATAAACACGAGAATATTAGATATGGACGACAGCTAGATTCGTAATTTGAACGACTCTGCACAAGATTTGCACATTCGTTAAATATATTATTCTCATTATTGGTTTCTAACTTGAGATCTGTACACTGGAAGAGAGCCTAAGTTTCTGCAATATTAATTGTGACCTTACTAACTCACATCTCGTAATTTACTTATTTATTTCTTTAAAATTGTATTCAATGAATAGGAGTAATTCTCTATTGTCTGGTTTTATGCAAAAATACTGCATAAAAGCTTACAATGTGCAAGTAGGTTTATATGCAGTGCAGTAAGCAATAAAATGATTACTTTGAAGTGTGACACGTTAGAGAGGAGTAGATAATTCCTTTAGACATCAGTAAACTGAAAGACATTCCTAAAAAGGACAAAAAAGTTGTCCGCGAGAACACTGTACAGAGGAACGGGGAAACGGATGGTCCATATCTTACGTCACGCTAAAGAGAGGGGAGGGGGGTTGAGTTAACGTTACGTTTTGTAGGGGAAAGGAAGTCATAATTTACTGTTACGTATTGCTGATATTTATTTAAAAAAATTTCAACTTTTACTGAAGCAAGTCGGTTTATTGAGTCTGATACTAAAACACTAACATATGAATAAATGAAATAAAAATATCATAAATAAAAAAGTTACGATGCATCTATTGTTTTAATAAATGGAAATATTTTTTTCATCAATGATGTGTAATGAATCTTATAAATGAATAAAATATTCGAAACTGATCTATACTACATTCTAGAATCAAATTAATTCAGGGCAGTAGACTGGGAGCCAATGCATCATCCACGACGGTGTGTGCACGGATTGTCAGAAATTTTCTCGCCTACGCGTCCTTGTCTTATTCAAAAATTATCTCCAATCTTATTATTATCTGCAGTCCCTACCGCCAACTAATTCTCACTTTAATTATAAATTTTAATACATAACAGGAATACAATGAATACCACTAGTTTTTTTCTCCTTTAAAATTGACTTTTACATATAGGGGAAGCTTTTCGCAAGCGTTACGTAATTTTTTCAAGGGTGTTGAAGCGCTCGTTCCAGGGGGAAACGGTTCAAAATGCGCCAAATTTGCGTTGCGTAATTTATGGACGGCGCCCAATGGGTGGGAACGTGGGTGGGGCGTAGAGAGAGACGCTGGGGATGGATTTGGGGTCGAGCGGCAGAGGCCGTCGCTCCCGCCGTGAGCGGGTGCTGGTCGCCGGTGGCAACGTCGCACTCATTGATCTCCGCCCCTCGGGCGATACGGGTGGGGGACGGGGTTGCTCTGCGCCCTCGGCCTTGTCGCTTTGAGCGGCGCGGTGGCGGTCGCGTCTTATCTGCCTGTCACGCAGCCTCTGATACCTCAGTCACGGCAGTCGCCGCCGCCGCCGCCGCCTCCGCCGCCGCCGCCGCCGCCTCCGCAGCTACCACCGCCTCCACCGCCGCCTCCTCCGCCGCCGCCGCCGCCGCCGCCGCCGCCACAGCCACCGCCGCCACAGCCGCCGTCGCCTCCGCCTTCGCCTCCGTCATCTTAAGGCTCAGCGAGTCCCTGAGCGCAGCTGTGTCGTCGTGTCTGGGCCCAGGCTCAACGGGGCACTAATTGTGGTTCGCTTTGAGCCCGTTCTGAGCTATCGTTGCATGAGATGCTCCACGGTGGATGTTAATAAAAACCCCGATATAGAAATTTTGCAAAGGAACCCACAAAATCAATTCTGCGATGGAACACTTTGCGAGGAGTGGGCATTATTTTTACGAATACAGTTAGTGGATAAATTGACAAACATACAAAAGTTATTGGCGACCAAAATCCCGAGGGATTTTCACCCGAGGGCTTTTTGTCGTCCGACGTCATTAGAATCCGTTAATACCCGTGCTATGTACATGGTTTTATTTATTTATTTTCGAATTTTAATTATTCATTTACTTATTTACTAAAAAGCAAATATTCGTTAACTTGACTGGGTTTTGTCATTTCATATTTCCCTCCCATTATTCCTTCTCATCGCAACCTCCGTAAGAGAACGTGTAGCAATATTCAACTGTTTTCATATGTCTTTTTTCATTATGATCCCCTCGATCCAGGTAAGTTATGTAGTGAATATCGAGCTCCGTATTGAAGGCAGTAACAAGCAATAACGTGTCAGTAAAAAATAAATCAATTTTTCTTTACCTTTGTGTCATGCTTTTACTGGAATGTCAGCTTCCTAATGGAGATAACTGATGATTATATATGATCACCTATGCAAATTTAAATGAGGGGTGTTTGATTAGGATATGATGTAAGATAAGCAGGGGTTCATTTTGACCGGCAATCACAAGATGGAATCTTGAATTATTTACACGAGATTCTAATTAAAATTAGATTACACGAGATTCCTCTGTTGAAATATTATGTTCGTATTTGATCAGTGTGTAGTTATTATGAGTAATTTAAAAATGGATTTTTAAGTTGTAGGTATGGAATTTTAATAAAAGAGATGTGACTGGAATGGTTTTCTTGCAGTATTTTTTAGACAAGTATTGCTAAAATAAGCTTTTTAAATCATTGTGCTCAATGCACACATTTTAATTTGATTAATATTTTTTCTAATAAATTCTAAGGGAAATAATTTTTATTCTATTTCTTTTCTCTTTTAAAGTATTCCTGAGTATGTTATCTATTTTGTTCTCTTCTTTATTTCATCCACATTACACCTCATTATCGCTGACATTCTTTTACTTTTCTTTGTTCTTTGCTCATTTCAACTTTTCCTCATTTGATATTTTCCCTCTCTTTCTAAATCTTTTCAAATATTTGTATATCACTTTTCACCGTTTCTTAATTTTTATTCTACAACATTGCAAATCATCTTTAACTTTAAATTGTTACCCTCACAAATGTCACATACAGTTGTTCCTGTTTTCGGCGGTAAATAAAATATTAACGAATGAATGAAGTTGTATTCTTGTTCTGTATATGCCTTCATTAATTTTTGTAATAACGTAACGGTATTAAGTTATGAAAAGCTACTTTTAATGGTTGAAGGATTAAGGATTTTAGCAGCGGATGCAGCCCCTGCCGCGCGGCCGTGAAAAAAAGTCGAAACAAATGAGAGTATTGTATCAAAAAATTAAGAGAATTCCTATTTGCATGAAATTTTGTTCAAAGAGTTTTCTATTTCGAAAATAACTTCGTGTTACATACGCGACTGACCACACGGACACATTTGGTTACAATTCGGAAATCGTCACAGATTGCAAACTCCAACCGTCCCCACTATTTCTTCTGAATGGGTTATATTCAGTTAATAAAATTATCCCATCACGTAAAATTCTGTTGCCTGTCAATTGTTAAGCAATCCTCTTGACGTTTATACATTTTACGATTTCATAATGCAACGATGAACGCAGTTGTCATGTCACATAAATATTGATTTTAACATTGAAGAACTCTAGGGGGACAATAGCAAGGGGTGTAGGAGGAAAAAAAGAATAATATATTAAGGGAAAGAATGATATAGAAGTCAAATATAAAAGATAGGAAATGAAGCGGAAGTAGAAAAATAAAGAAAACAAGAAAAACCAAATAAGAAAAATAAAAGTAAAAAGACAAAAATTTGAAATATAAGAAGAATAAGAATAAGAAAGAAACGACGAAGCGTAAGGAGAAGGGAGAGGAGAGGATGAAATGGAAAAAGGTAACGGTTTGTAAGAAGAGGACGAACGGGATGAGGGGGAATGGGAAGAAAGAACAGAAAGAATGAGAAAATGAAAAAGGAGAATAATAATATGAAGAAATCCATAAGAAAGATGAAAAGAAGGAGAAAAACGTGAAGTTAATGAATAGGAAGAAGAGAATGAAGTGCAAGTAAAGGAAGAAAGAGAAGAAAATGAAAGAAGAGAAGGAGAGGAATGAAGACGAGGGAATACGAGAATGCCAAGATAAGAAGTAGAAGAGGAAAACGAGAATGTAACGATGAGGAGAATGAGAAATAGAGATACATGAGTCAAAAGACGAAGAGGGAAGAGAATAGAAATGGGAATGGAGAAGACGTTTTGACTCAGATCACTACTAAGTGTTGTGTATTTTCTTAATGAAACGTAATATGCCCTTTATTTCTCATATTGAAGTAGTTTCCTACAGCTCGTGACGTTGATAATTAGAGCATTGATGGGACGATAGTGAGGATTCTCTGGGTCATTCCACAGTAAATAAACAGAGTTTTAATTAAAATTTTACCTCACCATTTTAGATTATGATGAAATTTGACAGGTAGTATGATTAAAGAATAGGAAAACTAGAAATTTTGAGTAAAATATTTCCCTCGTTTGTGAAAGAAAGCCATGTAAAATTTTACAAAATTGGGTTTCCGAAAATAGTTTATTTGATGTAGAACCTCTCCAAATTAAGATAGAGAGCTAGAAAAGGTGTCATCTTGCAGGTTTCGTTATGGCCTTTTATACAACTCAAGACGGGTTCGGTTTCAAAAGGTTTTCGAATTTAAATTTAAAATTTTGATTGAAAGATTTTTCAAAATGCTCATGTTTTACAGTTTTTAAAAGTTTCAGCAGTAAATAAGTGTTTCTTCCCCAGACAAATTGTAGACTCTCTCTGTTGTCACCGGATCAACGTTTCGCAGGAGAAAGTTCACCGGGATCCATAGTTATCTTGTTTTCTAGAATATGAGAAAGAATTTGTTGGTCCAGCTGGTGTTACAAACGACATATTAACTTGATCCTTGCCTTGATCTTTTGCCAGAACATACGCCAACCACCAGTTATTTTCATAGATTCATGTTATCTGACCGGTAACTTCTGTCAATTTCAGTCCATCATCAGATTCTCTTGCTCCTTCTATAGTTGACTCATTTGAATCTGAGAAGATATTCACTTTTGGTTTTGAATTACTCAAAGGGACGGGAATAAAAAAAGTTTTTGAGTACTTGGCATTCTTAAAAACTTGTTTAGACGATTTTCCAAAAATTTTTGTTTCTGCTTATTCACCTTGGGTAACAAATACAAAATTTGCCAAAAGTGGCTCCCACTGAACTTTCTCCTGCAAAAAGTTAATGCGGTGACCACAGGCAAAGCCTACAATTTGTCAGTGGAAGAAACACTACTAACTGCTGAAGCTTTTAAAAACTGTATACGAACTTTAGTTCTAATGTAACTTCATTATTTCAAATAAAGTAAGTCATAACCAGAAACATAATTGTATGGTTTATTATGTATGCATATTTTAATTTGAACTCACTACAGTCTCATGTTTAAAAAATGTTCATCTGTTTGGAAACATATACTGATTGTTTTAGAATTTGTATAATTGAATTGAAACTTGTTCATGTTGGATGCACGTGGCAAAATGTTAGCCTGCCACTTGCTACGGGCAGTGAGTGTTTTTGAACAAGCGACTCATTCCTTCGAGTAGGAACATGCAGATTTGATTCAAACTAAACCTGGGAAATACCCTTTGGCTTGCTCGGTCACAAAATAAATTTAATTTTTATATCAATGGTGTCAGAGACCTATTGTGAAGTTATTTTGAATTGATAATTGTCAATAAAATATGTTAGCAATAATAATAATAATAATTTTAATAATAATAATAATAATAAAACATTACGCAGTCGCCAACAAAAACATTAAATTAATAATTTGTTTATATAAAGGCTTATAATTTGATATGAAATGCATTTTAAGTCAGTGAAATCTAGAGTAAGTAAATAGTGTGCATTTAATGCACAATATTTACTGTATTTTATCCATAATGATCCCAAATGAATACTTACATGGTCAGTTTAAAAAATATAACAATTGTTTTAGAATTCTTTCAAAATTTTTGAAGATGAACCTTTTGAAAAATCTCTAAATCAAAACTTAAATTCAAATTCGAAAATCTTTTGAATGGGTGATGTAAGCGGATTTACACAACGAAATATTATAATTTTTTAAGCAGTCAGAATTTGATGTACAACAACTAAACTTTGTAATCTTAAGAAATATTTATGTGAGAAAATATTTATTATTAATTTTTGTAGAAAAACAGAAATTGTGTATAATATAAACATTTGAAATTTTTAATGTTTAACTTTACAAAGGACCACTTTTCTTAAAAACCAATCACATTAAAAATTTGAAATTTTGCAGAACTGCTCCTTAAATTATAGGTAAACAAATGGGTGTCAGAAAATTTTGGAATTAGATCTAGTTTTTTAAATCTTAATTATTGAATTAGTGTTATATTATTAGTTGCAAAAAAATAGAGTTTAATAAATCATTATGAAGAATCTAAACAATATTTGAAAACATCCTTACACACAAATTCTTGTCTTTATCCGCAACTATGCAGAAAATTTGAATATTGTACGTCGATTAGTTTTTGAGAAAAAGGTACATTTATCACAAAAAATCAAGATTACGGGAAATTGCTTGCAAACATTGAAGAGCTGTTTTTGAACTTGTACAAACGATATCTATAGTACAAACTAAGCCTTTTCTGTCCACTAAACGTGGCCTTTGCTTCACACAATTTACACAGCAAAAAATGTATTAACTGCTTCAGAAATTATTTGTAAGTATATTATTCTAAAACCATTGGTAACATTCTCATTTCCATTTTCATTACAATAACCTCCATCCACGTTTTGTCTTGATTCCCTCTGCGGAGTTTCCGGATCAGGTGTACATGTTTCCAGTTCACATTCTACAAAATTATTAACCTCAATTTCTGTTCTGTTTAATCTTTGGGAAGATATGTTAAATATTTTTCTCTTTCTTATGTTAACTAGTCGCTCTAACCATGATATTACTTTAACGACTTCGTAATACAGTAACTATTTCAAAAGAATTCTTTGTCAACTACGTGAATTTGGGTTCACAAGAAAAACACGCTTCAAAACAACATGTAAACACACGTTTGCAACGCGAGAAATAACCACAGTCTTCTAAAACAGGAAATTTCCGAATGACTATCAAACAGTTTCATGGCAACGCCTTTTAACGTGACCGGATGATATTTAAATTTTAAATTTCTTACCGCGATCTGATTGGTCTAACATTTTGGGAGAATATACTAAAAACTATAGGTAATAATATGAGAATAAAAACTGAGAATCAATTTTTTGCCCACATTCCACGTACATTCCCCCTGAAACATAACCCCTGTTGAGTTGTATATCTTATGAAAGACCATAAAGAAAGCTGAAAAATTTCACCGTTTCCAGCTCTCTACCTTAATTTGGAGAGGTTCTACATCGATTAAAAATTTTCGGGAACCCATTTTTGTAAAATTTTACGTGGCTGTATTTCACAAACGGGTGGAAATATTTTATTCAAAATTTGTAGTTTCTTATTCTTCAATCATACTATCTATGTGTCAAATTTTATCGCAATCTAAAATGCTGAGGTAAAATTTTAATTAAAATAGCACGTTGTGTTCATTTAATGTGAAATGACTCCTCTCGGTGCTCTGGACTCGTCTGCACCACGTGCCCTCCGCCACCGGTGGGTGAGCGAGGGGTGAGCCTGTGTGAATGTGTGTGTGTGGTGGGGGGAGGGTGAGCGGAGGCAGCCGGGCAATCACCTCAGCGCCGGGCGGTAGAGCGCCGGTGTCGGTCTCTAGTGGCGGGCCGAGGGGTCAAGAAGTAACAATGGGCGCGCGCCCGCCGCACGCGCCGCGCCGTCGACCTGCTGGCACAAAGAGCGGATAAATAGCGGCGGCGGCGGGGACAGAGGAGGAGGGTGGCGGACGGTGGGTGAAAAGGCTGGGCCGCAGGCGCATCCAAGCCGCCTAATGGCACCGGACGGAATGGCCAGGACACACGGACAACGACTCCGTGACGGTGTGAGCGTTAGCACGTCGAAGACTCCTCCACAAATATCAGCTTAGGGAACTGAGATTTCTAATATTTTAAGTATGCTGCTCAAAATACATTTATTTATTCATTATTCCTACATTCAAGAAAAGGCGTAAGAATTTTGTGTTTCAATAACAACGTAAATGTATTGTTTGAGTTTTAACGAACAGTGTGAACGTTTTGTGTTTTAGTAACAACATACCACGCTTCTACATACCATATGTCTATCACGTGTGTTCTAAAATAAACTTTTTCTTCTTTGTTGATTTGGCTTTGTAAGGGACCTACACAATAAATTCATATTTTTATTTATTTAATGATTTACCATGTATAGTATTTTCTTTGCAAGGCTGTGCTGTCGCTACGGTGAACGGAAGCCACCTGAAGACGTTCGACAAGATGGCAATCGGAGTAAGCAAATTATCGTGACTATTGGGGCTAGAATTCAGAACCTCTCGTTAAAACATCGGCGTAAGGAAAAGAGATTAAAATCATTGCAATGTTTTTGCTATTGCAGATTTATCGCTCATAGAACACAATATCATGGAACTCCGGGAAACAAACAATGATTCGAAAGATGTTGAGTGATAATACAAGAGCACATATTCACATTTTTCGAAAACTCAAGCGTTCAACGAAAACCAGAACTATGAATTTTATAAAGTACTTTGCTTTATCGATTAAAACAATTTAAGGAACTAAATTGGAGCAGGTTTGCAGAAACTAATTGTTTAGAAACGGTTTATATTTTATACAATATGCAAAAAGTTTACATGATCTTATTTCAATAATATGTATCTGAACAAAAACAATTCAATAAGGAAAAATATTTAACTTCACTATTGTGAGTGTCGGAAGACGCCAAGCTAATGGAGTTGGAGCCATTTCTGAGAAACTTTTCAAAATGTTGATGTTCATGTAATGTACCACCAAAAATCAAAATATCTATTTCAAACTAGTAGAGAATTAAGATCGTTTAGATTGATCGGGGATCATCAATTTTGAAGAAAAATATCAGAACGGTTTAAGCGCTAGCATTTAATAGAGACAATTGGCCAGAGATATTTTTCAGTCAACAAATTTTTCGGTATCAAGGACAACAAATTCTGACGTGTTAGAGGAAGTAATTTACTCCATAACGCAGTGTAGTCAAGGTCGATGCCACGAGTCCGTGACACGAGTGCCACGACGAAATCACCACTCCACGGAGTTCATAACCCCGCCGCAAGAGACACCGCAATCACTATTGTAAAACGGCGGGGTTACTAATAGTTTCCTCTCCACTAGTGGCGGAGAGAAGCTCGTGGCATGGCACGGTGCCGCGATGCGTGCCACTGCCACCAGTAGGAGACCTTGACACCACTGCCATAGTGTGACAGGTCGCGGTGCGGATCATTGCATTAGCGACTCTTCCCGAAAATTGTCTACTCTCAGTCTGAATTACAGTGATTGACATTGACTATTCACTGATGGTGTCAGTTATAACCCTGCCACTGACAATCAGTGAATTGAACTGAACAAATCAGTGAAAATCGGGTCCACTTTTTGAATCAGTGAAACTTCACTGTTTGAATCAGTGAAATCTGTGAAAACAGCAGCACGTGAACAACTGGACGATCAGTGAGGGATGTGACGCGGCACTGACGACCAGTGAAATGCTGGCGGTTATTAGGAAAAGGTTCGCATTTTTGCTAATTGTCAGCGAAACTACTAATTTCGACTGGAAATATCAGTAACTTCGGCTCTCACTGATTGAATCAGTGACAATTTCACTGATTCAGATACAAAGAGCTCCTTGCAACGCGGGGAATCCCATGCGCACGCCGCGCACGTGTCCCGCACCCTAGGGGAGCGACGAGCCCCCGCCCATCCGTCTGCACGCCTGCCGCTAAAGAAAACAAACCCCTGGGGATTCACGGAGCCCTGGCGGCGGGTAGCGAACTCGGGTATCTCCCGACGTACGGAGTGAGAAATCAAAATTACCCCTCCAGCGGGGGCGCTGTAGTAAATTTTACGACAACAGCAGTTTTCTTGAATTTGCTATCAACTCATTGTTGCCAAAGATTTCTAAGTGCTTGATATTCCTCGCAGATATCTTTAATTATTCTTATCTTCAGCCATTGTTTAGTTTGCACGCGAGATTCCGTTTCTGTAACGCTTATTAAATGTGAGGTGTAGTGTCGTAAATTTTACGTTGCGCGTCTGCTGGTGTTATAAAATTGTCAAATTTTGTGGAAAATGTCCAGGGAAAGTATTCATGTGACTGATATTCAGCGTATTCTTCAATAACCGTCGGATGACCAAGATGATCATGAATTGATAGTGATAGTGACCTGAGTGTTGTAAATATAGAAGAACATCAGCATGATAGTGCATCGGAACAAGAGCTTTCTGACACTGAATATGAAAGCTCATCAAGGAGTATCTTTTTTTATTGGTAATCCTTATATAACATATGTAATATATAGAATATATGTTCTATATCATTCAAAGATATTACACAGCGAGATAAGATCGCGAAGTTCAACAATTTCTTGATTTTATTCTAGAGTCAACGGATGTCTTAAAATTTACGACACGCGCCTGCTGGTGAGAAACATTTGCGCGCGCCCGCTCGAGGGTAAGGGGACTCACCAACCATGCGACGGAGACTGATCAATTACACGTTACATGACGCAACGTGAGCGACTGAGAAGACAGTGGACGAGGAGACTGTATGAGACAGACTAGTATAAGACGCGAAAATGGGCGGACTGGACGCTACACTCCACGGATGCTTCCACGACCTCCCGGGAGCGAGAATATTCACTCATCGTCCTTTCTGCCCCGCGCCAGCTGCACGGTGGGAGTTTTGAGGGAAGATCCCTTAGAAGTTGAGAGATGTACAATTGCCGACGCAAATAAATAGCGACGAAATTATTTGCGAAACTGTTTTTTACGTGTATCAGGGTAACAATTCTGGGACGCGACTGCACAGCCGTGTGGTCAAGTGGGATCCAGCGATCCTGCCGTAACTGTTTCTTCCCAGGGCATCTGCGATTGGCGACCACAATCGGGAGACGAACTCAGGACCTCCAGGTAAGAGGGTTACAATATCGGAAACAAGTATTATCCAATTTTTCGTAACCAGGTTCGGGCAATAAGAGATTTTCTCTTCGAAAATCGCCGATTGCCGGCGCACGATTAGAATATTTTCTCTTCTTTCGAAGTAAAGTGAGCAAGTAAAAAAATGAACTCCACTTGACTGCGATAATTAACATAACGATCTGTAGGAAGAAAACGCACAGAAATAAATCCCAAAAAAGTTGCAAGATTGATTCAAAATGAAACAATAACCTGAAATAATTCTGCTTCGGATCGGATAAGTATTGGAAGGATTAAATTGATTACCATATTTATTATTAATATAGAATGTCTGCCTGAAATATTTCAATGTTGTTTTGTGGAAAATTTTCTTTAAGATTTTTTCTAGTATTTTGAAAAACAATGTTCAAGACAGGGACTTTCATTTATAGTCACATTTTGCGACGGAAATCTGATTCGATCAAATTTTGTGGCGATTCAATATAATCTATACATTTCTATTATCATTTCAATTATATATTTTGTTCCGTCATAATAATTTTAAACTCATTTTGCTATTTATGATTTTATTTCTGCTTATCAACTAATAGCGTGCTGCTCCACCGGAAGTATCGTTCGTGACTCTTTCTCTACAATTCAAATACATATGGGGGGTGAAGTTGCATCCTAGCCAGGTAGCGGCAACAGGTGAAGTGGCGGTGAAGTCGGGATCTGAAGCGGAGAGAAATGCGGAGGCGGTGGCGGAGTGATGGCGGTGGTTGTGGAGTTGTTAATGGAGAAGGGGATGGTGGCGGAGTGGAAATTGGGAGAAGACGCAGAGGAGGTGAGGGTGGAGGAGGAGGAGATGGTGGCGGTGGAGGAAGAGAAGGCAGCGGTGGATGTGAAGGTGGTGGCAAAGGGGGTGGACGTGGCAGGTGAGAAAGATGAGGCGGAGATGAAGCTAGAGGCCGCGGCGAAGTGAAGGCAGTTGTAGAGGTGAGAGTGGTTTAATTGATTTTCTGGGCGCGGCAACTGCTATCGACGTCAGTACCGTACGTGTTTTTCATGTATTTAACACGACAGTTATACAACAGGAGGTGGCAGTGTTCGTCCCGGGCTGGAGTTTCGGTGCCGACCTACACGTCGGCTGGCTGGTTTTTTTCCAACCGGGTATCACTCACCACCGGGGCACCGCCCCAGCTCTAAGCTCCCAAGTGGTATCTCTGTTTATCGTAGTTTAGAGCATATAAGGTGAAGTGGAAGTAACGGGTGAGGACAAAACAAGGGAGAGGAAGAGCAAGGAAAGATCGCGGCGCGGTCCATGGCTACTTTGTTAGGTACTGCTCCGGCATTCACCTGGTGTTGATCGGACAAACCATGAGAAACTACCAATCAAAGCAACTGGCCGCTAGAATCCTCCTCCAGACAGCGTCTGCACTCGACCTAGCTATCTAACCAATAACGAAAATCCTGCCACTGTCGGGACTCGGACCCTAGAACCTCCCGATCAGAGGCACTGCGATGACATCAGTTGATGCCCTGAGCCTCCTCAGTCGGTATGTTTGGAGGGGTGAGGTGGAAGGGTGCGAGACAGAGTTTGCACGATGAGTGAGGCGGCGGACGTGGTGGCGGTCGAGGAGGTAGAGAAAGAGGCTACAGGACAGGAGACGGAGTCGGCCGAATTCAATGGCAGCGGCGGGCGGTAACGGAATGGGCGACGGTGGCTGAGTGGAAGTTCGGTCCTGGCGCAGGAATTAATTAACCCCATCTGTTGAACAAACTCGACGGCGCACCTCTGGAGGACGGCTGTGTTTGTGGAGAAACACGCGAGGTGCCACTGCGCGGCGTTGGGCCTTCCGAGCGGCGCTGGAGGCAGTTCGTTAGCTGGAGGGCTGGAGGGACTGGAGGGGAGGCAGAGGGAGCAAGTGGAACCGTTCTCATGAGCTTTCAGATTGATCGCTAGTTGAGGAGAGGGAGCGAGAAACGTCCAAAATTGTTAGTCGCTCTAAAAGACAACAATACTTTTTTTTCATTTTAAAAAATGAAGGGGAGATCGAAAGAATTCCATGTTCACAAAATATTATGCAATATTGACCACCCTAATATACGTAGGCGTTCAGAGATGCATGCAAAATTACAATAATGTTTTGCGATGGTGCTTGATGCATGATACTTGTATATTTGTGACTAATAATAAATTAGGTAATTTTTAGTAAACTCAAGATTCTTAAGGATGTTTGTAGCTTACAATGACTAAAGTGACTGAAGAAATATTTAAAGCCGATATAGAAAATGTACATTATTATTGTTATATGTATTATACATATATTATTAACACTTTAAGGAACATGAAATTAAAAAACGAACACAGCAAAACTGGCACATCTTCTACAACATACAACATTTATACTCTTTAATGTGTTACAGAAATAATGAACCGGAAAATATTAGCACAGAATGTCAAAAACCTTATAAAAATATATAACAGTTTTTTTACGAATTATCAGGCACAAAACAAAGAGTACTGACCTGTAGTCATACAGTATCATCATTGAGATAGAGAAATTGAACGTGGTTAGGGATGTTATTTATTATCAACGTTGCTTTGTAGGCAGACATCAATATTCTTACTTGACCCAGTGAGTATCTCCCCGTACAAATCTAGTTTCAACTCATGTTTTTCCTGGAAATTATCCATGGGACATCTTGTATCACCTTGTCATGACTCCAGGTCTTTCATTTTCTATTCTAATGGTGCCTCGTTAACACTAATGCTCATCGTCATGTGCTCAGTGAATTGTTACACGAGTTGTTTTTGAGACCTTGAGGCCTTGTAAAGAAAGTAATGTATCTAAGCAAAATAACCATAATACTGTTAAGTCGTACTACCTATAGTATCACCTCCTTTAATATTTTTATTGTGTGTGAAGTTGCTCCTCGTTTATTTCATTTTAAATTTTACTTGTAATATTCAGTGACTCTAAACCAGGGCTTCCCAAGAATTTTGTTTCTTCGGTCCTTTCAAATGAATGGTTTCCTTCATCGATCCCCTTACATTTTCCTCTATATTGTAAACACACTATATATTCACAACAAAAATAATGACACATATTTATCCTAAAGATAATTACACAAAACATTAAAAATAGATTTGGAAAAAAATATTAAATGTTTTATTCATTTTTTGTAATATTTTAATTTTATAAATACAAACAAGTTTCCAGAAGTCAAATCGATATTCTATTTGTCCTGTTATATCTTGGGCAACTGGTTCTGCTCAGAGGGTCTGGTTACAGGCGGGTGAGCCAATGGGCACTGGTAGCTCAGAAAATAGATTTGAAATTTTACTACTTTAATAGATTTGAAATGCAAAACATACAAAACGATAATTGATTATACATACAGATATGTAACTTAAAGTTAGATGTGACTGAATGAAGAATAGAAATTAATAATAAACATGAATGCAATAATGAGAACAAATAGACAAAAAAAGCTAAGACTCAATTGTTGTATTTGCCACAAAGAAGTTAATTGTTGATAGTCTTCCGTTTTTGGTTAGGATAAAATTATTAACTGTGCACTACTATACGTTTTAGAATTGACAATAAAAATAAATTACTGTGATTAAACTGGTTGATGTTCAAAAGATATTTGAATGAAAAAATGTTACGTTGTTTTGTTACTCATCTACGTAGTCAGGATGGCAGCAGTTGTTCGTATACTGGCAATTTCAAAACGGTGGTAATGGTAAATGCCTGGAATAACATTCGGCAGCAAATAGATGACCTTTTGGCAGTTCTGCGTAGCAACTAGACGATCTGGCGGTTCAGCGTAGAGACTACAATATCTTGCAGTTCTAAGTAGGAATGTAGCACTCCATAGTTCTGAGTAGTATGCGTTACAAGTAGTTGATGGCTATTTATAGACGGTCACAATTAGTTCAGAGAAGATTTCGCATGTAAGGACGTCGCAATTACTACCACAGTGTGGTATTGACAATAGTTCAGAGAGAGATTTGCGATGCGTCAATATGCATACGATTGTTTGACAACAGAGTTCACGAGAAGTGCGTCCGATTTCAACAGCGATCTAGAACCTACTGTGTTTCCCACGCAAGTGCAGAGCTGAGAGATTGCATATCGTGGGAACACGAGCCCAGCCGGCGAAACTGTCATAGCGTTTGTGTATACAGTGAAATTATTTTAGCGTGCTCGCTCAAGGTCAAGCCTCAGACCTGCCGGAAGATTCCATTCCATAAATCTATCGCTTCAGGGGGGAGCGTGCCCCTTCTTCCCTAGACGTGTTGACAGCCCTACTCCAGTTGAGTAAACATTGATCTTGACTATTCGTCTCCGCAAGATGCCAGTTTTGAGCTGCATTTCTCTAACAGAGTACAGCTATTTGTATGAAGTTCTGTGTATGTAATTATTATTTTGTTGTGATTATTGCAATGCGTCTTGTTCAGAGCAACTTTTGTATGAACATCCTTCACAGTCAGACGTGTGAAGTTGTTGCAAAATTATATTAATTTATGAAGAGAAGCAAAAGAATGTATTGAAAATATCAAAACAGTTCTTAAGGTATCTTATTGCTGATTCGGGTATTTCGAAAAGATCTATTTGCAGAATTAATAAGGAAATTAATTATATTTAATCAGGAGAATCCTGTGCATTTTCTACTCCTAATAAAAAGAAGAGAAAGAACGTGGAATCCAGTCTCCACAGTTTCAATGAGAGTATGATTCACCGCATAATGATTTAATGCATCAAATCAAGAAATCGTTGGTTTTATAGGAAACGACGCGAACGATAGTAAAGACAGTGATAGGGATACTACTCATGATAGTGAGGAAACGGGTATCGGTGACAGTGGAAAACATAATGACAGAGTCAGTCCCGTGAATTTGGTGTTTCTCCATTACCAAGCGAAGACAGTACAGAAAATTGATTTTCAAGGCCGTTCGCATGTGCGGTGCGATAGACTAATGTTTTTGGTATGGGCAGACGAACCAGGCGCGAGCGAGCGCCGCCTTCTGGCTCTCTCCCCACCACTTTCAGCTTCCCCCTCTACTCGCGAATCTCAGCGGCCACCCTAGAAAAAATTAGCTGTACGTGTGAGGGGTTGACATCGCTGAAGGCGGCGGGCGTCTGTCAGGGAGGAGAGAACACGGACAGCAGGTGGCGGGAAGAACCGCGACTGTTATTCTTAAAAACGTTGCGATGTTTAAGATGACCATGTACAAAACTTCAAGGTTCATTCATATGAAAGATGTTTAATTCCAAATGAGAACCAAATATGTAATTTATTTTTAGATGAAAAACATATCAATAATAAGCATCAGAAAACAAATAATTTTCATCAATATATTTTTTTGTAATTAATGGATATTCATGGAGATAAGACATTTTAGTCGCCGATGCATACTCGGCTCGACTCTCCACTCTTAATCAACCCCTTGATCTTCATCAACCCCAACATGGTCATTACGTAAACGATTTTTGGATGCACTAATTTTTAAAAAGTGCTCGGAAATTTACCTTGATTTT
This sequence comes from Acheta domesticus, assembly GCA_031308135.1. NCBI lineage: Eukaryota > Metazoa > Arthropoda > Insecta > Orthoptera > Gryllidae > Acheta > Acheta domesticus. The sequence continues at coordinate 28,718,492 of JAHLJT010009419.1, read as the reverse complement.
AAAATATCTCCGATACCAGCATACCAGCACGAGTAGCATTTTTAATCACTGGCATTAAAGCATCAGTAGTAATCACATTCTAGCATATTTTTAAAATTCTTAGGCCACAATATTTGTTATTTGAAATCAGTAGGCATTCATCATGTCTCTTTCTTAATAAATCCCTTGACTTGAATTTGTTCCCTTTTTCTTAGCTCATGTTCAAACTATAATTTTGTTACAAAAGAGGCTGTATAAAAATTACAGACTTCCGTTAGTGGCCAAGTTACGTGACTCGGTAAAGTAGTAATGGCCATTTGATACTCTATTCCTTGAACGTTTTTCTTACCAAAAATATATCGGTTCCCTTTTCATTATTGCAGTGTTAATATGATACAATGTTGCAGTGTTAAGATGTTTTAACTTGTTCTATAAGAATAAAATAAGGGAAAAGAGACATATTTCCTTTGTTCTGATCCTCGCCATTAGAACAAAATGCTTCGTTATACTAATTTGAAGCCAATGGGACGCAACCAATATTTTTCAACTTGTGTGACTGAAATGACTACAACTGAGACTCGGGTCTGTGCTAGTGACTATACCCTATGTTCTTCTAGTTACAATTAAGATGTTAAAAATTGAATATAAAAGATGTATTTTATGCATGGTATAATTAAAAATTATAGCTTGCAATTTGTATTAAAACGATAATAATAAAAATGACAGAATTCTGTATTAAATTTTAAAATTAGGACATTTGATTAATTTTTTCGTATTACCAGTAATGTTTTTTGTTTCATATTACAATAATATAATTTCGAAGAGATTTAGTAATAATATACCAATTCACGATACAATACTCAATTTTTTAAAATTTATTTATTTTAAGTCGCATCAACAACTATGGTTATTAGCAACTATAATTTACACATTACATAACATTTTCTTCTGTTATAAAACAATGTTAAAGTAAAATGTACAGAAAAATTATACATATCAAGCTCTAATCTTACACAGTTAAATATAAAATTGTGATTGAACAGTTTTGAAATACATGTAGTAGGATTATATGTCATTTACTATATTGCATGACTTACAGAAATGTTGTACTATTTTTGATAATCCTGAGATGTTAGGATCAGTTCTTCCTCATATACATCTATATTCTGCTCACGTCTGTTGTCCTGAAATAGATTACAGTGGTATAACAAATGATGGATATTGAGACAGGTATTGCAGGGCACACAGGTGGAAGGGGGATCTTTGGTTAGAAGGTTCTTGTGACTAAACTTACAATGACAAGTTATTATTTTTGATATAATCACCTGTTTCTTTTATAAAGTCTTTGCAGGTTTTCAAGGAGTAAAAATTTCTAATTTTTTTGTTCAAATAGCTAGACTTTATGTTATACTACATTACGTACGAAAATGTAACATGCGGAATCATTCAGTTTATCATCTTCGACATGTACCTCCATTTTTCAACAAAAAATCACAAATAAAGATTCACAGCATTTAATCCAATTTTTCAAATTTACATGAAATTTTGATGCCGGGTTTCCATTCAATACCGAGCCAGTGGGGTTTCCATCACTTTCCCTTTCGCGTACTTCCGCTTCAAACTGTGTCTTCACTGCACTCACCAGCACTGATAACGCCGTCGTCGCATTTACTATGTCTACATGTCTAAGCTCCACAGGACTCAGCGGTCGGTCGTACCTTCATCCCATTGGCTGTGCCTGCCAGAACTTCTCCTGTCCTCCATGTCGCATTCATTCGTGTGTTCCCCGGCTACCGTAAGCGCGGTTGTTTTGCTCTGCCCCGTCACGTCCCGCCCCGATTCGCCTCGTCTCGCTTCGCCACCCCTCACTCCGCCCCGCCTCGCAACGCTCCGCCTCACACTGCCCCGCCCCGCCCCGCCTCAACTCGCCTCGCCTCGCCTTGCCCCGCCCAGCCCCGTCCGGCCCCGTCCGGCCCCACCCCGCTTCACCTCGCCCCGCCCCGCCCCTCCCGACCCACCCCGCCACGCCCCGCCACGCCCCGCCCCGCTCCGCCCCGCTTCGCCTTGCCTCGTCCAGCCGCGTCCCGTTTCGCTCCGCCTCCTCGTCTATTATCCCTTCAGCTCACGGACTCGCTCGGGTGCCCCAAGCTCTCGAAGGGTTGGCCCTGGACTCTTCACCGTGCTCCATGTCCAATGGCACTCTTGCGACTGGTGTAGGCGACAGCGTGGGCGTAGGTGTGTGTGAGTGTGTATGCAAGTGTGAGCGTGCCTCGTATGTGTGTTAGAGAGTAACAGAGACGGGATCAGTAAGATAAAGGGAGTAAGAATGATACAGCTTGACAAAGATATATTCAGAGATAAATAGTTAGTGACGGACTGATGGACCGACTAATGAACGGACTGATGGACAAACGGTCGGACGAAATTTTACCGTCATTCTATTTTTCGGTACTAAGGACTAACAAAACATGTATTCCACGTGATAGAGAAGTTTTTCTAAATTTAGAAACTGGATTTATCCACTTTTGTATTACCAGAGCCATGTATTAAGGGTTTTTTCGCCAAACATTTGTCTCTTTTTGCGCATTATTTCATACCTTTCTCACTACCCTGTAGGGAGAAAGTAAAACTGTATTTTTTGTTTATATACGAGCAAAATTGAAAAAGGTATTTATTGCTACCAGAATCGATGACATAAGAAAATCTATACGTCCGTTCATCCGTCTGTGAAGACACTACCGTCCACACTTCTCACAAATTTTCCTTCCAATAGTGAATTTTCCGATTGATCTAGCTTAAGGTGATGGTCTACAAAATCGTTGAGCATATTTTACTTTTGAGTGGGTTAGAGTAAAAAAGACAATTCAATGAGATAATAGAATCGTATATACATGAAAAGTATTTTTAACACGCCGTGCGGTAAACGCGGTTTCTCATGCTAGTTTTCCGTTTGCGAAGCACCTAATTTTTTCACAACGTTGGAAGCGTGTGCGGAGAATCTTTAACTATTCGCCATTGTCTTTTATCTTGACAACGTCTTTGTTTACTGTTAAAGAATAATATATGCAACGCGGGGGCTGAGTGATTCCCGCACTCGTCTCCATGACTCGTGCGTGAATCACCTGTTTCGCACCCTTGATACGTAAACTACTATTTTCGACAACTATAAAATAGTCGGATTTTGCACATTCTTTTCCGCACATAAAGTAGGTAATTTTTTAAATATCCAATTAAAAGACGGTTGCCGAGGTCTTGTTACCGTGGAAAACATTATTTTAAGCATGGAAATACTATAATGCGGTAAAAACACACCTTGGTAACGCTTCCCCATTCATGACCTTGTTATTCATCGCCACTGCTGTGCCCCGAGATACGAAACACCTTAACTCCAATTTAAAATTACCATTTTTAGTATCATTTTATATAGTTATAGAAAAAATGTTCATCTTTCGTATGTAAAGGTGTTTGCTTTTTCATGGTAGCGATTTTTTGTCTCAATCATGGAATCGGGAAAAAAATCCACTCAAATATGAAAAAATATTGTTTGATTTGTTCCTTGGCCTATTGTACAGAAAAAAATTTCAATATCTACCACGAAAAAAACAGCTTTTCGCACTTGTTTTGGAAATAACTGTCGTGAATTCGAGAATCTATTTCTCCCCCACCCCTCAAGACTCCCACAGAACGTGATGCAACCTGCAACACGCACCAGCATAGCGGGTTTGACTACACTCCCCTGCAGCTTCTTCAACTGACCGCTCTGGAAGGCTAATAAAAAGCAGGCGAGGAGATTGAGCTGGGCGAAAGCCCGTCGACGAGAGCGAACTCTGGAAGTCTTTTATTGAATTTCGCAGGCGAACAATGAGAGTGCACCGGGTTCGTGTCAGCAAGCTCTCTCAGGTGACTTTGAAAGCAGTGGGGAGGAAATATCAAAGCGAAGCCTGTTAACACTCGGTCGCGTCCTGAACTCGTATTTCGGCGTTCGGACCCATTGTGTTCTTCACCTGATTCCGACATGTCGTTATCGCAACTCGGTGCCTCGCAGCAGCGCTTCTGCCGCCGACTCGCGCGCACTCCACCGGCGAGATAATGGATTAAAACACTGGGCGTGAAACAAAAGACGACGGCACGCCTCCGGGCGAGCGTAGTCGCTCGTTGTTGGTTTTGCAGGTAGGTCTTTATTGCGGTATTTTCGCGCTGTCATCCTCAGCCCTTGTAAGCTGGATAGGACAGGTTGATTGTTCTTTAAAAAATAGGTACTTACGTCATACTATTTTATTGTGTAGTTAGTACCAATAACGATGTTTTCCACGACCAGGAGCATAAGACTGGTCCTGCGTTATCAAATGTAGAAGACAAGCGTTTGTATGTGTGTGTGTTTAGATACATCCTGTTTGATTTTCACATGAAGCCTAAAATTCATTGAATAGGCTAAATGTAAATGTTCTTCTGTTCATTACATATTTTCAACTTTATGCACATATGTAAATGAAAATACACCTTTAATTTACCTAAGAGATGAAAGCATTACATCTTTATACAAAAGTTTAAAAACTTTACGTACTTTTGATGGATAACAATAAATTTCTTTTTAAAATTCTAGTGGGTTACATATACTTTCTTATGAAAAAGTTTTTGTTTACTTAAGGAATTAAATTATTCTGAAACATTGATATCACATCAATAATCATTTATTTTTATTTCATGGACTAAAATATGCTAAGGGATTGATCTCGTAGTTTAATTAATAACCTTGCACTACATTGTACACTTGCTTCAATCTACATCATATGCAGGGGCGTAGCGTCCATGGATGTGGATGATGTGTTACATACCCTGACAATATCAGCTAATTCTATTTTAAAATGATTAAAAATTGTCCATTTGTTATTTTCTTGTTCTACTACAAAATATTTCATTATATCTTATACATAGCACCGTTGAGAATTCGATTCTTCACAAGGATGAACGAATTTGTCTGAAATGCCGCCTAGCCTGCGCTGTGAATCAGATGCACAATGACTCATTACATCCAAGATGCCCACGAAAAACTGTCGTTTTATGAAACTTCATTGTTCTCTCCGGTGTTTGTACGAGAATGAGATGAATTGTCGTTTTATTTAAGTTTTATTACCTTGTTTTAATGCATTTAGCAACTATATATTTGTAGCCAATTTAGGTTAGGGATTGTGTTGGTTGAATGCACGAGGGTATGTGACTGTGCAATACACATCTGTGCCCTGGAATGGCGAGCACAACGCGATCCAAAGTGCCTACATAATTATGGAGTCGTGTTTTTGTTCCGTGGACAAATTATATCACGTGAGAAACAGTTAAAAATATTTGAAAAAAATATGAGAGGATATAATTTTATTTAAACAGCCAACGCAGGCTATTTTGAGCAATGCAACACTGATAAGAGAAAATAGGGAAGTTCTGTCACACTTCATTCGAGTTGTATGCTTTTTTGGGAGACAAGGGCTTGTATTTTCTAGCCATAATGAAAATAGGGGATCATCAAATCGAGAAAATTTCGTGGAATATATAAGTGCAATAATGAAATATGATAAAACAGACAAGGATGATATGGAAAATTGCAGTATTTCATGCAATCTCGCCAGAAATTCAGATTAATTGGATTTTAAGTGTGAGCATGGTAATATCCCATGAAATTAAAAATGAATTTTCTAAAGCCTTTTTTGTCTCCTCGATACTGGATGAAACCCTTGATGTAAGCAGCAAAGGACACCTGTCATCTGTTTTTCATAAAGTGTCTGTAAATTGATTGATTTTCTCTTTCGTATTATATTTTTATAATAGATCATTACTTTCCATTTTATAAATTATGTCAATTCTAATGGGTTCCAAATGATATGAATTGGACAATTTTGAAAATCATTGGGTTTGATTGTGCTCTTATTATTAAAGTATGAGGACACACATTTATATTTTGCTAGGTCGTGAACTTAAGTCAACTTTTTCTAACTTTCAACCAGTAAACTACATGAAGTACGTGAGGTATTATTACTTTTACTGGATCAGTTTTATTTTAAATATACAAATTATTTGTGTGCTGTAATTGACCAATGTGACAGAAATGGTATTGGTGAATGAGGAATATTTAGGAGTTTTAAATTATTTTCTCATTTCTCGAGTTACATACCCTAAGCCAAAACTCAGGCTACGCCACTGATCATATGATTTTATTGGACTTTTTGCCACTAAATTTAAAATTTGTTTCATTAACAGCATAAGCCTTACGTTTTCATACTAGTTAGTTATTTCTTCCATAATTTTATAAGAAAATCACGATTAGCCAAACCATATTTAGTGGAACCCGAGATTGAAAAAGGCAAACATATTCTTCATCAAAAGGAAACGAAACAGTCGAATACGAACATTGATTTCCTAAAAGCTTTCCTTTATACACAAAAAGAAGTAAATTTTTATTTCATCATTAAGAAAGAAAGCGATAGTAAAAACTTTTCATTACATTAGATTCGCATCAAGTAAGTGTTTGCCAAATGCGTCTGGAGCCCAAATCGTCTGTGAGACCCAAAAATCCGTTGCCGCCTAGCATTATCGATAATCCATTGGAGCAGTAAGAGAACAATCGAGATGCCACGGGGCTGGGAGGTCACAGTCGATCTGTACGAGTTGAGATATGAAACTGATGATGAGAGAACGAAGAGCACGACTATGGCAGACGGGGAGAAGTAAATGAGCGAACGCGTTAACAGGGCTTTTATCAAAAGTATAGATTGCAATTGAGTGAGAGAGGCAAAGTAGAAAATTGTGATGGGCTATGGCAGGAAGAAATGCGTTAAGACCAATAAAAGACCAAGGGAAATCGAGAGAGAGAGAGAGAGAGAGAGAGAAGAGGAGAGAGAGAGAGGGAGAGAGCTGTGGAACACAGATGAAGAAAAAACTCAGATGGGAAAAGGGTCAGGATAAAGCTTCGAAGAGGAAACAGGTGGCGAAAAGTGGAGATATAGAAAAAAAGATGGCGTTTTGGGAATGTGATGGGCTTGGCGAAGGGTGAAAGGTATCCGGTCAGAGTCGGCGATATAATGGCAAAATCGGAAGAGAAGTGTGCATTTGTGTAGCGCATGACGGTACGTTTTAAAAGTAGGCAACCAGCAACTCACTTGAAATATTCTAAGTTCATATTAGACGCATTTCTAAGCTAATAAAAACAACAGCTAGAACATTTCAAGAACAATTCGAGAAAGAGGACAGAAGGGAAATATGACGAAAGGGAGAGAGAGGACAGGATGGAAGGAGAGAACATTACGGAGAGAAAAGACGGAGAGGGAGGACAGATGGGAGAGAGAATGGGGGGAGGGAGGACGAGAGGGAGAGAGGAGGAGAGGATGACAGGGAGAGGATGAGCGGGAGAGAGGACGAGAGGACGAGAGGGAGAGAGGATGAGAGGGAGAGATGAGAGGGAGAGAGATGAGATGAGACGGAGAGAGGATGAGATGAGAGGGAGAGAGGATGAGAGGGAGAGATGATGAGAGGGAGAGAGGACGAGAGAGGGGAGAGGACGAGAGGGAGAGAAAACGAGAGGGGGAGAGGACGAGAGGGAGAGAGGGGGAGAGTGACAGCTTGAAAAAGAGAGAGGGTGAGAACGAGGAAGAGAGCGGAAGGGAGGGAGAGAGAGAGCGAGAGAGAAGAAGAGAGGGCGAGATGGAGGGAAAGCTGGATAGCGGGAGCATCGAAGCGAAAGCGGGGCTTCGCCGCCTCTCGGAGGTCCATTGGCAGGGCGGCTCGTAATGTCTTTCTGATGACGCCCCGCGGCGCCGCGAGGGTCGCGGCGAGCGCGGCGATAACGAAGGCCCCTGATCAGCGCGCAATCAACACGGTCTCCTGGAAGGCTTCGATGAGGCCTCTGCGAGGGACAGCGGCGACTAATTGCGCGGGCGAGGGAGGGGCAGAGGCACACACGGGACGCGCTGCAGATTTGCGTTGGGCAGAAACAAATGATCTTTTTGCTGCAATGTGCACGTCCGATTTCTATTTCAATAGTATGTTTAATCGTAATTTAATTGTGGCACTACGTAACATTTTTCAGAAAATGTGTAGTAATTAGTGCCTAAGAGTAATTTACTGATACCATTAAATAAAAAACCAATAAAATATAATTGTATTATATCCTCAAATTATTTTTACATAATATATTTAAAAAATATATACGGTCTCCTGAAATGTGGGTTAGAACTCAAATACTGTTAAAAGCAGCTAGTTACCCATTTATAAAATTCAGTGCACCTTATGAATAAATATCAATAGTACTTTAAATTATCACCGAGAATTACCTTATGTTAATGAACCGAGAGAAGAGTTACAGAATGCAAATGTTATCATTGGTCGTTAAATATAAACTGTTCGGTAAGTTTATTTGTTGTAATAAGTCAATTACGTTGTAATATGATAAAGCTGAAAAATAAAATGTAGTAAATTATGAATTTTAGAACGTTTTCTAAATGGATTTGTTTATAACAAGAGAACGTATACTGCGTTAGGAATTACGAACTGTTCTAAAAAGGATTAATACATTTCCAAAATATCTCCACATTTTTTATCTCTCGATAGTAGCTCCTTACGAGAGAAAAAATTGTTCATACTCCTTATTGCGACTACCCTTCGTCTTCGGTTGGGCGCCTCGGACGGGTAGCCGGCTCGCTCAGTCGATAGACAGTCTGGCCTGAAATGGCGATGATGGAGGAAGTTGGCGGTCGGGGTCAAATGATAAGCATTGCATTCATATAACAACATGGGGGATTTATTCAGTAAGAAATCACGAATGAACTGGTACCAATCATGTCGGCGAGCATGCTCCCCTTTACCCAAATCAAAAAAAACATGTCATGCACACACACAAGTTAAAATTAAGAAATACAAATTGATACAATTACAATGACAAAGATTTTCTCCTTGCGCAAATTCCCTCTTGACGGCCAAGCGCGGCCGGGGAATCTCTCTTCGTCGCCCGGTCGAAAGGTAATTAGCAAAAATTGTTCGCCACACAGTTTATGACTTTCGACCACGGGCGCACCACAAAAGCAAAATAAATACTGCCTCCGCAAGGCGGCTTGCACAACCCACCAAAGTTGAATAACCTCAGGCCGTCAGCTGGCTGCGAGGGTCGTCACGGGCAGTGAGGCGCTGCCCCGGGTGGGGTGCGCAGGACTTAACCAGGTATGCAGCGAGGGGTTGCTGGGGCTGGCCCAACACACAGCGCCGTCCGCACAATGTTGTGAATGACAAGGTAATGTTTGCTCGAACGAATGATCTCCTCACTCTCGATCTATCACACTGTATTTTGGAGATCGAAGCGAGTTCGTGAATTATCTGATAATCTCACAAAAAAAAGTCCCGAATTCGAGCACAAGTCGGATATTAACACGGCACAATTCACTGTCAATTGTCCGTCACACAGCCCCGCGGTCTACAATTGTTAAAGGGGACTTGCACAAATTCTCCCAAGAAAACTCAATGTTTTTTATAAGTCCATCCAATACGAACCGAACTCTGTCTCCGGCACCTAGTGCCACCACAAAGGCAACTTGTCCCCCCTTGACCGCTACTCGCGTCCTACCCCGAACGCAACTCTTTCGCTTCTCTCTTCGCGTCGCCTGCTCCGAAGTCCCTCGAAGCTTCTTTCCCCCACCAAAATTATCCCCAAGATTCTGGAACCTTCCAAAACATTGCCTAATTCCGGCGGCTATTGGCGCAAGGGTAGTGCGTCTCAAACTATTTCTGCCCAATCGTCGAGTGTTTTTGAGGCCGAGAAATGAGAGAGAAGCTGGCTATCGCTCCCTCTCGCTTCAATTTTGCGTCAAATAGGGGCAGTTATTAAGGCTGGGGGTGTGAGGGGCTGGAAATCTCAAGGGAGGCTGGGGGGGGCTTTGAGCGTCGCGGAAAAATACCGGGGGGTGCTGTGCGCACGAAACGACCACCCAAGCTCCGGGACACGTGGCCGTGACAGATTCAAAAGGGGCGAAAGGGGGGCGGCGAGCAGCCGCCGCCGTCCTGGCGCCATCGGCTGACCCTCAAGACAGGCGTAGCCCGGGAGTAATTCTTAGGCGCGCAATTAACCGTAATATATTCGGTATCACTACATTATAAATCATAAAAATGAACCCTCTTTTCATTCTTCTTTCAAACACATATTCTATTTTACCTCTAAATCATGAATACATTAATAACAGTCGACTATATATTCCAGAATCTGTTTCCGTGGCAGTTTAAGCATCGACCTCAAATTACACACGACCAAATCAGAAGCAGCCACGCGAATAAGGGCACCCGCTTAAACAGGAGACGTTCTACAAGATTTATTTCCCACCGTCCTGTTCGCATTTGCTGCGATTTATTCAGTGGCTCGCCCGCGCAGTGGCTTTGCCAACAACTCTTCGACGGCTCTTGTGTGCTGAGACTCCTCTCAGTGACAATCCGCGACCCATTTCCTATCTCGCAGGCTGAGCGGCTGAGCGGATAGCCACGCGCTGCAGCAGGCGAATCCAGGGCTCTGCCCGCAAGACGAATTGGGTTGAGCGCGGCGTGAGGAATTGCCCCCTTAATAACCGCATGACGTTTGAGATGGCCCTACGCGCTGCGCCGGGATGGCTAACAAAGCACTGACAGCGGAGCGCGAGAGCGCCCGGGACCGTGGAGAGTGGGGGGATGTGAGGACAGGCGGGGAAGGGCAAGTGGTGAGATGAATGAATGACTGGTTGGATGGATGAAGGGCGATAAAAGGCAAATAGCAGTAGTGACACGTGGATGGGAAATAGAAGCTGAGCACAAAAGAGAGTGGGAGAGAAAAAGTTACCTCAGGTCATAAAAAGAAAAATGTAGAAGAGAAGAAGTCATCAATTACGAGCGAGTGGAGAGTGGGGGAATGTGAGGACTGGCGGGGAAGGGCAAGTGGTGAGATGAATGAATGGATGGATGGATGGATGGATGGATGAAGGGCGATAAAAGGCAAATGGCAGTAGTGACACGTGGATGGGAAATAGAAGCCGAGCACAAAAGAGAGTGGGAGAGAAAAAGTTACCTCAGGTCATAAAAAGAAAAATGTAGAAGAGAAGAAGTCATCAATTACGAGCGAGTGGAGAGTGGGGGAATGTGAGGACTGGCGGGGAAGGGCAAGTGGTGAGATGAATGAATGGATGGATGGATGGATGGATGGATGAAGGGCGATAAAAGGCAAATGGCAGTAGTGACACGTGGATGGGAAATAGAAGCCGAGCACAAAAGAGAGTAGGAGAGAAAAAGTTACCTCAGGTCATAAAAAGAAAACTGGAGAAGAGAAGACGTCATCAATTTTGTTAAAACGTTGGGAATATCAGTGTAGACCGAGGGAAGTGTGAGGGTAGGTGGGGAGGGGCAAACGAAAGGATGGCTGGATGGATGGAAGGGTGATGAAAAGCAAACGGCAGTGGCAACACTTGGAGAGGAAATGTGGACAAAGCATGAAAGGTTGATGACAGAGAGGGGCAAGCGGAAGGGTGAATGGATGGATGGATTTGGGCGATGTAAAGTGAACGGCAGTGGTGACAAGTGGAGAGCAAATACACGCCAAGGACGAATGGAGATGATAGAAAGGGTAACGACAGGACATAAAAAGAAAAATATGAAAGAGAAAAGATATCGATTTTGTTAAAGTGATGTAAGTATTAGAATTTTTCCAAATTAGGTGGATTTCTGACTAATTTATTAATTATATCGCTTCATTGCTAGACAAATTAAAATACACGTTGGTTTTTTGTTCCATTTATTGTTTTTATATGAGATTCATTATAAAACTGCAGATAGTTCAATTTTTTCAAAATGTGGTTGGCAAGTATATCGGTCTTTAAAAGAACGACATTATTCGAAAGAATTCGTGAGTATTCATGATTAAAGTCTGAATGCGAGAACGTTCCAGGAAATATAAATCACTTAGGAAGAATTCAGTAAAAAGCAAGCTCGGGATATTGAAGATAAGAACATTGAATGAAGTTCGCGGATATGTATGGTTGTGACTCTGAAACTAGCTCTCGGAGACTGCGTTACAAAAACATTAAGCGTGATGGAACCGCCGTGTTCGTTCGGAAGAAAGAAAATTGACAGCTGAGTGAAAATGAATTGCAAAACGATGATAGATGAGATTCATATGCAAGAATTTACATATACGAAGGTGGAAGACAGGTGGAATGGCATGCTAATGCTGTAAGCTGTAATTATAAACTTCAAAGCATGTATACTCACCTACCAGGTGAGAATGTGATCAAAGGATAGCATTATTCATTACTGAAGTATACAGAGATGGTAAACATGTATCATGTTTGTGAGCAAACTGGAGGTTCATCAGAACCGTTCTTTTGTTGCGGAATTATTCGAGTATGAAAATAAGATTTATTTAGCGAGGTTAAATTACAATCTGTTCTTAAATTGAGGTTAAATCAATCAGTATATTGAAAACAAGATTCATCACTAATGCTCACTTACACTTCTATTCTTGATATTAAATGGTATTTAACCCTACAAAAACATAACGGAAGTGGTCGCATAGACAGGAGCTTGATTTCAAAAGGTAAAAAAACCAACTGCACAATTGTTCAGTAAAGCAATTAAATATATTACAGATAAAATAGCTGTTTTAAATAAATATTTTCTGGTTTCTGGTTCCAATGCTTTTTCCTGGAGTCACTGAAGTAATTACTAACATATTTTAAGATATTCCATATTTTATTCCAAAATTTTAAGGATTTGAATTTTGAATTTGGTACGTTCTGGCAAAAAAGGTAGAAAAAGTTGAATAAAGGTATAAGTATAGAGAAAAAATTCTA